>JARFJB010001936.1:0-137500 GCA_036346205.1 Vesta saturnalis | reverse complement strand
TATAATACCTCATCCATCTATACATACTATCAATACAACAATAACAGAAGGGAGTTATGATAATACTTCGAACGGTTATATTACCATAGACGTTAAGTCATTTTATATTTAAAGCTTACATTGCATAACCTATCTGATACTAGAAATTCAATTTATTTTGAATCTAATTTTGTTTTAATTCCAAAACTTCCATTTCTAATGTGTGTTTCTCTTTTTCCCTTTTTCGTCTCTCTTTCATTAATTCAATTACCTCTTCCCTCATTTTTCGTTCTAGCTGCATCATTGTTAACTGTAATTTCATTAATTCCTCACTATCGTTATCTAAATTGAGGAAATTTTGTTCTAGATGGTCCTTTTGTTTGAGTTTTTGTTGCAAGGCTCTGTATCTTCTTCAAGCCTAGAGAATTCTATGTTTGCCAATTACTTGTTGCTGAAAGAAACAGAATAGTGCAAGTTGATTTACAGGAACGTTATAAATATAAAATGGTTCTCCTTGTGTCGGAACTTTGGCTACCACTTTTCACTCAAAATTCCATCTTTACAACCATCCCACTTACTGCCATCTGTTGAAATTGCATTATCTACATCTACAATAAGTAACACTTTATTTATTCCTTATAATTATAAAAAAGTTACTTTCATCGCAGTCATATTCAGTTGTTAGTGATATATTAGGATATTTGTGTCGTGACAAATCGTTTGCCTCTGGTCGTGGAAAGGTATCCAGAACAATTTCAAAATCTGAAATACATTTTTATAAATCATAGATAAAATGAACTTATGTTATGCATACCTTTGTAGCAATTATTTCAAGTTTGTAGTCCATCAATTTGGGTGCTTAGTATTCCAAGTAACTTCCATTCCCAATTTGCGTGTTTAGCTATTTCAGAAGGTTTAAGATTACGTTTTATCCCCTCGTACCTTTTCAACTGTTGGTCCACTATTTGCATTAAAGGCATTTTCAATGTGATTCCACGGTTTCTCCTCTTACTTCTATGTTACAGTATCCGCTTGTTTGTGTTCGTTGATTCTTTTTCGTTTACATATTTCTCCCACTAACACACTTGATTTGCTTGAGGTACAATTAAGTGATCGCCCCCGTTTTTTTTTTATTTACATCACCTTTAAAAACATGATGTATTTCTCTGCAACAGTGTTATTATTTTAAAAGCTTATCTGTATCTTCATTTTCCATATTTCAAGTACCTACTTATCGTTATGATTAAAAATAGTATTAAAAAGAAATTATTCTTTCTTGGAGCACAACTGATTAGCTCTATTTTTGTAGACCTTTTTTTATAATTCTTGTTCTTACTGAATCTCAGTTTAACTCTTATCCGGGCAAGCATTTTTAGTAACGCAACCGGACAGTGTGGGTCCGATGGACCCACCTTCTTTAGATACCTTTTTCATTACTCTCTTGTACTAAATAGTTATTACTGGAATATATTTACAAATTAAGCTTACATAAACATTATTATATAAAAGAAAACTATTTATTGCAGTTATTACAGATAATAATAGCAGTGACAGAATGTTGATTACAAACATTTTTATAGCATTTTTCACAACATTGCCTTTGTTGTCCTTGCATTAACTTGCGCTTCGTTTACAAAAATACGAATAGTTCCTTAGTATTAAATGACTGGATATATATATATATATATATATATATATATATATATAGTACACAGCAAGGGAAGGATACTAAATAAATTCCAAGGTAATTACTATTCAACTAAAACTTTTATCTTTGCCAATAACCAACATTCCAGACTACTTACATTCTTTGAAAATAAAATCCAAATTCTTGAATAAAATACAATTACAAATAGATATTCTAAATTCACCACTAATAGCAAATTACTCATAATCCATAAGTAGGTAATGACTAAAAGACTAACTTGAACATTATCTAACTGCCAAATGACTTAGATTACTCTACAAAAATTCCATACTAATTGCATTTTTCATAACAATTGGCCTTTGAAATCAAAGTAACTCTCAAATCCGCTAATTATTCTGACAAAATATGTAATCAATTATGAAAATATTATATACATGAGATGCATCAATTGTAACCACCACGCGAGGGTCGATTGGACTCACATTGCCCGGTTACGTAAGTTTTATATAACAACAATTATTTATTGAAAAGTAGATCAAGTTTCCCACTTTTGACAAAAGGAAAACTTAATTAATACTATTTCCATGGAAGCCATACCGGCATTTTGTCAAAAATTAAATAATAATCGAGATATGCCCATTTGTAACACCGCGTGGGTCCGTTGGACCCCAGTTGCCCGGATAAGAGTTAATCACAATTTCGGTAGATCAAGTGAAAAGAATTTCACGATTAGAGAATTGGTTTATTTAAAACATAGAAGTTATTATTAATATAAATGGATTTCAGAGTAGGAATGAGCGACTTCATAATTTGTTTTCTGGGTATGAAAATGTGCATAATGAAACTGAAATTGTTGCAAGTGATGATGATTCTGACACTGAAGACAGGCCATTCATTGAGGATAAGTATTTTATCCTATTAAGTGACTTCACAGATTATGTCAATAAATTTTCAAAATCTGTTCAAATTAAAAACCAATGCAACAATACTTCTCAATCCGCAGCAGTTAAACTGCCCGATATTAAAATTGAACTATTTGCTGGTGGCAGTATACATTTTTAGTGTTTTCTTCAACTTTTTGATGCTCTTATCTTAAAAATCTACAATTAACAGATATTTAAAGATTTAGTTATCTTAAAAGTTACATAAAAGGAGAACCTCTTCATTTAACTGATTCTCTTCAAATTGCAAGCGAAAATTTTCATATAGCGTTAATTAACTTAAAATGCAGGTTCGAATATAAATTTTCAATAATCAATTCTTATTTGTCAGCGATGTTAGATATACCAAATATGACTAAATGTAAACCAAACTCACTACTTGAATTCGTCACAACAATTCAAAAAAATGTTCACTCTTTAACAAATTTAAACTTTTCTTATGAGGAACTTTGGAATATAATTTTAACACTTATTTTTCAAAAAAAAAATTAGATTTCAGTTCTAAGTGTGCATTTGAAATGGAAAAAGACCGTTAAAATACAAAAGATGTAACTATGCATGGCGGAGCCATAAATTAAGAAAAAAACCATCTGCAAGTGTAAATTCTAGCTACACTTTGAAGATTGTTAAGTTTTTGAAAATTTCTCTTCGATTTCAAGTTTAAAAGTTAATCCAACTTTTATTTTTGGTACTATATTAAATTTTAAGTTTAAATATTCATTATATTTCATATTATTTTATATCATATATTTTTTTGATAGCAAATTTAAAATTTAATCTAAAGTCGGGAGGGTTAACAGGGTCAATATCGTTATTTATTATTACCCTTCAATTAAATAAAAGTGAAATTTAAAAAATAAAAAGGTTAAGTTGTCACAATTCATGACAATAATAAAACAGATTTCATTAATTTAAAATGACAATAATATGCAAGTCTAAACCTAAATTATAAACCAATATAAACAATTTATTTTAATCTGAATGCTTCAACACCTACGAAACTAACCATAAATGGATTGGAGTACCATATAACTTATGCAAGATCTTTTTTTAATTCAGTTAATGTATTGTTTTCGGTGCAGTTACTATATTCTACCATCGTACAAATTTTTTTTTCTTTTATGATGTAATGTAAACCAACTAATGTTTCCTTTTCAGCTTGAATATTCTACAACTTCATAGGTGGAAGGCCGGTGCAATACCGCCACCTTTATAATGGTCTCCTTAATAGTGGTGTTCTAGTTTTATTAGCTCGGTAAGGGTTGCCGGTCACTATCTCCTTTAATCCTTATATGCTCGCCAACACGCACTAGTGAAGCGTGAAGTTTTAACGGTTAAACCCTTAAAATGGCGAGTTCTAAAAAAGACGCTATACTCCAGGTGAGTAGGGCGAGACGACCACACTCTCAAATCGATTCGTTGATGTTTCCTAAGAATTCTGGGGAGGGGAGACAAAAATTCGTCAACGCCAAAATCAAAACTAACGAGAGCAAATCTGCTAGAAATAAAAATCTGCCTCATTAGCATGCCCGGGAGGGCAGGACTCCAGCGACCTCAGAACCATCGAAAGCACCAACATTCGGATACATTACTGGAAAATATATGGTATGAGGTCGAATATCAATACTGTTCACCTACACGTTGAACAAGTGCAACCGGACATTGTTTCTACCAGAAACACAAGTCTCCCCTGGAAGCACTGATTCGATTGACCTGCAATTTCCCAGATACAACCTCCAGTCTATCTTTCACCTTAAGGGCGGAGTATGTGTGTATACTAAGAACAACGTAGGTTGTTAGGGGATGTCCACTTTTCAAACATACTGGGCCTCAATTTGTGAAATTCTACTGTTGTTTGTATAGGCCTCCCAATGATAATAACTTAAGATCTTTTTGATTAACTTAGTCTGAAAATAAACTACCGCTTGTCACAGTTTCCATCTTGCGAAATCTCTATTCTGGGAGATTCTAATGTCCACAACTCCAACTAGCTTCAATTTTCATCTACCACTAACCCTGCATGTCATATTGCAGAAGCATTTGCTGTATACTGTGATCTCACAAAAAAGTATTTCCGAACCATCTAGAATCCTTGACAACCCCAACCATACTTCACATCTCCTGGACCTATTTTTTATAACTAACCCACTAGTCTATAAAGGAAGAATCCTTTCCCCACTTGGTCAATCCAATCTCTTCGTCGATTACTTTGCATTAAATTCGTGTCTCAATGATTCTGGTGATATTTTGTATTATCCAAAACTTTTCGATCTCCATGCCATCTGGAGAGCTTCCCTTATCGTGTCCAACCTATTCCTAAAACGGGCGACAAAACCGATCCCTCAGACTATCGACCAATAGCTATCACTTCCATTCTATCCAAAACCATGGAAAAGCCATCATACACCAACTACTTGCGTTCGTCGAGTCTAATAAGTTCCTAAGCTACCATCAGTATGGGTTCTGACAGAGTCGTTTAACGGGTGATATTTTTTGATATGTCACCCAACTTTGGAATAACACACTAGAAAGGTCCAGTGAAACAGTGGTAGTACCTTTAGATATTCCAAAGGCATTTGACCATGTTTGAAACAAGTGCCTACTTTCCAAGCTCACCTCGTTTGGATTATCCGATACGCTCATCAATTGTATCTCCAGATTTCTAGACATAAGACGTATACGCGTTGTCGCCGATCACTTCTATTTTGAGAAAAACTACTATTAACGCGGGCGTACCCTAAGTATCAGTTATAGCTCTTACACGTTTTCTGCTATACATAAATGACCTCATTTCCTCAACAACTAATCCGATTCATTGCTTTGCAGAGGACAGCACTCTACAGTGTAGTTCTCAGTTTTCCCACAACAATAAGTCTAGTCAGGACGTGTAAATGAAATGGCAGTCTCAATCAACTGTAACTTAGATCGTTTCTTTGAATAGGGAAGGAATAATCTATTCACGCTCAACGTCGACAAAACTCAATGTTTCCTTGTGTCCGCCAAGAAATACCGAACATTTCCTGCTGTAAATATGAATGGCTTAGATCTCAAGTTTTGAAACTCCATTTCCATGTTAGGGATGTCCGTATCATCGAACCTTTCGTGGCTTGACCAGCTTTTGTCATCTAAACAGTACTTAATATCGCAACATCTCGTTTTACTGTATAAGGCTCAAATTTGGTATTATCTGGAATACAAATCCCATCTCTGGGTCAGTGGTCCCCAATACGCCCTATATATGGCAAACCCCGTCTCTGACTTGTACCCTACAGTCTCTTGAGCATAGAAAAATGGTTTCGGTTCCTTCCTTGTTCTATTGCTATTACCATGGCAAGTGAAATCCACTCCTTAATACTTTCGTAGGCCATTTGCGCTAGGAACACTCGGTATGCCAATTCACACCGTAATTACGCACTAAAAATTCCATCTTGTCACATTAAACGGGTGCAATCTCGATTTTTCCACACGATCAACAAATGATAGAAATCACTACCCAGTTTCAGTTTTCCTCCAAATTTTGACCTAACCAAATTTAAGGTAGCCATTCATCAACATTTCTCGGCAGCCTAACAACATCCCTAAACCCTCCCAATGTTACTGAGTGCTTTAGTGGGTTAGGTAAATGTTAGCCTGTTCAGAAACACCACTAGTTAAAAAAAACTCAACAGATTTGACCCAATAACCGACATAATCCCCTAGATTCATTCTTGGAGCTAAATGGTAGACAGTTTACAAATTTGTGTAGGTTAGCAGAAGATCTTGTGTTATTCTTGGTTGACTGTTTGAAACCTCACACTCGTCCTTCATTACACCTAACCGATTTGGACGTTATGACAAAGGTAAGACAATACAAACAAAACCATATTTTGCTATGTTTTTGTATACATTTTTAGACTCTAGTTGCCCTTAAGTGTTTTGCAGCGGAAAGATATCAATCTTATGTTGGAAGCAATAAATATCTCGATGTATCTCAGTCAACAGTTAGAAACTGTATAAAAAGTCACCAGCGTCTTATTAGATCGAGAAATTTTTAAAGAATAGGTCAAATTCCTACAAAACTATCTAGAACTAAATAAAGTTAGACAAAGGTGAGTTTTTTAGTAAAACGTTTTAAGGATATACAAGAAAAAGGGGCTAAGTCACTCTAAACATGTTTATCTTTTTCTTGTAGTCTTCATTTATTTACTCTATTATATATATATATATATATATATATATATATATATTGCTATTATTATAGATTTTATAAAAAAACATGGCTTTCCTGGTGATACTTGTTGCATCGACTGTACTCATGTTGCTATTGTTCCTCCAGGTAGTAACGATCTCGAATTTCCAGAACTAAATGTGTTAACCGTAAGAATTATTACTCACTTACACACTTACTAGTAAAACAGTTCTTAACAGATTGTTTCTTTGACACTTAAAAGTTATTTTTATAAGGATGTGATGCAGACTTAACAATTCTCAATGTAAGTGCGAAATATCCATGAAGCAGTGATGATGCTTATATTTGGAGCAGATCAAACCTACAAACTGCATTAAGGCAGATACATGCAACAGGGCATGAGAACTATTTTGTCTTAGGTGGTTTGTTAAAAAATACTTCAATGGAGTATTAAAAGCTAGACTCCCTTGTCATCTAAAGCACGGGGTTCTTCATTATGCACCTGATGTATCACGTAGACTTGTAAACGCCTGTGTTATGCTGCATAATATCTGTACTAGGTATAACGTTCCACAGCCAGATAATGAAGATAAAGTGGATTTGAGAGTACTAGATGAGCATATCGAAGGTAAAGGAGAAAATATAGTTAGGAGAATTAGTCCCGAACTAGCAGATGGTAGGAGGGCACGAATGAGACTTGTTCAGTTGTTACAAAGGGCTCAACAAAACTAAACAAACGCAATACACATTAAAAAGACGTTGTTTTCACATAAGTAACTAAAACTTTTTGATAATCTAACTTTCTTTGTACCTTTTACCATTTTCCACAATATAAACCGGCCTAAATTAAACTACCCGTTAAACTAAACAAGAGGATCTCCAGCGGCCAATGGAATGTAGGGCCACTACCCTCCAAACTCCACAGTGTAGGTGTCTAGTAATGAAAGAGTATGTCGGGCTTCCAACCCTGCATATCCCTCTCACCAGGTGTACAGTGATGTAGGTATCTCAACTTACGTACGTTCAACGTTAGATAATCCAAAGTGGAGTAATAGGAATACTGCACCTTTGCCTGATGTTTGGGACACCATTAATATGTTAATATCATAACTCAGAGGACCGTTGACCATATATAATTTGTAGAATGGTTACAATGATCTCTTGAAGAATGTAGGATGGTAATAACAATCGCAGGAAGAAACAAAATCAACACGATTTTGATATGAGTTGTATAAGTAATTTGTTGAAGTATATATATATATATATATATATATATATATATATATATATATATATATATATATATATATATATATATATATATATATATATATATATATATATATATATATATATATATATATATATATACCTCTTGAATCTGAAACGACGCTTTTTTTGTTGCTTTTGTTAGAAACCAATATATCCGTACAGAAAACGAAAACTACCTATATGTAGTAGTTTATTTAAGCGTGGAGAATTAAAAATCCAGTAACAACACTGTTTGTAACTTTATTAAGCAAATTCCACATAAAATTACAGCAAACATTACTCCAGTATTTTGTTTCGAACAACGCAATTTTTCGTTATCAAAATGGCGTTCTCTTGTTTGAAGAACCAGTAAGAAAAAGAAACATGTGACTTCTGTTAGCAAATGGGAAATTATTAAAGTTGTCATCTTTTCAAATTTATTTAAAAATGGAAATGGCACGTCCAATGTTGCCAAGTTTACTAAAATTGAAATTAAAGTATAGGATATTGCGTAACAACAAGCATAAAAATTCCAACTCAGACTAAAAATTCCTAAACTAAATTTACACGTTATAATATCCCAATATTCAAAAAAAGAATTTACGTCAATTTCACCCACACGTGCCAACCGTCATAGCATCATATTCCAACGAGCTGTGTCGGTTGCTTTCATGGGTAAAACATAATCACTAACTTGTGTGTTTCCCAAAATGAATTCGGGTAATTTCCACCACAATTTTTACCTTCATGATGCCACTTAGTAATGTTAATCTAATATTGTGAGGCAACTATACAATATACAAAGAGAAATTACCAAAACAAAATTATAAGCAAATACAAAGAGGACTAATTATTAGAAATATGTGTTTATTGACTTAGTACAGCGTACGTTATATGTAAAATACATTTTTTATAATAAGGTGCACAGTAAGGAAAACATTCTTATGTCTACCACAATATAATTCAAGATTGTACTCAAACCTCAATAGTAAATTTTGCTTTACACAAAAATTAAAATAAATAGTCTTATTAAATAAAAGATTGTTTATTATGCGTGCAGTAAATATAACTTAATTATGTCTGCTCTAAATTTATCTCTTTTAATATCTGGGGTTTTTCTGTTACGAAAATTCGCTCAGAATAAACAAAACTTTTGTTTAATCAGTAAAAATGAGCGTGTACCAGCGCAAGGTACAATTCTTGATATAATTTGCAATTTAAAATTAATTTACTGATTGTCCTATTTTATAAATTCTGATTAAAGAGTAAAGAGAAGAGAATACAAAATTTACGAAATAACTGATTGAGAAGTAGAATACTAACTTTGTGAATTTCCTTAGTTCTTGGAAGGTTTTGATTTAAACGTAAGTAATAAGATTCATATTGCTAATCTTATATGGTATTCAATAAATCAGAATATCTATCAAAATATATTCTTTGAAAGCCAACGTCGCAACCGAAAGTAAAGTGAGCAATTGTTGACTGTTTACATAACTCGCTAAACTCAAAACGTCAAGTTTTATACAAACATTGCGAACTCCCGGCGGAATTCTTGAGAGATTCCCGCGAACAAGGCCAGCTACTCGGAAGCCCATTTATTTGCAAACTAGCTCTTAGTACACAATCCTCCCAAACTTTTACATCACATAATAAGCAAAAGGCAGTGCTAAAACTTTATTCTCCGTTTTAAATTTCCTTTTCATTTTATAACAAAGTTTTTACTTAAATTTTGAATTATATTGCAGTTACTGTAAGCTTTAAAATATTTTCAACGGAAACGGAAATGCAAAACCTTAATTTTGTTTTAAGAAGCTACTTTAACATTCAAGCAAAAGTTGGTATATTACAATAAATAAATAAATTTAAGAACGGGGAAGTTATGTAACTGCTGTTACACTTATCCCAAAATAAAGCTCTTCGCATCTATTTTTAGAACTTACTGAAAAACCTAACCATACTTTACGAAAAGCCGAACACTTTTCTCCTACGCGTTCCTAAAATAAAAAGAAAAACATTTTAAATAGAAACATTCCATTTGTGTATAGATTTCGGTGATTTTGTGTTTTATCAATCTCTTTGTATTTTTGAATAGAAAACAACTCGAAGTAAATATTATTTAAATCACATTTGATTCATACTCTCACTTACTAGCACCTTTATTAGTTCATTATGTAGATACAGTTTGTATTACTTTTACAAACACAATGTAATGTATATATTAAAAATATTACACGTCAATACACGAATGTACCACAAACATTATCTTGCCAGCTTTTTGTAGCTTTTAGGTATTTGTGAAGTGTGTGCTACGTGTCTAACCAACCACGTTGCATAAAATAGGGAGTTAGTTAGCCCGACTAGCAAATCAGCAAAACGGTCCTGGGACCACAGAGCACTCGGATAGCGTAGGTGGATAAAAATAACGAAGATGGGTAGGTTAGTTAGAAAACAAAACGGGATTATAGCCAGAAAGATAAGGAGAACAGACAAGAAATAGGCGCCACAAGCTTTAAAGAAAGAAAAGAACAACTTATTAATTTTTGAAAGGGAGGCCCTGTAAAGCTTGAAACAGGGGGCTACAGGAACAACAATTAAACGACAATTCCCTTAACAATAGTAAATTTATATCTAATTCCCCAACAACACTATTACATACAAACCTTTAATCTATATGTATCCATGAATAATCATACATAAGACCATTTGTACATCGTCTTATATTGCATGCATATCAGAACATGTAATTGAGCGCAGGTCTAAGTATTTACCCAAACGAGGGCAAGCCGCGAGATTTACTGGTCATAACGTCACCTTTAAATTACCTAAAATTATTAATAACCTCTCTGGGACGCTGAAAGATCTTTCATACTTAATCCCAAAAAAAAAGAGGCATCTAGATACATATAAACCACCACCATCCAAATTGCCTTTCGTTTCACAATATACAAGTGAAACCCCCCCTTTAAGTATGACAAATTCGCATATATAACTAAATAATAGGAGAAGCTTGCTCAGTTCATATATTAAGTAATAACTAATCAATTCACAATTAAAGTTCAATGATCTGAACACTCTTACCCTCAATAAAAGAAACTTGATACTTAAAAGCTCACACATACAGTATATGTAATATGACAGAGACAACCGGTATACGAAACTTATAATTTATGCTGTTAATTTCTGCTACTGCGCAAACGATAGTATAAACAGTAGTCATTCAAATGGTATTAAACATGGAAGCTAGAATTAACACCTAACTGGATTATGCTAAAATGTAGTAATAATCTCTGATGACTTTGGTTAAAGTAAATACACAATCTATTAGTTATTGGTTAGATCAATTTATAACAGGGTATAATTAGTGAAATGTTTGCAAACTTTAAATGGTTTCGAATAGCAATACGACAAGGAAGTCGTAACAAAGGTAGAAATTTATTAAGCTGTTTTAGTAGGGTGAATTTAAAATACTGTTTTGTAGATACTGTCGTTATCTGACGGTAGCATATAATCGGTGACAGGTTCATAAGTAAATTCCACGTTACAATTTTATTAATACAACATGAAAAGATCTAACCTCTTCTAACGAGTACTTCAGTAGCTCGAACCGTTCCTTTTCCATTCTCGTAATCTCCAGTGACAGCAAGACATCCACAATTGAGACACAGCTACGAGTCATTTACGAGTTGTTCCAATTTAAGAGCACATCGGAGCAAAACCAAAACGAGATGAGGAGGTATATAATGTATACTTGATCTTAACAGCAACCATTAAACGAAGAACACGAACAAGTAAGCGAGATAAAGTCGAGAAACTAAGAAGCAGAAGTAGCTAAAAAGGTTAGGAATATAATAACAAGTTAATCGCATAACGTAGTTTTACCTCTGTAGATCGAAGGTGAGCTATTTGTGACAAGTTACCATGACTTGGCTAAATATATTTCTTTTAATTTTACATAACATATTTCGAGCATAGAATGAAGATTCTAATTATAAAGATATTGAAGAAAATCAAGTTAACTCACCAAGTGGGTGTACGTTATATATATTATTACATCCGCCTAAATGCGATTTATATTACCCCAACGATTGGAGAACCATTTCTTTCCTTGTAGAATCCTCATCTATAAATGGTGGTTTGCACCAAAAAAGTAAACAGAGGAATTCTCTAAAATATAATTTTTACACCACAAGTTGGCCGTGTTACAAGACCACATCTTATTAAAACTAGGTATTCAGTAGAATTGTCCTTATCAAATTTTGTAAAAATGTTAAACAGATGTTTGTTTTCAAATAAAACCCGATTAGTAATATGCAATTATTTAATGGTATCACCATCTAGTGGTAATTTAGCAAAGTGACGTACCTATAAAATGTAAGAATTTGAAAATAACCAGAACTTACGTATACATGGCACTAGCAGGTTTATTTTAAGAATTTTTGTTATGGACTACAAAGTTAAATACGAAAAGGAATATTCCTTTATAACGTAGAAAAGTAAACGCAATAAAGGAAAATGATTTAATCCATTATAATAAATAGTAAAGGCAGTAAATACACAAAAGTGAAATAATTAAGGTAGAGACATAATTAACGAGTATACTTAAGTAAATAACAACCCTAACGATTCAGGCTACAGATAAATTTTGTTTTTGCAAACAGTAATAATCAAAAAATTTATAGAATCGATCAGAAAGTATCCAATATCGATTTTTGCACGTTACAAGTGAAAAATAATAAACACCAAGATAATTGTAAAGTATTAAACAAAGCGCAACAGTATAAACACCACATTTATTATCACGTTTAGTTTATACAGTGCAATGCGTTGAACAATAACTATAAATTTGAGCACTATGAACGTGAGTTTGTCTAATAGGCTTCCTATGTAATATGTTACAGACTAAATACTCACTAGAGCAGCCATCCTGTAAAGCCAATTTGTGCCACGATACAGCTCGGTGGTGTAGGCAGGGTTCTTACTCAACGGAAAACGTCATGAATAGATCTTAAATTGGCCTAACAGGAAATCAAAACGTTCACTCATAAATAAAGCTACTCTACTACTAAACATTCTCCTCCAAAAACATTTACACTAAGTTCCTCTAAACTTCAACAAAATCCTAGGCTTCATATAAAAGCCGCCAAAACGCGATAATAAAACCCAAAACTGATTAAACATTTCGATAAATTCAGCGCTAAAATTATTCACTCAAATACACGAAAATAACTGCTCAAAACGATAATCAATTATATAATCTCAAACGAGAAATACATTCAACAAAACTATCAAAAATTTATATACCCTAAAATGTAATAAATGGCAAAATCGGGATGTAATACCTAAATTCGAAGAAAATACACAGCATCGCCTTAACAAATAGCAAAGTGCTTACTTAACTGGCATCGTCAGTCCAATGAATGAGGTCTATAATCGGTACGTTAACTCCTGTAAAAACAACTTCAAAATGTTGCGACTATTCGCAAAGCGCTCATATGCAACAAACAATGCAAACAGCTGTTCAGAGAACGACCGACTCACTACATGATTACGTTACTTTATATTCTACCTATCACAAAAATCGAGAAATTCCCACTAATCGTTACGTTAAAGCTTAATAAAACTTCAATTATATTAACCAGATCAGAATAACTAATTATCCTTCAAATTATTACATTAAGGCTTGAGTTACAAAAGCAATCAAAAAATGGTCATCGTAAAGTTATGTAAATCTACAATTTCTGTAAAACCAGTAAATCACTCAATAACTGAATACCATCCAATATATCTAAACTTTTAAATTCTCAATTGCGTAGTAATGTGAACGTTGTGCGAAAAAATTAAGGTTATAAATGCGCACAATAAAAAAAATAACGAAAACTATACATATATTAAGATTTAATAAAACTAAAATAAACAATTGGTATTTTGTCCGCAACACATTGAACATAATTTGTATCCTAAAATTTCTTATAAAACTGACGTAAATTGAGACTTTCAAGCTCAGATAACCCAAATTTATCTACCTTAAACTTTTAAACAAGTAACACCAAAAAAATTAATCATAATAATTTCGTTGAACACATAAATTTCACAATCGGTAATATGAGATTTTAGCTAGTGAAACCAAAATCAAATACATTTGAATTGATATCTAAACGTTACTTAAATACACAAAAAAAAGGCATATTACTTGACTAAATGAGTACAAACAAGCATTTTATTAAAATCACCCACACATATAAATTCGGAAAAATATACTTACCTCACAATGCACCAAAATACTCAATCGAACTTCCGTTTATTTTGCACAACGACACGGTGATGGACCTTTTGATATTTAATGGACGAAAACAATGACTTTAATTAAGTTTAAATCGAGTGAGATTCGCTCCCTGAGTAGCGCAGTTCTTTAGCAAAGAACAGATCGTGGGTTCAAACACCAGGAATTCTTTTCTGGATGTATTTTTAAACTTTAACTTACACACACGCATGCACGCACGCACGCACGCACGCACACGCGCACGCGCGCGCACGCGCACGCGTACGCGCACACGCACACGCACACGCACACGCACACGCACACGCACACGCACACGCACACGCACACGCACACGCACACGCACACGCACACGCACACGCACACGCACACGCACACGCACACACACGCGCACGCACACGCACACGCACACGACACGCACAGCACACGCACACGCACACGCACACGCACACGCACACGCACACGCACACGCACACGACACGCACACGCACACCCACACGCACACGCGCACTCACGCAGACGCGCACGCGCACGCGACACGCACGCACGCACAGCCACGCGCACGCGCACACGCACACGCACACCACACCCACACCCACACCACGCACGCACGCACGCACGCAGGCACGCAGGCACGCACGCACGCACGCAGGCGCGCACGCACGCACGCACGCACCACACACACACACACAAATATATATATATATATATATATATATATATATATATATATATATATATATATATATATATATATATATATAGATATATCTTTATTTACTTCAAGCTTATTGTCGCGACACTACACATAGCAAAATTGTTCTTTATCATGGCCAGCTATGTACTCGAAACTAACTTTAACTGTAATCTCTTCACAAATAACCCTCCAGAATGGCGATATTCATCCCAAAAAAACGAGGTTCGCACTACCAGTAAACACGTAACCACATTCTTTGGACTCGAAGCTGTCAATCACTGACAACAGTATACAATACGATTATTTTACCGAGATGGGTGACTCTAAACACTATCCCCCTTGAAGTGCTAATGTGGAAGCTACAATAACGAAAGCTCTTTCATCACGGTATCGAAGATGCTCTCTACCACCAATACACCTATTTCGAATACGCGGCTACGCTGCCACAACGGTAGTTCACATCGCTGCCTCTGTAACCCTAGACTTACTGCAAAAAAAACACCCATATCCCTTTTCCTGTTACTTCATCATCCCGAGCGTCGCCCGCGGTTATCCCAAACCGAAAATTGCAAGCTATAAGTTTCACGCGATGAAAACATGCTACTTCCAAGAACTAATAAACAGCTTAATTAAAACGTAACCCAGTTGAGGAACCAAACTTTATGATCTTCGGGAAGTAAGACAGGATTAGGTGTTTATTGTAAATGTCAGAGAGCTATCGGAGTGGTGAGTCGGGTAGTTGCCGGAGGATTTTTCAATTTAGACCGTCATGACCTGGGGCGCAATTTTTTCCTTTTTTGAAATATGGGTTGACATTATGGGGCATAGAAAGTATACTGATTATTGCGTTGAATTTCGGGAAAGTTAAGGGTGCGGAATTTTTTAAGACGACTCTCAAGGAGTGCTTTAAACTGGTTATCGAATTGGGGAATATCTGGGGATCGGAAAGTGGATTGGAGGTGGTGACCAAAGAAATCCTTGGTCGGAGGAGATTAGGTTGCCTTAAAGGTCGGTTAGGTGGGATTTAGGGTTTACTTTTAGTGTATCGAACTGTTGCCAGAAGAGTTTTCTATTTCTATAATCTAACTGGGAGGTGGCTTTGGTCCTGGAGTTTTTGGCGTGTTTGTTTGTTACTCGCCTAATTAGCGCATTAATGCGATTGTATTCGGTCTTGAGAGCCAGATCGATAGATTCGTCTTTTCTCTTTAATCCAGTTCACGATTTGTGAGAAATGTCGATGTTTTTAAGTGGGGCAGAGATATCGACCGCTTCCGTAATTACGGAAGTTAGGTTTCTGGTGGCTCTCTCGAGATCTTGGGTCTTTAGAGGATTGGGCGTTGGAAGGTTGTTGCAGATGTGTTCAGAGAACACATTCCAGTTTGCTCTCGAAAAATCTTTAATGGCTGTGTATTGAGGAGGTGTAGGGGAAGCTGGAGAAAATTAAGCTTTTATCAGTAGTGGTAGGTGATCTGATGCGATCGTGGTGCCTAGTAAGCACTCACGATCGAAACAGTGCGCTCTGGGTTCGGAAACTATGATATGATCTACTATTGAGGCACGTAAATGTTCGAAATATGTTGGCTGTGCGTTAACAATTCGCAAGAGCGGCAACTTCAAAAGAGCCGATGATAGCCTGTTACCGTTGCCATTACTTGCAGTGTCACCGAATTGGATGTGGCGGGCATTGAAAACACATAGGGCGACAGCATTAGGGAGGCTAGAGGCGTAAATATAAAGGTCATCGTATAGGGTGTTGTGGCCGAGCGGGTTGTAATATGAATACTATCGGAGTGGGGGAGTGCACCGTCACAGCAACGCATTCGAGATGCTGTAGGTACGCAGGAAGTGTAAAAGGGGTGGATGGGAAGCAATTTTTAATTAAGAGGGCGGTTCCGTGTTGGCTGTTATTTAGGAAGGTGTGATATGTGTTGAAGTTAAGTGTACATCTGTTTGTGAGTTTTGTTTCCGTGATGGAAAGGACGTGTATATTTTGTTCGTGTAGAAAGTGTTTAAGTAAGGAGTGTTTCCGACGAACGCCCCTGGCATTAACGGTCCCTGCTTACGGAGACCTTCATCCGCGTACCGGATACTCAGGCGCCGATTCTCCGTTGGAAGAAGGATTTAGATAGCGCAGCTTCCGGTACTTAAAGGAAAAGGAAGAGTGTGCGTCGCCGCAGTTGTTACACCTTGGGTTAGCCCAAGATTTGCAAGAGGAGGACCTGTCGCTTTTGTCACAGGGCAACGGATGGAATGGGAAGTGCACTCCTCAGCCGTATGGCCCATGAACAATACTTGGGGAGAGGTTGCGTAGTAAGGGATGATCCGCAACTATAATGTCGTGCGAACATGGCCACACCACATGCGAGGAGGTAATCGAGGGTGGTATTGGAAGGGGTTATAAATCGGACTCATATGAGGTAAGTCGGCCGCACCGAGGATCTCCTGGTCTAGAATATCCTCATGCATGTGGCGAATCACGCAGGAAAGGTAGGGTGGTCTAGGAGTAGCGTTGGAGGGACGGAGGCCGGAAAGTTAGGAAAGGGTTACGGTGGAATCACGGTAGTGGTATCGCAGCTTGAGCTGTGTACCATCCGGCAGGGGAGAGGAGGTCTCCAGGAGACAGGTATGGTTGTGGTTGAACGTTAAGTTCAACCACGGAAGGTCAAGTGACTTAATGGAGTTGAATAGGGATTTCTAGGTGGTTATGGATTTCGGCATATTGCGGATGCAATACCTTGAGGATTAAGAGCGGGTGGGATTGGAACTGGGGGAAGCGCGCGTGGGAATACCGGCAAGTACAGGTGGCTGGTCGGGTGTGGATAAGAGGGCGGGATTGTGTGTGTCTGCCGTTTTAGTGGGTATGTGTGGTTTTGTGGAGGCAATGGAACGTGTGGAAGTGTGTGTATAAGGTGGACGATGCGTTTGAATCGGAGCGTGTATGTGAGTATGGTGGTGGCCAGGCGAGTGTATGTGTGTTGTGTGTGTTGGTGTTGGTGGGCGGGCGCGTCGGAATTGGTGATACAATCGTTAGGGTCTTACGGTGGCGACCGTGCTTCACCATCACGGCTGTTGTTAGTGAAGGTTAGAAAATTAAAAAAGAAAAGAAAATTGTTTTAACTGAAGGTCGGGTCTCCGCCGAGGTGCAGCCTGACATCCCGAAGAAGAAAGGCTTGGAAATCAGAGACCCAATGGAAATGGAGGAAAACAAATGTTAAAATAAAACAAAAATTAAAATTAACTAAAAAATATTTGTTTTTAACCGGTACCTATACTTACTGCCTGACGTCGATACTAGTGTTGGCGGTATCCAGGATGCTTCTTTTATTCTTGTGTTCTTCGCGTTATTCCTGCTGTATTCCGGCGGCTAGTGCTTGCTGCTAGGCTGTGGGTCCTATTCTGATGACCTCTTCTTCGTATAATCTGTATGCAAAAGCAGTGACAGATCTAACTCCGAAACGGTCAGGGTCACGACGCGCGGGACGATGAGCGTGAAAACGATAAGTCCTTTTTTGGAATTAAGAGTTTTGCAATAAAACTCACAAGAGCTCTTACGCGAGAAGGGGCTTACGTTCGAGACCGAGGTTCAAACTTTCCTCTAAAAGTTTCCAAAATGTATACTCTTTTACATTTAATTTTGAAATACCTCATTCGAAATATTTTAACCATCGCAAGAAAACGCAATTTCACTCGCCAATACGAAGCAAAATATTTTAAATTTTTTAACTTTCGAAAAAATACGAGAAGGACCAAACTATCTACCGGGTGTTGCTTAAAAGTTTCACACAGCGTGACAAACAATTTGGGGTGGATATTTTTTAAAGTCGCAAACTTTTGCAATATGAATGTGAAAGAAATTAACTTATATATTAACGTAAAATGATTTTTGGTCAACGTTATTATTGTTAACTTATGAATTTAATTATTAATAGTATTGTGTCCTATAAGCGGTCAGTTAGTTATTATAACTGCTATCAAGGATGTAGTAGGTTGTACGAAATGATCACGTCGTTTGCTCGGTGTCGACTTTGGCCTCATTTTCTGAGGAGTATGTATAGATGGCAACTAAGTACATGTTTCTAATTCCACAGAAAAATTCTCTATATCGTCCATTAATAATTTGATTGACGTTCACTTTAATTTAGTAGGGACTACCTGATCGAGTTCAAAGTAGAAGGTACACGCCTATAATTGGTATGCTATCCATTAGAGAAAACAAACTTGAAACCATCTATACTGCTATTGTTGGCATGAACATTTAAATTTGTTCTCAATTTAAGAAGAATGCATGTTAATGAAAAGCATGTCTGAAATCAACACAAAAATTCTTTCGAAAGATACCCATGTTGCAATAGCTTATCAATTAACAGTGTCAGCTTCAAGATAGAAGGTACAGATCTTTAGTCAGCATGCTAACAATGAACAAAAAGGGATTGGAAAAGCGTTTTTCTGTGATTGCGGAAGTGGACTGACGGGTGGTTGGCGGGATTGACAGACACGACGATATTACACGGGTATTTACGCCTCACCTAATAAAAAGGTTCAATTAACGCTATTGAGAATTCAATTGAAAATGTCGACAGGACAAACTGTATAAAGTAAACAAGGGCAAAAAAAATTTACTGTAAGCTCTGAAGATTGAAGGTTGAAAAGGTGTACAACAAAGAAGCTGAAGTTATAAGGTCGCAAAAAGAACAAGGATATCCAAGTACTGAGGAATAAAGTCTGCGCAAACCTCGCGAAAGCATCATTAATATTATAAATCAAGAATCGGAAGATATACCCACAATAACGCGTCACTACATTAAACAACAAATCTGGAAAAAAATGTATTCAGTGTCACGCTTAAATAATAGCTTCTTATCTTCTCTATAAAAAATTCCCAAAGTAGTTTGGCAGTTTTAGGTATTAAAGGTATTCGCGAGGGGAAGTCTGAGCATCGCCAGGGGAAAGCCTGGTACCTAGTGTTAAAACGGATTGAAAGTGTAGGACGTAAATTCTTGTTTCCTTCGGATATCCGGGAGGGCAGAGCCCAAGCGACGTCAGCCATCGAAAGTACTCACTTATGATCCATTATTGCAACATCCGCGGTATCAGGTCTAACCTTAATGCTGTTTATCAATATCATGAACGATTAGAACCGGACATTTTGTTTCTATCTGAAGCACAACTCTCCTGTGAAAGCTGCTATTCACCCGACTTGCGATTTCCTCAATACAATCTTCGTGCTAACTTTCGATACAAAAGAGTCTTCGCCTATCTGAAGGACAACATCGCTTGCAAGAGGAACTCTTCTTTAGAGAATAACAAATTTGATGTGGTCTGGTATAAACATTGTGCTCCTAAATTTGTGAAATTCTACTGTCGCATTTATAGATCTCCTTATAACAATAATTTTCAAGACTTCTTTGATTACCTTATCTTGAAAGTTGACTAACTTCTATGACAGCTTCCATTTTGCGACATCTCAATTTTGGAAAATTTTCAATGTTCATAACTCTAATTGACTCCAATATTTATCCTTTACTAATCATGCTGATAATAGTGCAGAAACATTTGCAATTTCATGTGATCTCACGCAAGATTTCCTGATAACCTCAACCATATACTGCACCTTCTAGATCTCTTTCTTGCATCAAATCCACTTGTTTATAAAATTTCAGTTGTTTCCCCACTAGGTTTATTTGACAATTTTCTAATTCCCCAATTCCTATGGCGTTATTACTGTTTTAAGTCGTCCTGATCTTTGGACATTACCCATTCAGTATCCGAAGTCCTCTTCATGGGCATGGAGTAATGGATTCCCCAAAAAAGAACGAAATCATATAGGTCATTCTCGTATCCTGATCTGATTCAATAGGACTTGCGCTGATGCAATATATTTGAAAAACAAATTTTTTGCTAAATGAAAATCTAATAAAACGGCTGGGAGTCGTGCAGAGTACGTTGGCTGCAAAAGTCTTATCACTAAAGCTAAAACGTGGTTTGAACAACAAAAATGCAATGAAGTAACCTCATCAAGAGGCTTGATCCCGATAACGCTACTGGTCCAGGCGGTATCGCAGCTGTTGTCTTAAAGAAATGCTCCTCAGAACTGATACAAGTACTGTCTAAGCTCTATTAGATGTCTACGTCTTCTGAGGTTTTCACTAATCATGGAAGTTAGCAAATCTTCAACCTATACCCTAAATATGCGATAAGACCAATCTCTACAACTACCGTTCAATTGCCATCACTTCTATTTCGTCTATAACCAGGTGATCTTTCATATGTGACCCAAGTTTGGAACAATATATTAGAACAATCCGGTGAAACTGTCGTCGCTTTAAAAGCATTTCACCAAGTGTAGCATACTAGTGTACTTGCCAAACTCACCTCGTTTGGGTTTGGGCTCATCAATTGGATTTCTAGTTTCCTTCACAAAAGACGAATACGTGTTTTAGTTGGTGACTTCATTTTAAAAGAAGCTGGCATTGATTCGGGCGTGCCACAGTGATCAGTTGTAGCGCCATCAGTTATTCTGCTATCCACAAATGATCTCATCTCTTTAACCAACAACCCGGTCCATTGCGTTGCTGACGATAGCACTCTTCCTTGTAGTTCATCTGAGTCTAATCGTAATGGTAATCCACCTTCTATCTCAAGTGCAGACCGTAAAGATGAAATAGCAATTTCAATCAACAAAGACATTCAACGTATCCTTGACAGGTGAAGTAATAATTTAGTTAAATTCAGTACTAATGAAAATCAGTGTGGACTTGAGTCCGTCAAAAGGATCGATCGTTTCATGGTGTAAGGATGCATGGCTCAGATCTTATGCTTTCAGACCCTATTACTATGCTAGAGATAACGTTTCTTCAAATCTATCGTGGGTTGACAATGCTACTAAAGCAGATGCTGGAAAAATAGGCCTTTTATATAGATCTAACGAGTACTTCACCTCCCAACAACGCGTTCTTCTTTACAAGATCCAATTTTAACATGTAGAATATAATTATCCCCTCTGTGTTGGTGCTCTCCAACATGCTGTCAATATCGTTGATCGTATTAAAAAAAGAGCGAATAGGCTTATAAATGACCCATCCCTAAATTCTGACGTACAGTCCCTTGAACCTAGAAGAACCGTTTCAGTTTTTTCTTTGTATTATCGGTATTACAATGGGATTGCGCTGCTGAATTACATTCTTTGATACCGTCTCGGGCCACATTTACCAGGAATACTCGGTTCACTAATTTACGTCATCAATCATCATCAACATCAAATTTCTACTTGCCGTACCTCGCCTATGTTTATGATACGAAACAATTTAAGGTAGCCGTTCATAGTCACCTCTTCAAAATTCAATATCACCCTATCCAACCTCCTAAGTGTTCCTAAGTGTTTTAGCACTGTAGGCTGATCTTAGCCTATTATTACAAAAAACTTCTTGGGCGAGACACTCCACCAAGTTTACAAAATTTATTCAGGGACCAAAAGGGTTTTAGGAACAAGTGAGTACATATAGATTAGAAAAGTAAGGAATCCCCGTTTGTAACAATAGTTTTATTGACAAACCGTTTGGTTCCGCAAATCCACGCTAAACGTTCGAAGCCCACTTAATCTTTCTCATAGAACAATACAAATACCTTCTTATAAAGAGCAGATAAGGAGTGCATTTCCTCTCTCCCTACTTCAACTAGAAAGAAGTAATAGTGTACCGCTTTCACTTACCACTGCAATGAAGGAGATCAGTGTATTTAAAACAAAGGTAATGATTATAATCATTATGTTTCCGTTGGCGGTCAGGCAGGCGAGCGAGCACGCGGACGGATGGGTGGGGGCTGGATGAGGGCGTATGTGCGTGTGTGGGTGCATACGTGGGTGTGTGTGTCGGTGCGAAAGTGCGTGTGTCAGTGAGCGAGTGCTTATATTCGCGTGTGAGTGATTGAGAGTGGTGTGTGCGTGTGTGCGTGTTTGTGCGTGTGTGTGCGTGTGTGTGTGTGTGTGGGCGTGCGCGTGTGCGGGTGCGCGGCTGGGCCTGTGCGCGGGTGCGCGAGTGGGAGCGTGCGTGCGTGCGTGCGCGCGTGTGTGTTCTTGGTGCTTCTGTTTGATAACTTTTAGCCTTTGCTTGTTTGTTTTCTTGGGTGGATTGTGTTAGGGTGTGCGTGGGTGTGTTTGTTGATCGTGTACTTAAATATATTTACTTGTTTGGTTTTTTTGATTTTTGTGGTGTTGGGTAAACTTATTGATTGCTTTTGGTTAATATTTTGATTTGTTTGTTTGTGTTTGGATAACACTTCCTTGTCTGTTTGAATGTTATCTAGTTTTCTTGTTCGTGTGTATATTGGCTAGCTTTGGGTTTTTCGTATTAACTAGTGTGTATAGTCTAGATGTTTTGGGACACTTGGGCTGTTTGGGTTTTTTCTTGATTGCTAGTTTTTCTAATTTTTAGATTATTGCGGCTAATAAAAAAGTGTTGAAAATGTACCCTAGCTTTTACGTTACGTTGAAAGATTTCTGCCACTGAGTGTATCTGCGTATGTTCGTGTGTGCGTGCTAAAGCACATTTTATGTGTATCTGGGAAACTGAACCGTACGACCAAAAATATAAAAGTTGACAAACACTGCATTACCGACAACGGGTTACTATTGTCAAATTGAGGTTATAACGGCATATACTATCAATTATAGTTTTTACAAGTTAGTAGCTTGTAGGAGTGATTTTACACAGCTTAAGTTTAATTAGGTTAAAGGATATTTACTATTGAGTAAAAAATGAAACATATTATATTATACCTAACGGTAACGGTTCTTACTGGCTCTAGGAAATTACAGACTCGCTAACGGCCAGTCAGTAAGCTTTTGCTGCCGCCAGTCATCTTTAGGTGATTCGGGTCTGATTATTCGAACCGAATTGAAATCTTTATTGTTTTCCAGTGAGATTTGTAGTTTGGTTTGCTGTTTTACGGCTTACACCTCTCACGTATGGCTAGTATGCTTTGGCTATAAGCTGCTCCTTGATTTTTTTAGCTTTATGTTCTTCCTGGAGAACCCATTTTATACAAGTCAGGTTTTGATGTTACTTGTTTCTTGCCGGATATTGTTTCCGTCTGCTACGCACTTCGATCTTGCTATCAGTGCTTTTACCACTGATTGTAGTTGCGGTACACTTTGTGTCACAAAGCGATTTATTAGATTAAATGAACGGTTTTCAAAACCGAAAAACAAATTTAACAAAATTTAATCAATTTACAAGTCCAAAATTATGAAAAGCTTTAATTCGAAACTGGTCAAGTTATTCACTTTTAAAGTGGATTTAAGTTATAAATTGATTACATTTTGTTAGATATGTTTTTCACTTTGGACTTAAAATTAATAAAATTTTGTTAAATTTGTTTTTTGATTGTGACATTTCTCATTGTTAACCTTTGTTCGTTAGAGGATGTCATCTTCAAGGTGGCTTAGTAATGTTTAATCTCTTAAAGATCTAGATCACTTTTACTGAAATCAAATTAGATTCCATAGTTACCTTTTTCATATACGTTCTACAACGGTTTCATATATTTATTTGACATCTCAATTAATTTTTGAAGCTATTATGATTTACTCAGGACGTTAACTGGGATTGTTATCGAAACGTTTAAATTTGTATAAAAAATTAATAAACATACAGGATCACATGTCCAAATCATAAGTATTTCAATCGTGAGCGAGAATCGTGAAAGTTTGCATTGTCCAACAACTTATGAAGACAGTTCCTTGCTTCAATAGTATTTCTAAATAATTAATGCCAGAATGAAAACTTTATACATTTTTACATATTTCATATTAGAAATTAACAAGTAAATGTGCTTTTTTAATAAACGATAGCAAACACAGCACCCTCTAGGAGTTATTGCATGTATAAGCATTGCATACCCAATGTTATATGAAAGGTTATATAATACAAAACATTCCACAAGCCGAATCTATTAATAAACTCACAATTTTGAGCTAACTTAGATGTTAAAATGTGCAAACTTCGCTTACTAGCTGATTTTTATTTAGCTGAAGAAGTTGTAAGTTAATAATAAAAGAGCAATTTCAATTTAATTTAAAACGACGTTATTCGTAGCTAATGCGATGTCGATGTATTTCAGAAAATAGGGTGTACTTAATTTAGTAAGTTTGTAAACATCTAGCGCAATAAGCTTGTAATACTTGTTTGGTATTTATTATTTTTATACAACACGCTGTTCTGAACTATAACTGTAAATGCGTTACATACTATTACTGGAAAATAATAGCACTGCTAAGTATACCGTAAAGATGTGGCCTTAATTTCCGTATTGTTACGCAACTTCATGAGATACGGAGATATACCATAAACTTACAGCATATTGATGCACTAATTTTTTATAATTATCTATTGATTACTATTTTATTGTAAAATTTTTAATATAATAATATTGTTGTAAAACAAGTCTTGTTGTCAAGGTTGTCTGAATGTCTCTAATCCAGTCAAATAGTGTTAAATAGGGCTTGAAGTGGAAAGTTCTGGACACGAATCTCAAGTTGTACAAGAAAATTTCGTTCGGCAAATAAGAGAAATCTTGAAAGTCTAAAAAACACGTTTTTTGTACGTTTTTGGCTTAAAACTTGGAAATGAAAATTTTTACACGAAAAATAACCCTTTAATACATTAAGGACAACAACAGTTCCTACCGTTTGTGTCTTTCTCTTTTTTTGTACTGATAGTTTTTAAGCAAAATCGTGTTGAAAATGTCAGTTAAATTATGGCATAACAAAATTATGAAGAGCGATTAATCTATATATATATAACGATAAATATAACAAAGTACAGGTCGTAGGTTCAAATCCTACACGAGGTAAACTTTTTATTTATGTATTTAATAAAACTAATAATAATTTTTAATTACATATTTATCTTTGAACTTATTCGTTCACAACAAAGACTTATAATAATTTAATAGTAGTCAAGTTGCTTTGGTATGTGTGAATCCTTGTGATATTGCTGGCTCATATTCCATTAATATAAGTAATTTGATTGTAATCTCATTATATTTATAATTTACATCAGTTCTACATACATAAAGACAAAATTTACATCGATTGGGGCTTTAACCTTGATGGCGCAGTTGGTTAGCGCGGTACTCTAGCAATGTACAGGTCGTAGGTTCAAATCCTACTCGAAGTAAACTTCTTATTTATGTATTTAATAAAATTAATAAAACTTTTAAATTACATATTTACGTTTGAATTTATTCGTTCATAACAAAAACTTATAATAATTTAATATTAGTCAAGTTGCTTTGGTATGTGTGAATCCTTGCGATATTGCAGGCTCACATTCCACTAAATTAAGTAATTTGATTTTAATCTCGTTATATTTATAATTCACATCAGTTGTACATACTTAAAGACAAAATTTACATCGATTGGGGCTTGAACCTTGATGGCGCAGTTGGTTAGCGCGGTACTCTAGCAATGTACAGGTCACAGGTTCAAATCCTACTCGAGGTAAACTTCTTATTAAGTATTTAATAAAATTAATAAAAATTTTAATTACATATTTACCTTTGAGCATATTCGTTCATCACAAAAACTTATAATAATTTAATATTAGTCAAGTTGCTTTGGTATGTGTGAATCCTTGCGTTATTGCAGGCTCACATTCCACTAAACTAAGTAATTTGATTTTAATCTCGTTATATTTATAATCCACATCAGTTGTGCATACATAAAGACAAAATTTACATCGATTGGGGCTTGAACCTTGATGGCGCAGTAGATTAGCACGGTACTCTAGCAAAGTACAACTCGTAGGTTCAAATCCTACTCGAGGTAAACTTTTTATTTATGTATTTAATAAAATTAATAATACTTTTTAATTACATATTTACCTTTGATCTTATTCGTTCATAACAAAAACTTATAATAATTTATATATACAGCCTGTTTCAGAGTAAGCCCCAAATTTTTTTAGCCACACTATGGGTACTACTTTCAAGCTATTTGGCAGATTTTCAATTGGACGAATTATTTCAAAACGGCGACTTTCAGCTTCCATTTTTAAATGGAATGCAATAACTTTTTTTTTATTATTGAGATCCTAAAAACGTTCTTTTTGCGATAGTATTTCGTTTTTCTTGAAAATGCATTTCTTTCCCTATCAAAAAGCAAACTAACATTTTAATCTAGTAGCGCATGAATTTTATACACTCGATGTTATTTTTGTCCAAATATCAAGTAGCGGTAGACACAAAAGAAATAATTACATTTCAACTAGTAGTTAAACGCCAATCAATGCAATTTAGTTGTCAGTCCTTGTCAATAACAAGTGTATTATTGAAGATTATAATCGTTAATTTAAATTAATTGATACGTTTTTAAAATGCCGTTAAGTTATACGAG
Organism: Vesta saturnalis; assembly: GCA_036346205.1. NCBI lineage: Eukaryota > Metazoa > Arthropoda > Insecta > Coleoptera > Lampyridae > Vesta > Vesta saturnalis. The sequence continues at coordinate 110,148 of JARFJB010001936.1, read as the reverse complement.
AGATGAGTTAATTAATATGCTCCTAATATTTGGAAAAGTAGATGAAGATCCTTATGAAGCAGCCAAATTGTACAGAAATAAATATCCAAACAGAAGGCATGCTGAACATCGAACATTTACTAAGTTATTGGAGAGAACGCGTGAAACGGGAACTGTGGATTATAAGGAACCGGTAGAGGAAAACCCACCTGCTTGCAATGATGACAACGAAAACCTGGTAATGCTACACACTATTGAGAAATACCATATCAGTACTAGGGAGATTGCACATTTGGTTGGAATATCGGTCTGGAGGATAATAAAAGAAAATAAATTTCACCCATTCAAAATGATTCTTCACCAAGAATTAATCGAAAATTATTTTCTGTTAAGAATTAATTTTGCACAATAGGGTTTGCAACAGATAGGACAAAATAGAAACTTTTTAACAACGTTTTATTTTGAGACGAAGCAAGTTTTCGAAATGATGCTGTTGTTATAAGACATAACATGCATTATTACGGTAATGTATATCCACACTGGACCCGTGAGCGACGTTGTCATCATCAATGGAGTTTAAACGTGTGGTATGGAGTTATAGGAGGGACATTTTTGGGTCAATATTTATTAATAGACTAACTGGAGAGAATTACCTCAATTTATTAGAAAATGAAATTCAAAATCATCTAAATGAACTCCCACATAATATCAGAAATAATTTGTGATGGCAATAAGATGGAGCTCCAGCACATTATGCCCTTCCAGTTAGGGAGTTTTTAAATAATCGATACGAGAACCGTTGGATTGGTCGTGGAGGAACAGTTGGTTAGCCACCTAGGTCACCTGCTATGTCACTACTGGACTTTTTTCTCTGGGGGTATGTAAAATCTCAGGTGTACACCATTGAACCAACAACTATTGAAAATATGCAAGAGAGAATTCGTACTTGCATAAACGAAATTTCTCCGGAAATTATCCTTCGATCTATTGGCTCCATTGGACGACGTTTCAATTTATGTATTGAAAAAGAAGGAAAACATTTCGAGCAATTTTTGTAATTACCTAATTTTTATTTGATGTAAATTTTTAATTTTGAGTTTCAAAAAGTAGATTTTTATTACAGAATAAGGTTTAATTGTTTTCTTTGTGTCTACCGCTACTTGATATTTGCACAAAAATAACATCGAGTATAAAACATTCACGCGCTACTAGATTAAAGGGTTGGTTTGCTTTTTGATAGGGAAAGAAATGAATTTTTAAGAAAAACGAAATACTTTCGTAAAAATAGTTGTTGAAAGTCGCCATTTTGAAATTTTAAAAATCTGATACCACCATCGTGTATAGAATGGCCTGAAACATATTACTGACAAATATTTTGAAAGTAGTACCCACAGTGTTGCCTAAAAAAATAAGGCGCTTACTCTGAAACAGGCTGTACAAAAATGAATGCCTATTTTCCTTGGTCACGCCATGGCTAGAGAATGACTTTACAGATTTTATTGTTTTATTTTAGAATACTTTGTAGAAAGTTCTTACGGAAAGAAAAATTAAGAAATTGCGTAGAAAATTGGAAAATTGAGAAAACTTAACGACTACTTAAACTTCGCGTTTGACAGTGCGCGTCAGCAAATGTCATTTAATAGCTGCATCAGTGGGGATTTATCGATCAAGGGTGTGTTCTTTGTGAAGTGTAGGTATCCAGTAAGAAAGGGTTTTTCGAAATTCCGCCCCTAAAGAGGAGAAATTGGGGGTTGAATTTTTTTAAACTTTTTATTCTGTGGGTCGATTGACTCGAAAATTGGTAAACATACCTTAAATTAAAATTGTGAGACACGTGTTTCACAAAATTTTAATATCGCCCCCCCCCCCCCATTCTGGGATCGCAGCAACGCGCGACGGGTACGGATAGTGTTTGATAAATATGAGAACTGTTTGATGTATAATAATGTACTAAAATAGGTATTGTATAAATTACTTACTATTATACGACAATCATATGCAACACTAAGATTTTAATAAGTCATTACAAGAATAAAAATTATTTCTTTCTTACTGGGAAAATAAAATAACTACATACATATTTAAATGCACATATCCCCCTCATACCTGTTTTTTGTTACCAATACAGTGATACTAATACTACGCTCTCTAGAAAACGTGTTGTGAAGAGTTCAGCTAGTGGTCTAGGTTGAGACTTGAAGCTCTTATAGTGCACACTTGAAAGCGTGGGACGGCGACGACTGTCTCAGCTCGACAGCATAGCCTACCACGAGTCTCGTGCACAGCTATCTCGTCTCGACAGTTGCCGCACACACCACTCCGCGGTCGTTTACTGTTGTGCGCGTGTTCATTGTGATTATTGTTGTTGTTTCGTATACGTTTAGTAATGTAGTGTTACGCTCAACGGTCACGATGTCCAGTGATAAGTGTTTTTATTTGTGAGAAAGATGTTGGTGAAGCAAGTAAGAAACTAAATGATAGGAACAAGACTTGTTGTTGGGTAAAACATCGATCAGCGTACATGCAAGTTGTCAAAAAAAATACATAAATGAAGGAATGATAGTTGTTGATCTGAAAAAAGCTGCTAATCCAAGGACTTCTGTTAGAAAATTGCGATCATCCTCTATTGGTTATTATTGAGTTAAAACACGCTGCTTTATGTTGGAGCACTTATACCAGAAGATTTCTTATTCATGAATGTAATTTAGTTCATATAGTGACTAAAATAGAAATGAAAGCTACAGTTATGAAACAAGCTGAACTATGTGTTGATGATTTTTGTGAAGTTGTTATCAACAGAATCCAACCAATCACAGGCTGCTAACTGTAAGTACAATGATAAATGTTTGAAAAGTATGTACATTCGCAGGCCCAAGGTTGATGTGAAAAAAAGGTTGATCATTATGCTAAATAAATTGATGAACAATTTTACTTTAATGGAAAACAATGGTGAGGAATGTCAGTTTTCATTAGACAGGTTAATGCCTCAGATACAGGGTGACTATATTCCTGAAAGAAAAATAGTAATATACCATTAACGGCAGAGATATGGGGAAGACGTAATCATATCAAAGGTAAAACAAAAGACAATCGTATGTTTCAAACATGCAGGTGATAACATTTTGACAGATGCGTCGTACACTGAAAAACGGTAATTAGAACGGGAAGAGCGTCTTCGATTAGTTGAGATAGCAGCTAACATAATTATTGAAAAGGTACGATCTGTAACGTATGTGGGGATGATTATCCCCCTCCATATTATTTTTTTGCTTGAAAATTAAATCCTTGTTCCTGAGCTTCTTAACGTATTGCTTAAAACGCTAACATTAAAAAAGAATCGTGGGGACAGTGATAAATGGAAAAAAAAGGTTTGTCCGTTTCACAGAGTATTATTAGCCTGTTAGGTCTAGTTCTTTCCACCTACCCTTACCACTTGGACTTTCAGTTTTTCTTTTTACAAGAAGTATGGTTCACGAAAACTTATTGATACTGTCAGCTCTGGGATTTTGGGCTTCTTATTCTGAGGTCGTTCGACTAGAATTCTTGACTTACAAATTGGTTGGACAGTTTGTTTATGATAACGCTAATTTTAGCACCCGGACATTGGATAGATACAATACCTTCCATGTATTGGGGGAAATACATTTAATGACACCAAGAGATGCTATTGCTCCAGATCAGAGAATCGACCGATTGAAGGAAATACTACCAGCTCAATCAGTTGCCGAGAAGGGAATGGTTCCCTTAAAACATTTTGAGAAAGGGGGATCTATTGGCATACAGTGTATTAAGATTGAAGGTCTCAAACAATTATTTGAATTAACAAATACTATCACACCCTCTTTGGCGGACCTTTGGCTTTTCAGCAAGTGAAAAGATGTTCACGGAATTCCATGATGGATTGATTTATGGAGCAAATCACGAGACTGCCTTGTAGAAAAACCTTTGTTGCGTGTCTCCCATTCATCTATGCTCCACTGTCTGATTACAACACTATATATACCACCTTATTCACTTCTATACAGCAGTGCAAATCAATGAATCAGCAAGCAGCTGTGGACACTTTCGACTAGCCTCTATACTTTAAGATTTATAGTATTATGTCTGCAACGTGATTCAAATTTTGATAATGTTTTCATTAGAATAGGTGGGTTTCACCTGTTGATGTCTCTCTTGAAGGCAATAGGCTAAATAATGGTCGGTAGTAGGTTGAAAGACCTATTAAATGCAATGTATGCACTGCTATCAACTGAAACAGCTCTGACCGGCCATGTCTATTCAAGAGCAGTTAGAGCCCATACCTTAGCACATGCTTGCCTAGCCAAAATGATCTTGGACACAATTGATTTGTCTTCAGACCTTCAAGATAAACTGACAGAGTTGGTAGATAATGCAGATTGTTCATTGATTTTGTCAGCGTACGAGCAAAAATATGTAGGGGAATTGAAAACCAAGATTTTGGTTCAACTGCAAGTCTTGGCCAACCGTGGTGCTACTTCTAAGCTTTGGATAGAATACTTTGAAATGGTTACTCTTATTAAGCTATTCAGCAATTCTGAAGCAGAAGGATCGGGCAACTGAAACCTTCACCTCCAAGTTGTGTATCAGATGCTACCATACCTCCACGCTAGTGGGCATTCCCTATATGCCAAATGCTACCACCTCTACCTGCAAGATATGCATATCCTGCATAGACAAAGTGGACTCAGAGGGACATGAAAAGTTTACGGGTGATAGGTTCACTGTACGAAGCACTGACAAATTCTGGAGCGGAACATAGACGGACATGTCTATTGAGTAGTCCCTCATGAGAATAATGAAAATTTCTAGGTGGAAAAAAGAATGACTTCCCCTGCAAAATATTTGTTAAGAAATATAGAAGTGGAGTAGCATTCACCAGTTCAAAACAACACGTAGATATGAGAGAAGCACTTATTGTAACCACAGAAATGAATTTTGCGCGACAACATAAATCTACAATTATGCTACGTGAAGACGTAGATTTACTGGTGATCATGATTGGTCAATGTAGAGGTGTACAATCAAATGTGTACTTCTTAAATCCACGCAAAAGAAGTTTCACCTCTCATATTTTCTCCTGACTGTAAACTTGATAACTCGTTTGCTGACAACATACTGTTACTGCATGCCATGAAAGGCAATGATACAACATCAGCCTTGTTTGAAGTAGGCAAGCTGAGGTTTCTTCAGATTATGAAGAAAAACCATTCCTTAACTAGGACAGTAAAGATTTTCAAAAACCCTATGTCACAAACTGATACACTATTGATGCTGGCCATACATTTTTAACCGTCTTGTATAACATTGCTGACAGGAAAGCCGCGCCATTAAATAAATTAGGGTATACGTGCTACCTTAGCTCAGCATTTAAAACATCCTTACCTCCTACCGAGGCTGCAGATCAACAACATGCACTGATAGTGTGCTTTCAAGTACAGGAATGGCTTGGGAATAAAAAATATCCTGTACAATGAGGCTGGAATAAGACCAAAGATGGACAGGTGCCAGTAACAACGCTATAGCTTCCTGCACCTGAAGCAGTCTTGAAACATATTTGTTGCAAATGCAAGAACACTTGCCAGAGAAACTGTGGATGCAACAAAGAGGGCATCAAATGTTCCAACATGTGTGTCATCTGCGAAGGCTTTTGTAACTACATGCCGCTTGCCGAAATGATAGAGGAAGAGGATGAACCGGATTTCCTTGAAGTACAGAAAGGTCACATTAATAATTATCAACTTAGTTAATATGTATACTCTTTATCTATTTTTGTAGTCCACTCCAAATATTTATTCTACTTCAATTTGTACTAGTATTCCGAAAGTATTCAAAATTTCTAAATCATCGTTTGCTACAAAACATCTACTTATTACAACCTCTTGGGAAAAACATAACAAAAAATTTCATTACGTAACCTTTAAAATTTTAAACAAACTATTACTCGGACTAAAACCTTTACTACCTTCAGGCGAAGAATAACTAGAAAATGGGCCCGTTCCGGATGAATTCATGGAACCCTTGACGAAGAAAGTTCGTATTAGCTGATGCGTTTCGCCTTGTACAGGGTGGCCTGCGAGTTACTGTATCTGGGAAACTATCCATCGTAGAGGCTTGCGCAAAAAAAACGGCCAATACAAAACCTGGAAAATATTTTCAAGTTTCTGAAATGGCCGCTAGGGGGCGTAACTGCAATCTTGAATCTAAAAAAGTGATGTTTCTGTGAATACTGCTATATTAACCTAATAAGAAAATAACTGACCTTTAAATTCGAGGATAATCTCAACTTTTTTTCTTCGGCACTTTTTGACGTGTCTAAAAATAAAGTGATGGGGAGTATTCAAAGGTTTCTTTAAATAACCCCCTGTATCTTAGAAACGGCTAAACCGATTTTAACAAACTTGGGCGCGTTGAAATGAGCTATTCTTGGGCTACAAATGTTATAATATTTTAAGTTTTGTTAGTTTCACATATCGCCGCTAGAGGGCTTTGTTCGACATTTCGACAGAAACGGTTAATTTTCGCAAAAAAATTAAATGCATTGGTAAGACTTTTTGTTCATGAACAAGTACCTAAACGATGCCTAAACAAGCTCACGAAAACCGCATCTCGATATCTTGTTCCTAACCTAAAATATCAGCCAAGGAAAACTTTATACCAAAATCCCTTAAATTATTTTTAACTATATTTTTCTGGAAATGTTTCTATTATGTAAGTTATGGCCCTAAAAAGGACCGATTTAAAGAAGGAAGGATTTTAATGCCCCCGTAAATGCTCGAAATGCTAACCATCACTCTGTGCATTGCTGAGGCCTCTTATGGGTAGACAAAACTGCAGCTTCAATTTCAGCTCTGAATAGGTTACCTATACATTGCGATTTTAAATGTTTGTAAATTTATTCACCAGAATAAAATCACCCTTTTTGAAATTACTACGGGCAGGTAAGCAATGCTAAAAGTTATACGAAAGGCCCATTTTTTGTTTGTTTAAATGCATATTCACTATGGATATGTACGAAAAATACAATTAATAGAAGCAGGCAAGGGAAACAGATACCTAAGAAAACATACATAATCCTCAAATTGTCAATACTTTCGGGTTACTTTGAGCAATTTTTGTGCTTTCAAAATGCGTTTTACGAATAATCAAGCTGTTGATATGTTTGCGGTTTATTTTGAATGTCTTCAGAATGACGCAGTAGCTAAAAGAGTTTACGCGGCTCGATATCCAAATCGGCGTCCTTGCGATATAAGAATTTTTGCCCGATAAGTGGCGAGATTACGAGCCAATGGTAGTTTTCGGCCTACGTTTCAACGCAAAGAATTGGAAGAACACAAGAAAATATTAACCGTGTACCGGGCTATATTGAAGGAAATCCTCATGTTAGCACAAGACCATTATCCACAGAGTTGGGCATATCACGGACAACGGTTCAAAATATTTTGAAGGACCACAGGTAAGTTCTAATGGCCATCAAAATATATAGGTATTCGTTTAAACTTTTTTTAACTACTTTAAGAATGCACCCATAACATGTCGTTTTGCATCAGGCCTTGAAAGAGGAAGATTTGGATCAAAGGTTAGACTATTGCCATTGGATGTTAGGCACGATACGCGAAAATAGAGAATTTTTATTTCAAATTAATTTGGTCCGATGAAGCCACCTTCAGTAGTGACGGGAGAATCAATCTGCACAATATGCATTATTGGTCTGCAGAAAATCCCCATTGGTAGCGTGAAGTTCAGCGCCAAGGACGTTGGAGTTTAAATGTATGGTGTGGCATACTTTTTCGAGCAACCCCTAAATGGCAATGTATTTCTTGACTTTTTGGCCAGTCAATTATCGTTGTTGTTGGAAGATGTGCCTCTGGGAACAAGGCAAAAATTGTTTTTGCAGTTGGATGGTTGCCCAGCACATTTTGCTATTAATGTGCGATCGCCAGACTTAACTAGCCTCGATTTTTATTTATGGGGGCGCTTAAAGGACATCGTGTTTCGGACTTAACCTACTACTAGAGAAGATATGAAAAACCGGATTCGTAACGCAATATGTAACATACCGAGAGCCGAAATTGAAGCTGCAGTTTTGTCTAGTCATGAGAGGCTTCAGCAATGCATAGAGCGTGATGTTTAACATTTCGAGCATTTACGGGGGCATTGAAAACCTTTCTCCTTTAAATCGGTCCTTTCTAGGGCCACAACTTACATAATAGAAACAATTCCAGAAAAATATAGTTAAAAAGTAAAAATTTAAGGGATTTTCATATAAAGCTTTCTTCGGACGATATTTTAGGTTAGGAACAAGATATTGAGATGCGGTTTTCGCGAGCTTGTTTAGATATCATTTCGCTACTTGTTCATGAAAAAAAAGTCATACCAATGCATTTAATTTTTTTGCGAAAATTAACCGTTTCTGTCCGGAAAGCCCTCTAGCCACGACATGTGAAACTAACAAAACTTCAAGTATTATAACATTTGTAGCCCAAGAATAGCTCATTTCATGCCTCCAAGTTTGTTAAAATGGGCTTAGTCATTTCGAAGGGGGTTATTTAAGGAAACCTTTGAATACCCCCCACTACTTTATTTTTATAAATACGTCAAAAAGTGCCAAACAAAAAAACTTATCCTCGACTTTAAAGATCAGTTAATATAGCAGAATTCACAGAAACATCACTTTTTTAGATTCATGATTGCAGTTACGCCGCCTAGCGGCCATTTCAGAAACTTGAAAATATTTTCCAGGTTTTGTATTGGCCGTTTTAGTAATAACTTTTTTTTGCGCAAGCCTCTACGATGGATAGTTTCCCAGATACGCATTTTTAGTTGGCCACCCTGTACTTATCATTTTTATATATTTATTATTATCTTAGTATTCCATATTATTGTCGTATACTAATAAGTAGTTTATACAATACCCATTTTAGTATATTATTGTACATTAAACAGTTCTCATACTTACCAAACATGAATCGGTGTTCATCATTTTGATATGGTATAATTTAACTTTACATTTTCAACAAGATTTTTCGCAAAAACCATGAGTCGTACAAACAAAAGGTAAAGATACAAATTGTAGGAAATTTTATTGTCTTTAATTTATTAAGAGCTTATTTTTCGTGTAAATATTTTCATTTCCAAGTTTTAAGCCAACAACGTACACAAAACGTGTTTTTCAGACTTTGTATCGGGATTTGTTATATTTGCCGAGCGAAATTGTGTTGTACAACTTTAGATTCGTGTTTAGCACCCTCAAAAACATCACAAATAAAAAATAAAAAACCATTACACCAAATCTTTCCACTTCAATCACCATTTGACTGACTACATTATTTTTAAGGAAACGTTTAGTGCAAATATCAAGTTTTATTCGGATTTAAACCAAGATTACTTTGATAACGTGATTTGCTCAAAGTGTAAGAAATTTAATTAAGCAACTATTGAAGTTTCGAGTGGTTGCATTTTAGATGAACAAACGACCGTCCTGCTTTTGCTTTTATGTCCTGTAATGAACTTATGCGGTATGCTTTATTGTAACCATTTATATAATACCGCTCCGTGCTCGTCTCGTTCTAACTACAATAAACATTTTATAATTTAATATAAACACATTTATATATCTACAGACCAGGAGTGCATTAAATAAAGAGCCTTTCGTGTTAAATTAAATTAGGTCTGTCTACGGTATAAAATGATAGGGGTAGTTTTTCAACGCCACCCTTACATCTAAGATATTTGTTGAAAATGTTGTCCGAAATGGTTTTCTTCACGTATTATATATTATTGGTAGACGTTATATGCACGTGCGTTTAACATTTTCGACACTATTGTTTCCCTTAATTTTTTTAAACGTTTCAAAAGTTTCGTTCAAGATAAAACAACAGCTTTTGTCTATATAAACAATTGAAATTTATTATATTTCAATGAAATGTATAAAACTATACCTAACGTGTTAAATTTTATTAAGCTTCGCCATTCCTGTAAAACTCTGTTCAGGGATTTGAATCCAATGTGCTGTCATATTACCAAGAAAACTCTAATTTGACAGTTGATGTATTACTATTTTAGAGACACTTTGTCTACATAATATTCTATGGCGGTTTTAGATCAATCATGTGCCTACAATAAACTTTAATATTGTTGGCTTCCAATACGGTATTAATCTATCAAATTCTTATTTTCATAATATTTAGTAATTATATTTACTTTCTCCCTACTGTGTATACTGGTGTACAACACAGAATCTATAACAAATAGCGCTCACCAAAAAATAACTACTAATGCACAGAGCGATTAAAGATTTGTGAGAAGCAAGTACACTTAATACTGTATTTAAATTTTTAGTTAGTAATCTTAAGAAATAATATAATATTCGGGATTTTTTTTCAAGGTATTGCCATTAATAATGTAATTGATAAAGTCACAGGAATGTACTTATACTGGAACGTGCATAGGCGGCCTCTGCCATAGAAAATCCGCGAGGCAAGAGAGATAGTACGCAAGGGTCACTCCTGTCCTTTTCATAACGCTTTACGCGTGCGCTTGTTCAGTATAAGCTTGCAGCAAAACGAGATAACAGATAAACTTGGCTTTTGTTTGACTAGCCAGCGGTCGGGATGGATTCGGTGTACTAAATTTTGCACACAGTAGGATGGTTTATCATTATCATATATAGCTCCAAATAGGGATTGAAACGGCATAAAACCGGAAAAGGGCGCCAGAGCATTTGAAATGTCACAATAGGGGTTGAAATGCCTAATTACGTCAGTTCACAGCTTGCCCAAAATACTTCAATAACTCGCTTACCTAAACGTAATCTTCGCAGGCGGCACTGGAACCTGCAGATCTGGCCAACGTAAACCCTTGAAAAGTATTTTCACGCTTAACTAGAGTAATTGCGTGCCGCAAAAAAACAATCAATAATTTGGTTAAAAAAAGCAATAATTTATCGTTTCGTTACGTTACCAAAAAAAATTGATTTTTAAAGTAATTTCATTTCAACAAACAAACAAAAAACACGTTATTCTGTAGACAACCGCTTGAAATTAAATTCCACAAGTCGCAATTAATTATGATCACATCATAAAAGAAAATAATGCAGTGATTTACTGGCCTCTAAATCTTACGTTATAACTAAATAATCACTTGAAAAGCTTGCGGTCGTAATTGTTTTATTTACACTAAGCACAATGTAATGACCTTAATACTAAGATCAAATTGAAAAAACGATAAACATTAAAAATGCGTGTCGTTAGATGCTATGTAATAATAGGTTCAGATATAGAAAACAAGTCCAATAAACTAAATATATGTAATGTAAATAAATAAATAAAAAAAAACTGAACCATCGAATTGTCTACACAAATTTTACGATCTTATCACATAGGTTACCTATTAACGGTGAAATTAGCTAGCTCACGATGATTTCTGTTAAAATATACTATAAAATTGATTGAAATGTCCAAAGTAATGAATAGTTACTTTCCTATTTACAAATAAACGGCGTGCTTAAAACGCACTTGTCATATAAATTTCGATGTAAATTCGTCAGTTTAAACAGAAAAAAATTTAAAAAAAACCTTCAACTCAATTTAGATAGTAATGCGGATGGATACTCCTGTATGACAATTTAGACGATAAAGGTGTATTCAACCGTTATACAAACGCATAACAAAATAACGCAAATGTCATACCATTAATTTATTAGCACTTATTACCCACCACAATAATAAAAAACAAGGAAATGTTTGCAATTTGTTTTAATACAGGATGGTCAGCAAATAATCAATTAAAAGAAATTTCGTTAGCGCTGATGGGTCTTTACAACAAAAACCTCAAAACACTAATTCTCTTCTCTTGTGTTAAGCGAGCCCGATTATGCATCTAGGAAAATGGTAGGCATATTGAACATTTAAAGTAAACTATAGATTTCGTTACGAAAAAAGCTTAACAAATGTAGATACTTAATTAGTTTAGTTCTGCTGGTCGATTTTTATTTATAAAAAATTGCATTTAATTTGTACCAAAGCAAGAGTTTTGTAATTGTTAAATAAAGATTTGGTTTTTTACTAATCTTATACCTCATGTTAAAAGACTTTTCTTTTTTTGGTTTTTTTAATGGTGTAATTTAAATTATACAATCTAAACATTTCGATAACACTTACAGTTATCTTCGTCGGTAGTAATTCTGTTAAAAATTGTTAAAGATGTAAACAATTTTGTCAAAGTTGAAAAATTAAAACATAAACATCAGCCTGCTATTAATTATAACAGTTTGAGAAACGTATAAAGCCAGCTATAAAATTAAATTTTAGTTAAGAATAACGTTGAAATCTATGAAAATTAATTTTGTCATCTCATGTCAACGTCAAAAAGAAAAATTTAATAAACTATACAAACAGCAAAATAATAGACCATCTATTGATTACAAAATATATATATATATATATATATATATATATATATATATATATATTCCTCATTATTTGAAATGATTAATCGTTATTACTGATACCGTACGCTCAGGCGGATTTAAAGGTTAAAATGTCAGCCAGCCACCAACAGTTGTCTCATTATAATCGGTAACTTTAAAGAAAATACATTCATATTCCGAGTAAAAAATTCTCATCAATTTGGTTAATGTACGTTATAGGAATACAATATTCTTCTCGTTCGTCTTATTGTATACCTTGTTAAGAGATTTCTACTCTGGATTTGATAACTGTAATTATTATTAAGAGATTTCTACTCTTGGAGTCGGACAACTAGAAGCGTAATTCTATAAACTTGTGAACTACTTCCTTTACATCCAAGGGAGTAAGTAAAAGACTACATCGTGTGTTTCGCCCGACGTGAAGTCGTTCAGTGGTGTAAATGTGGTGTTGTATGTTCAACTTACATGCGGGTGACCGCAAATTAAGGCAGTAATAAACCCTAGTAGATAAGGTAAGTTCAGGCTGGCGGTGTCGAGTTGACCCAACGGAATGAGAGTAAACAGGCACAGGCCTGAGTCTCGAACGAGACCCAGGGGAATGAGTTGAGTTGACCCAACGGAATGAGAGAGTAGGTAGCGCATCTGCGGTTTTATTTAGAATCCGCGGAGAGCGGAGACGGCTTCTGGTCCGGCTTCTAATGCCGCGATTGGCGTATAGACTGGTGGGGACTCTGACGTAACAAAACTCTTAACGTTTTTAGAATCTACGTCGGAGGGGATATATTCATTATTTCATGATTTCTTCAAAGTTTAATTAAACAGGATAATTAGCAAATAGTTAATTCAAACGAGTTGGGTAAAGGCGGCTGGCTCTGTGGAGTTCGGGAGGGTTAAGGTTACGGAATTCTTCAAGGAGGTTCTTTAGGAGTTCCTTGAATTGGTGGTCGAGTTGAGCATTTTCGGGGGATCGGAAAATGGATTGAAGGTGAAGACTGAAGAAATTCGCTTTCGCTTGATCGGTGGAGATCATGTTATCTTGTGGGTCAGTGAGGTAGGATTTAGGGGTTATTTTTCTTCGGGTCACTGTATTCCACTACTGCCTACAGAGCATTCTATTTCGGTAATCTAACTCGGATGTGACTTTCGACCAGAAGTCTTCGGTGTGTTGGTTTGTTTTTCGCTTGATTAACGCGTTGAGGATTTTGTATTCTGTCGTGAGAGCCGCATCCCTGGATCGCAAGAAGTGACGGTAGATTCGTCTTTGATCCAGTTCAACCAGTTCACAATATGCTGGTTCACGGCAAATGTCGATGTTTTTCAATGATACTGAGGTTTCGACCGCTTTCGTAATTATGGAAGTTAAGCCTCTGATGGCTCTCTCTAGATTTTAGGTGGCTAGAAGATTGGCCATAGAGAGGTTGTTGTAGATGTGTTCTGAGAACACATTACAGTCTGTGTTCGAAAAGTGATCATTTCGTAGAGCAACCACGCTTAGATAGGAAAAGACCTATATGTGATGGGGCATGGTAACCGAGGTAATATTTGTGTAAATATTCGGATCGAATTGAATCTAATAGAAATCGGGAAAGCAACATACATAAATTAAGACAATTAATTTAAGGATTTATGTGAGGATTATGGAATGTTTACAACCCCCTTCCGTTATATCAATACTCCCATCTTTCTCTTTTTACATAAAAAGTAGACAGCACAGAACACTCCGTACTGAAAAACCCCCATATTAACAGATTTTATTAAAATTGTCCACTTTCCCGGTTTATCGTAACCCCCTTGCCCATATTATTTTAGATAAAAAATGATATCGCTGAAAACTTAATAGGCATGCGAACAACTCCCCAAGTATTATAGTAATCGGATGAATGGAGGTGCATAAAGGACAAACTTACACACATAATGATATTAGTTTTATATGTACAAAGAAGATTAGCTAGAATTCATAGCAGTTGATGGAATAAGTCATTATCAACTACTTAGTTGACAGACATATTCAATGATTCTAAATTTAAACGTGAAATTTGATATTCATTTGCCATTTTCTAAGTCTTATCAATTTATGTAAACTGGATATTGTACCTAATTCCTTTAATGCAACATTAGAGAGTAAAAAATTCATACAAGGTTTGATTTGAAATAATCACCTATTTTATGTCTGGAGATACTAATGAAAGAATCCGTTTTGTCTTACATTTATTTTAGCGACTTAAAAAGTACAACATCGAGCGGGAGAAAAAGGGCCACATCCTCTCTTGATTTGTATTTTTTGCTTGAAAACAAAATTGGATTCCGAAACAGATTATAATCTGAATAACAACTTGTGGTTTAAGAATGTAGAATTTTGTTACTTTTTTTTCATAATACTTGCTTATTACTGTTACCATTACTAAAAGAACATTACTTGTAAACTTTATTGTGTTAATACAGATCACTAAATAATTATTCGTTTAATGATTGTTACCATCGTTTTACAACAATAATCTATCATTAAACAATGAAATTAATATTCAAATTACCTTTAATCCTTTCTTCTGTTGATTTTTATTTGAAATGAAGTATTGATAGCTATATTGCAAATGAGTTTACATGAAATCATTTATGGTAAGTGTAGAAACGGAGACGGCGTAATGAAAATTTAAATGATGTTGCTAAACAAGTAGGATACAAGGGCACTTTTTAAAAATATAAATAGTAAAACCTACTTTAGGATTATAAGTGCTTTGACCAATTTGTAAACAGGAACTCAAAATGCATTCCTATAACATAGGTATTTATCTGCATAATGTTAAAACATGACTTTCATAATGAAACGTAGACAAAGTATTTAGGTAGGTATTAAAAAAAAATTGTAAACTACACTTAGTGCAATATACATTCTGTACTAAAACGAGTTACATACATTCAGATTTTAACCTTTAAATAAAATTACCTAGATACAAGTATGTATATGCAATACGAATTGTGGAGAATCTACTAAATATTTAAAATATTCTTATACCCTAGAGTTAAAAAATTCCCTTTTTGTCTTCCACTGTGTTATGAATAATATCCGGTATCTTGCAAGATGAATATGTTTTTGTGTACATAAATTTTACCTAAGGTTCCGTGTATGAAATAAAAAGAAATAGATTTATTTCTCTTCATTTCCAAGAAAAGTTAAATTAGAATTACGAATTTGATTTTACCCTTAGATATTTTACTGAACAATTTTACTTTTTTAGCATTAATCTTTTACGTGTACTTATGTATATTAATATATTACCATTTTCAGACTTGACGTACACATGTACAAATTTGTTATCTATGGACGTAATATAAACATATTAATGGCTTCTGGAAGTTAGGTGTCAGATTCATTCCTATATAAAAGCAAGAAATAGCTACTTAATGAAAGATCCTTTAGTATTCTGTTCAATGATTAATCTACAATTTCTTGTAGGAATATTCAGTTGTTGACATCTTTGAAATTTAATTACAAATTGGTTTGATTCAATGTATAACCGTTACGGGGTTGAATGGTGAATTGGGTTTGAAAGGTAGGTAAATTTTGTTTCATAATAGAAATCGATGGAACAAGAAATAATCTATTTTAATAAAAGTTTTGGTAATTATGGTTTTTGGAGAATTATTTTTGATATTTTCCATAATTAACGCCATTAACCGAAATCACGAGATATGATATCTTATAGCACTCAATGTCCCTAATACGAATTTTAGTGTCTATGATTGAACGTTTTAATTTAATTACAATTTATGTGTCTATACTTATAAAGACTTGCTGACGTCTGTAAACCACTATGCTATTAACATGAATAAAATTATTATTATTACTTTCAAGCTGTTTGAAGTTTGGACAAAGTGTACTATCTTTGTCACCAAAGAATTGACTTACGTCATAATCTAGTAACGAATGGTTTAACTCTTGCACCGCCGGCTATTGTAAAAGCCTAAAACTACCGTGGCCGGTCATTTTAACCTCTGGACAAGAAACATAATTTTGAGATGTATTCTGTATATATTTTACACTTAATTGAGGAAGAAACATAAAAAAACACATTTTAGGTAAATATTCATTTTAATTAATTAAAAGTCAAATTGGTGTTATTATATTTAGAATTCGGTACAGTTTTACATGCTGTATTACGCTCTACAGTTCACACAAATAACGGTCTTTGTTACACTACCACATTTTCCACAAACATATTTGTTCCACATTGAACAAACGTCAGCAGTTTTATTTTTGTCACATTGTTTAATTTGGCACTGATGACGTTTTTAGGCTTCGTTGTATCAGATGTGTTGGTACTTACACCGGAATCTTGTTTCGAATCGAAATACTCTTTACCCAGTTCCTCAGCTAGAGTTTTTTTTATTTTACTGCCTACGACTTCCTTATAAACTATACAGGCGTTGATTGTGGCAAGATCTAAAAGATTGTAAAACACATGAACTGGACATCTACGTAAACCAGCTTTCGTGGAATATTTTCTAGCCATTTGGTCTAACATATCTACCCTAAACTTTGTTTCATTGTAATACAACCTGTCTCAGGTTTCTTCTTTATCCCATCATCTATAGCCACAGTTGGATGTAGCATACTTAGCAATATGACATTTTTATTAACTTTACCCTGATAAATTGACAAGGTGCTTTTATCATTTTTCATTACTGTGGTAGAATATAACTGTGACAATTTATTCTTGATACAAATTGGTAATTCTCTTATTGCTTGGTTCATTGTTTCTACTATAGTTTTGTTCTTTCTTGCCAGCATTATTGCTAACCTTTGGCTGGTAAAAAAGTTGTCGGTAGTAACATTTCTACCCATATTTAGGAAAGGTTCCATTAATTTTAAAATAACATATTCTGGAAGGGGTTGGATGTTAGGACGCATATCATCTTTTCCTAAATAAGGAAAACCATTCAGAGATATTTAGAATTTGTATCAACAGCTAGCCAAAATTTTACACCAAATTTATCAGGCTTATTCGCCATATATTGTGTAAATCTGCATCTAGCTTTAGTAGGAAACAGTTGTTCGTCTACTGTAATGTTTGCTCCTGGAACATAGCACTCTTTACAGTTACTAATAAATTTATCCCATATTTCGGACGCCAAAGCAAACGTATCACTAACTAGACGTTCTTTTCGTCTTGATCAAATATCAAATCTTAAAATTCTCATGATTCCACGAAATCGATTGAGTGATTTGGTCTCACGAATAAAATCGGTACCCAAGTAACAGAAAATAAACTGTCAAGCTGTAATGTTCTTGCGCCGTAAGCACCACGAACTAGCAATAGTTTTTGAAGAGACAATGACCAGTTTGTATCATATCCTAGTTGTCGTTTAGTTTCAATTTCAGTACAGTTCTGAATGTGTTTTAGCGTTGTTTTATCTATAGACAAACGAAATGCACTTAGCACAGAGTTAGCAAGCACATTTCTTCTTGCATAAGGAGTTGGTTCAGAAGTATTTCGCATAACATATCTTTCAACCACACGGCCAACATAAGGTCCACTTAATTCCACAACTTCCCATATATCATTAGATTTGGATGATTGCTCACTCCCTACAGGTAATTTTTTTTACAGGTAAAAGCATGCAATTTTTTCGTTTTGGATGGTGTTCAATGTCACTACTAATTTCATTAGATGTACAAGGATCAGAAATGAGATTATTTACGCTGACATCAGATTCTTCACTTTGTTCACTACTTTTGTCATCAACAGAAAAAGCTTCATCACTTTCACCATCTTCGGAGTGATTATTTGCTTTTTCGGATTCGCATTGAGATAAGTTTTCCAACTCCGCAAGATAATCTAAAGCCTGTTGTTGTGTAAAACCGCGAGACAACCACAATATTTTACTACGAATTTAACCCCGTAATAAGTACAGAAGTATCTCACAAGTACGTTCACTTGCAACTAATTTGAAATCTCAAAGTACATTGCTTTATCCCATCGTTGTAATTATTTTTGGTATACAACCTTGAAACTGATTATGAATATATGAACGGTCAAAATGGCGGTTCCGGCAGTTATGCAAATACTACAATAAAACTTTGAAACGGCTTAATTTTCTTAATATATTTTTTTATATTCTGAAAGTGCATAAAATCTAGAAAAAGTAATAATATCTCAACACCGTCACTCCCATCACAACGGAGAAACAACATTTTAAAGAAGGCACGCAGTCAAATTGACCACTGCGGCAGTTCTAGTGTTAATATGAAAAATATGCGTCAGCTTATATTTATAATAATAAACGATTAAAAATCAAACTTAATAAATCTTCTCTTAGATGGAGGTAATGTATCAATGTCAGAACAACACCGTATAAAAACTTAAAAAATTCAATGTTTTGAATTTATTGAATTGTAATTTTGTTAAAACCGCTTAGAAAGGTTTATCGTAACATAAAAATTAAAGACCATAGTAGGTGTTAGACGTTATTATACATTCAAAGGTATTTCATCTTAATTACAATTGCAGGTGATAATAATTATGAAATATGGTTTCAAAAATAGCACCTTGACCCACAGGTGGATGAAAATTGAAAATGAGATTAATGTGACATGCTGATTTTTACAAAGGTGTATGTCAAATATTTACATGTGATTAGTAATTATTACATTTTTAAGTTAGGTAATTACGAGCATTGAACATCTTTGAATATATGCAACTGTAATCGTAATAGCTACTAATCCTGTGGCCTTCCAGATGATTAAATAAATTTTAATGCAATGAATTAGTATATATTTATGAAATACATAATTATGTTGTAGTAACACACTGATTAAAGAAAAGATATACGATTAACCTGTATCCGAATTATCGCAATCACTTCGTCTACTGTTAAATCTAGCAGTTCCTCACGTTTATACTACTGTTTTATAATCTCCTCTGTATGGCGTACACAATTAGCCCAAACAAGTTGACTACATTGTCGTTCCACATATTAATTTTAGAAGCTATCTCTTCCTATGTGATTGCCATAGGATCCAGTAGCGTGTGCCCATGTTAGTCCAATTGCACTGAATTCACAATGATAGGTGGCAATATTAATACGTCATGTCCGTGACTCCTTATTATTTTATCTACCTCATATCGTTTCACTATTCGTTGTGATTTTAGTAACGAATAGAGCTCGGTTTTGAATGAGGTGGGACCATAATTGACGTTACTTTTTGTTAACCTTTCAACCAAGACGATCTTGGTAGTTTTTCCAACAACATGGAATGGTAAGGCTCATTATCCATTATAATTAGTGAAGGTCCTTCTGAACTGTTTAGGAAATTTTCAGTAAGCCATTTTTAAACATATCCCCATTCATTTCACCATGGTAATCTTCTTTCAATGACTTCAACACAAATAGCAAAGAAGCATTCTGTACAAATCTTGTGGCAGTTCCAGAATGAATAACTATAAATATTTACCATCATATCCTTGAGATTTTCGTACATTCTTTACATCGTCATATAGCCATGAATTTTCCGGATTTCCTTTTAAGTAGATCCATGTTTCGTCAATAAATACTACTTGCCTACGAATTAGTGCATTGATTTCTCGCATGTATTGTTTTAAAAACTAATTTCAGCTATATTTCTTTTTTCTACCAAAGCTTTTCGATTACACTCTTTCTGAAACTTGAACCCCATTACATGTAAGGCACGATTTAAACTTCTGTCGCTTAACAGTATATGGGTGTTACGAATTTGTGCATTTAAAGTTGCAACTGTGACATGTTTTTCTGTAAATAATAAAATTTTGATTAATGTAGAAGTTTGTTCGTACATATTATATAAGGTATTCCTGATAGACATTTTCGAGGATTTAGCTTCCTTACGTGGCGGTTTTTTAGAATTGGGTTGGATTCTGAGACTTTATATTTTTCACGGTTGTGACAGATATACCCAAGGCATTTGCCACACGCTGTAAATTTGAGATCGCTTTTAATTGAGCTTAAGACAATTTTAAAAACACCTACCCCTTGTACACCAGAAAGTAGTATTAAAGGGCCGTTATTTTATTTCTCCTTTTCAAAATATCGTTACAAATTCAGCACATTATTAGGTGGTAGGCATGTATACTCCATGCCAGCCGGGGAGGTACCACCACCCTTACCATGGGCTCCTTAATATTGGGTCTCCGATTTTCCGAGCTCGGTAAGGGCTGCCGGTTACCTTTTCCATCATCCTCAATCTATTCTCATCCTTATTCTTCCTTCTCGCCCTCACTGTCTTCCTATCGGATTAAAAGTCCCAAATTAAAAAATAAGATGACTGTGGTTTCTAGGGTTATAAATTCCGGACGTAAAATCCTGCCCCATTCGGATGTCCGGGAGGGCAGGGCCCAAGCGACCTCGGTCATCGAAAGTATCAACTTTCTGATTCACTACTGCAACATCCGCGGTATCAGGTCTAATCTTAATGCTATTCACCAACATCTTGAACAATTACAACCTGATATATTGTTTCTATCTGAAACACAAGTCTCCTCGAAAGCTCCGAGTCACCCGACTTGCAATTTCCTCAATACCATCTTCACTCTAACTTTCGATATAAAGGAGGCGTATGTGCCTACATCAAAGACAGAATTGCTTGCAAGAGGGTTTCTTCCTTAGAAAATAAAATTTTGACGTGATTTGGTTTAAACATTCTGGTCCTAATTTTGTGAAATTCTACTGTTGCATTTATAGGTCTCCTAATGACAGCAACTTTCAAGACTTCTTCGATTACCTTAGTATGAAAGTTGACTATCTCCTGTCTCAGTTTCCATCTTGCGATATCTCATTTGTAGGCGATTTCAATGTTCATAACTCTAATTGGCTTCAATTTTCATCTACTACAAATCCCGCTGGTCATAGTGCAGAAACATTTGCTATTTCATGTGATCTCACACAAATGATTTCTGAACCCACAAGAATCCCTGATAACCCTAACCATACTCCACATCTTCTAGATCTCTTTCTTACATCAAACCCTCTTGTTTATAAAACTTCCGTTCTTTCGCCTTTAGGTCTTTCCGACCATTGTCTAATAAAAATCATTTCTACTGTACGTAATTCCACTGTTGTTCGCAAAACCGATAGAACCTTGTGGTGTTTTAAGTCAGCTCGATGGAGTGATTTACGGGATTTCTTTGCAACCTTTCCATGGCGTGCATATTGTTTTAAGTCGTCCTCTTCTTCGGACATCGCTCTTTCAGTATCTGAAGTCATCCTCATGGGAATGGAGTTATACATTCCGAAAAAACAGTACCGTGTAGGTCATTCACGTTCCCAACCCTAGTTCAATAAGGCTTGTTCTGATGCAATATCTTTAAAAAATAAATGTTACATTAAATGGAAATCTAATAAATCGGTTGACAGTCATGTAGAATACGTTGGTGCTAGAAATATCTGCAAAAGTGTCATCACTAAAACTAAAAAGTTGTTCGAACAACGAAAATGCAATGAACTAGCTACATCTCCTTTAGGCAGTCGTAAATTTTGGTCTTTAGCAAAAGCCACTAGTAAAAACTTTCGAACATCTTCATTTCCCCCCCTGACATCTATTGACGGATCGGTAGTTGCTGATTCTGTAGACAAAGCCAACGTTTTTGTGGATTTGTTTGCATCAAACTCGTGTCTCAATGATTCTGGAAAAGATGTGCCCCTAGTCAACTCTTCTTCATACGTTATGAAACCAATTCATTTTCGGTACAAGCTCTTGGAATCGATCATCAGTAGGCTTGATCTCAATAAGGCGACTGGCCCAGACGGTATCCCAGCTATTGTCTTAAAGAAATGTTCCTCCGAACTAGTACCAGTCCTATCTAAGCTCTATACGATCTCTATATCTTCTGGGGAATTCCCTTCATCATGGAAGTTAGCAAATGTTCAACCTATTCCCAAAAAAGGTGATAAGACGGATCCCTCAAATTACAGACCAATTGCCATCACTTCCATTTTGTCTAAAATCATGGAAAAAGCCATCAATCAGCAACTGCTCACGTTTCTTGAAACTAACAAACTCCTTAGTGACCATCAATATGGGTTTAGGCAAAGTCGTTCAACAGGCGATCTTCTTTCATATGTGACCCAAGTTTGGAACAATACAGTAGAGCAGTCCGGTGAAACAGTTGTAGTCGCTTTAGATATCTCAAAGGCATTTGACCAAGTTTGGCATAAGTGTTTACTTGCCAAACTCACCTCGTTTGGTTTAAATGATGCGCTCATCAACTGGGTTTCTAGTTTCCTTGATGGGCGTACCACAGGGATCCGTTATAGCGCCTACACTTTTTCTGCTGTACATAAACGACCTTATTTCTTCAACAACTAACCCCATCCATTGCTTTGCTGACGATAGCACTCTTCACTGTAGTTCATCTCAGTCTACTCATAGTGATAATCCACCTTCTATGTCAAATCAAGAAATTAAAGCTGAAATGGCAAATTCAATCAACAAAGACATTCAACGTATTCTCGAATGGGGAAGCAATAATCTAGTTAAATTTAATGCTAACAAAACTCAGTGTTGCCTTATGTCCGCCAAAAAAGATCAATCATTTCCTGTTGTAAGTATGAATGGCTCAGTTCTTAAGTGTTCAGACTCTATTACTCTGTTGGGTATGACTGTATCTTCAAATCTCTCATGGGTTGACCATCTTCTGTCAGCTACCAAAACAGCTGCTCGTAAAATAGGCTTTTTGTACAGATCTAAGCAGTACTTTACCTCTCGACAACTCCTTTTGCTGTATAAGGCCCTAATTCGGCCTCATCTGGAATATAATTCTCACCTTTGGGTTAGTGCTCCCCAATACGCTCTCGATATCGTTGATCGTATTCAAAAGAGAGCGATTAGGCTTATAAATGACCCGTCTTTAACTTCTCACATACAGTCCCTTGAGCATAGAAGGATGGTTTCAGTTCTTTCTTTGTATTATCGTTATTACAACGGCTATTGTGCTGGTGAATTACATTCTTTGATACCATCTCCGGCTATCTTTGCGAGAAACACTCGGTTCGCTCAATCACATCATCAGTGTGCAGTACAAATCTCCACTTGTCGTTCCAAACGGGCGCAATCCATATTTTTCTACACGGCTTCTAAACTCTGGAATGATCTCCCTAGTTCCTGTTTTCCTCTCACTTATGATATGAGAAAATTTAAGGTAGCTGTTCATAGGCATCTATTGGCAATTCATTATCCCTCTATCCATCCTCCTAAGTGTTCCTGAGTGCTTTAGCACGATAGGCCTTATTTAGCCTGTTCAGGTCCACAATCATAAAAAAAAAAAAAAAAAAAAACACACACTGTTGTATTTGCGTATGAAAGGTTTTACCTTGTATAGACATTACGAGGTTTCGGAAAAACTAACAAAGATATTGGAATAAACGTAAATGATTGAACAAAGGGAAGAGTTCTGAAAAGAACTGTTTTGAAAATGTATAATGAAAAATAAAATATGGAAACGTAGGAAATATGAAAGAAAGTAGCAAACAAAAGGAGTTATGTCATAAAAATAACAAACTAGGTTAGTCAGAGGAGCATTATCATAATCATATTAAGACAAAAAATTACAAGATTTATAGGTCATCTCTTTTCTTTGTGTTTAAACAGTCGACTACATACGTCGGTTGCTCAAAATGCACTTAAAAATTTATCCATCCTTTTTTGATGTATACTTAAACATGCGATGGCAAAATAAACGTTTTATTTAGCTAGGTGCATGTATCGATGACGTAGTCAATTCTTTGGTGGAAAAGATAGTAGATAACTTTCAATTTGCCGATGCCGCGGGCGCGTTTACAAAATAATAATTAATTCATATAATTTGTCTATGTTGTCAAGGTCAACTAAAATATAGAGATTTTGTTCTTTTTGAGCTTGCATGCCTGCAGTAAGCATTAAATCTAGGACTACTGCCCCTACTACAACGAATTAGGTAAGCATAAGGGCACTTTACCGCAACTTTAATTGCTTTTATACAAATTTAATATACCTAAACTTAAATCTAATATAATGAAATCAAACGTGGTACGCGGTGTGAATTATGGAATCTGTTTTAATAAGATAAACAACTATAATGGTTGTGTTGATTGTTACGTGTGAGCAAATTCCTATCAATTACAATGCATGAATATTACAATCCAGGAATTCCATGTCTTATGTGAATCTAAACAATTTCGTGACTGAAAATACAGGTCTTGTTGTTAATGTTTGATAATCCTATGCAATAATTATTATCTACTGGTCAATCTATGTCACAAATTCCCAATGTTACTTTAGATCATATTTATGCTCTTTATCAATTAAAAAAAGAAGATTTTGGTAAATCGTTAAATTTATGTCATGAAAAAATAGATGATAATTCAATCTCTACATTTAAAGCACAAAAAAACAAAAATAAATGAATATTTGCGTAAAACTCAATATCTGGAAGATGAAAATAAGAAATTTACGGGTAAAATTAAAGATTCGAAAATTAAAATAATGAGATGCAAATGTATGAAAAGAGGAATTGCTTTGAAAATGGTAAGGGTATCAAGACCATTGGTTATTGGAGAATATAGTAAGGATATGGAAGGCACCGATCTAAGGGAGGAGGATTTCCTTCAAACAATGGTGGCGGTACCTCTCTACGTGGCTAATTGATTGTGAACGCTTGGCTCACTCATCGCAAAACAAGAAGAAGAATATCGCAGCTAGACTTATGTTTTTATGTCTTTATCAAGATCAGCCACCTTAAAAAATAGCGTTACTCTGAAAAGACTGAGTGACAAATTGAATTGTGAGAGACATGATCATATTTTGGTGCCTATCCCTGAGAAAAGAAAGAAAAGATGTGCCATGAGAGATCTTCACCCATTATCCGTACAATGTGTAAAATGTGCAACATCGGCATATGTATTGAAAGTAACAACTTATATATTCTATAACAAGTAAAAATTGTATCGTCATGCGTTAATCAACGCGCATAACAGATTAGACAGGAATTCCATGAGGAATGGGAAATTGCGGGACTGGTAATAAAGGGGGAGACTGGATAAGGAGGTGGAAAGAAAAGGAAGATAATGTGACTTCCAATACGGCTTTAGAAAGGGACGAAGCACGGTTCAGGCGGTAGAAAAGGCACAAACCCTATTAAGGACACAAGTAAATGAGTGGCGATTATCAGATATTACCCTTTGTGTTACCAACGATTTGGAAACCATCCAATAGAAAATGGCTGTCTTCTAAATCAACACAATGTGCGTGTGCGTGTGCGTGTGCGGTTGCGTGTGCGTGTGCGTGTGCGTGTGCGTGTGCGTGTGCGTGTGCGTGTGCATGTGGGTGTGCATGTGCGCGTGTGCGTGCGCGTGCGCGTGCGTGTGCTGAAAGATTTTCCGTAGAATCTAACGAAATATTTGAATTCGACGGGTACTGTTATCATAGTTGCTTTAGGTGCATCAAGCTTCGAAGAAACAGCACCATTAATAATCAATACAACTGCGACACTGGAATAACGTAGAAAAATTAAATAGAGTTAACGATTTAGGTTACTCGGTATCTGGGATTTGGGGGTGTGATTTTCACAGACTTATAACAAAGGAAATGTTAAATTATACCAAAAGTCACATCGTAATATGACATTTACCCTAAATTCTAAAGATGTATTTTATGGTTTTACAGGAAACGTAAAATTTTATAATGTTTATACAGATTGGAGTTACTGTATCCGTGAATATTGAAAGTACCTTCTATTGGTATTGGTAAAGGGTATTAAAGGTTGACACCAGCAATAATTTAACTAAGTCTTCCGCCATAATTATTATTTCACACAGTAGTAGCTGTAATAACTGAGTAACCAATTAACAATTGTCGCTCATGCGCAACAAGTCTCCACCAAGGGGACTGGGAAACGATAATCAACGTTCGCTCACTGCTAACTGTCAATACAGGTTATCCAATCTTATAAACGTATGAAATGTGGTAATACGAGACCGAGCAATATAAGAGACCATAAAACAAACTAGATTGTTTTTCATAGTGTGCAAGAATAGATATTGACACGAAGTATCTGAAAAAAAGAGTATTCGACGTAACAACTGAGTTATTCTCCCTTGTATGAGAGAATAGGTACTACTTTGATTAGTACATCACCTTATGGCAAATTCATATAAAATCTATAGATATACTCGTATGACATAGTAATTAAATAATTATACCAAGTTAAACAACGAGATTAATCATTTAAACAAACGTAAATTGAATTGTTCCTGGTCGCAGTGCTGATTAATCATAGCTAATAAAAACCCTAACATGAATAAATCTAGCAATCTTAAACACAAGTAATAGCTAAGGGACTAAAATTATGTAACCCAATATTTTTTAAGTACCACACTATACCTGTAAGATATGCCACCCGCACATCGATTATGCTTGAGAGCAAACAAAAATTGATAATTGTTAGTGTAAACACTAATCAGTATAATCAAGTGGATACATACTTCCACTAAGGTTAATCTACAAATAACAGCGTATTGCAACAGCGTTACAATTCTCATGGCTTCAGTGCATTAGGATCTTCCAATTACATTTTTATAAAATATAAAGCAGACGCAATTTAATTGAATTATATCAAAAGTGCGTACAAAAATCCTTACATTAGTTATCTTATTTCACCCACTTTTTGCTTAACGGTTCGCATTCATTCACATTAATTATTTCCTTTTTATCCGTCGTAAGAAACCATTTTTAGATTTCGGCGCAAGAATCCCCAACGGAATACTACTTCCATTACCTAGCCCTATCACGCATGGGTCCTTTTAGGACAGCTCAATATCAAATCGAGATTTGACAGGAAAGGTTACTTTTACCAGACAAATTTGTGAATCTCATACAAAGCACGGATACCTCCCGAGATCATTACTTCAATATCACGGCGTAGAGCAGAGAATTGTGGTTGCGAGACTCATCAATAGATGGCAGAATACCTGGATCCCACGCCTTCACCGTGAGATGCGACTGATGCTTAACCGAGCGAGTAGCAATGTACCAGCAGCCGCCACCACGTAAAATAGAAGACGGAGCCCGCACCCCCCAACAGACGTCGCTCCGCCAGCTGAGGTCCAGCTGGCAGCTCCGTCGACGTCGCCGGCTATGCTGCCGAAACCGTTATCATAGAAGAAAGGAAGGAATAACACTGACAAACCAGCAGCTATAGACCAGATGGCCGCAGCCGATAACAGAAAGTGTCGACAACAATCCTTCTTTTAAAGGAGAACTGGGTTACTTTATCACGAGAGCTGAACCAAAACAGGATCACCTTTACGAGAGCCAAAGTCGCCAACAAGGGAATTCGGATCCAGTCTGCCTCATCCCAGGATCACTACAGGCTAATCAGGTATATGGATAGGTGTAGTACGCCTACTCAGCTATCACTTCACCAGGTATGCACGAAATCCCGTACCGGGAAGGGTACGTACAGTATGGTGGAGACCACCCTGAGAGCTACAGAGGCATGCCTGATGTTTCCTCGAATTCCCCCACCGAAGAAGAAGGAATTCCCAAAACGGATATTATATATATATATATATATATATATATATATATATATATATATATATATATATATAGATAAGTTTATTGGGGAATGCAGTCAATTATGAATGCCAAAAGTAAAAAACCCTTTGTTAATGTGCCAAGCAATAATAATAAGAAACGTACCTAACGTGAGTTAAATAATAAAGTTAAAAAGGAAACTAACAATAGGAATTTGCAAGAAACTGAAATTAATTGACAGTGTGTCAATAGTAAAACTAAATCAAAAGTGACATAATGTAAATGGTTTGTTACGTATTAAAAACATTAACAACGGTAAGTGTGTTATCAAAGAGGAAAAAGAACATTAACAAAAATTACTAGAAGAATGTACAATATTAACTAAAAGTTTACCACATTTTGGGGACAAACATTTTTTTATTAACTATTAGTAGAAATTTGATTAAAACCATGTTCATAAGACAAGATGTAATTATAAATAATGCTAAGTTTACTAATATCTGATTTCTTATTAAGAGTGTTGCTGTTTTCATTAATGCAGACCATTTCATGAAAAAGACGTTTAGTTAAATTATTTTCATTGCATAATATAGTAACTTCATTAAAATTCATGTTATGGTTTTGTTGGATGACATGCTCAGCTAAGCTACATGAAGCAATTTTCCTTCTACAATCACTTTTGTGAGATGTTATTCTCCCTAATAAATTTCTAGATGTTTGCCCTATGTACACCTTAAAACAATCCTTACATGGGATAGAATAAACTACATTTGAGTCTTCTAAAGTTGTTAAGGGAGATTTAATTTTAGTATATAAGTTACGTAAAGTTTTGATGTTACTTGTGGCTATCTTGGCATTGAGTACCTTGAGAACTTTTAATATCTGGGGTGTGAGAAAAGGTATATAAGGCAATGAACCATATGAAATAATATTATTGTCATGATGATTAATATTATTATTATGTTTGCAATTTTGTTTAGAATTAATACAATGCCTTCACATTTAGTTAATGAATTTTCTTATAGACAAAAGATTAAATATAATAAAACTTTTCATGAAATCAAAATCTCAAACAAAATTAAATTTGAAAATATTAAAGTTCAAGAATTTGAATCAATTATAATTCAAGGCAAATTGATTAAAAGTATAAGTAAATTCAATATTCCAGCTAGAACTAAAAAAATTTTGAGCTTTGGGTCCTAAATTTTGTATACATCCTCATTTTAAAGATTTTAAAATTTCTTCTTTTTTAGCTGACATTGAATGTTTGATTTCAAGAAGTGATTAGAAAACAAAGAAATCTTCTTAGATCAAAATGTACTAACATAATAACGAACTTCATACATAAAGAAAAAGATAAGATCATTTTTTAAATAACTGGTTTCATGAATGCAGGAGATTTCTAGAAAGTAATCATGAATTAGTAATTATTCAGAGTGACAAGGGTAATGTAACTGTGGCAATGAATAAGTGTGACATACAAAAATCTCTTAATTTATTAAATAATAATAAATATTTTACTAAATTACCTCATAATCCCACAAGTACATTGCAACAGAAAGCCAATAAATTCATTAGTACTTTAAAATCTTTAGGGACAATTCCTAACGATATAGCAAGTACTCTTACTATTTATAATGCAGTTGCACCACGTTTTTATGGTTTACCTAAAATCCACAAAACTGAATTATCTGTTAGACCTATTGTTTCTTCAATAAGTTCCCCTAATAGCAAACTTGCTAAATATTTAACACAAATCTTAACCAAACCATACAACGCTTCTAACGATTTCTACATGAAAGATTCTTTTACTTTCAGTAAATTCATTAATAACTTCCAATTACCTGTAAATTATGTTTTAGTTAGTTTTGATGTTGTATCTTTATTCAGCAAGCTTCCTTTAACGTTAATGATAATGAGCATTGAAAACCATTAGCCTTCTATTTCTGTTAATTGTAAAATGAACCTTAACACATTTAAAAATTTACTAAAATTTATTTTTGATTCGAATCACGTTATTTCTGGTAACTACTACAAACAAATTTTTGATACCCCTATGGGTTCCACGATTTCTCCAATCCTATGCAATTTTATACTTGATGACTTGATTACTGATTGTTTAGGTAAAATACATTTCTATGTACCTTTCGTTGAGAGATACGTTGATGACTTAATCCTATCTGTAACAGAAGACAAAATAGTTTTGGCAATCTTTAATAATTACAATGAACATTTACAGTTCACATATGAAAGAGATGGTAACAATTGCATACCATTCTTAGATATGTTGATCCACAGAGACCTTCACAACGTATTACGTACAGAATGGTACAGAAAAAACTTTTTCAGTAATCGATTCATTAGTTATCACTCACAACATCCTTTTAAGATGAAAACCAATCTGGTCTTAGCATTAAAAAATAGAGTCATAAAACTTTCTCATATTAATTACCTTAAAAATGGTCTTAATACACTTAGTAATATATTACTAGAAAATTCTTTTTCTAGATATTTACTTAATAAACTTATTTTCAATACACCGCATTGTATTAATTCTAAACAAAATTGTAAACATAATAATAATATTAATCATCATGACAATAGTATTATTTCTTATGGTTCATTGCCTTATATACCTTTTCTCACACCCCAGATATTAAAGTTCTCAAGGTACTCAATGCCAAGATAGCCACAAGTAACATCAAAACTTTACGTAACTTATATACTAAAATTAAATCTCCCTTAACAACTTTAGAAAATTCAAATGTAGTTTATTCTATCCCATGTAAGGATTGTTTTAAGGTGTACATAGGGCAAACATCTAAAAATTTATTAGGGAGAATAACATCTCACAAAAGTGATTGTAGAAGGAAAATTGCTTCATGTAGCTTAGCTGAGCATGTCATCCAACAAAACCATGCCATGGATTTTAATGAAGTTACTATATTATGCAAAGAAAATAATTTAACTAAACGTATTTTTCGGGAAATGGTCTGCATTAATGAAAACAGCAACACTCTTAATAAGGAATCAGATATTTTCTTATTCCACTTTATTTTAGTACTGTATAATTTAAATACAATAATTATTTGCATTCAATTTTTCTACTTTCTATGAAATTTATAAACTCGAATTTTTTGTAATTAATTTTGTTTATATTAAAAAAAAAATATTCCATAATTCAATAAAAATATCCATTAACAATTCACTTATTTTTTTTTATTA
The DNA here is from genome assembly GCA_036346205.1 of Vesta saturnalis. Taxonomy (NCBI): domain Eukaryota; kingdom Metazoa; phylum Arthropoda; class Insecta; order Coleoptera; family Lampyridae; genus Vesta; species Vesta saturnalis. The sequence goes on along the minus strand of JARFJB010001936.1, from coordinate 78,952 downwards.
CACTAACCTCACTTTTGTTTCAAATAGTTTAACTTTTGCGAATAGGTTTTGTTTTTACATAATTAATGTTATGAAAAACTATTCTTAAATTTTTATTACATGATAGGAACAAAAGTAACAAGCTTTCACTCAAGAAATTTTACAAATATAGTATCATTGTGTTGGAAGCCCCCAATTTTGATTGGTCCTACTACGCCATACAAACAAACCTGATCTTAATTCTGGTTGGTTGAACATATTTCTATAATTTACAAAAAATTTAAAAATCGATACTCAATACTTATCCTGGGGCGACAGTCCTCATGTGGGACCTTTGTCTGTTTAACGAAAAAGGGCAAACACCTCCTGGTCGTGATTGAGGATTTATCCCCAAAATTCAGTCGCAGTTCTAACCTGAACTAATGCGACTGCCACCTTGCGGATGATAGGTAGCGCCTTCTCCATAACAAGACTTCCGAAAAAGCCTAATATATACTAGAGTGGTTAAACCGACATTTTACCAACAGGTGGATAAGACGTGGTGTCCTCGATCTCCAGATCTCACACTAATGGATTTCTTTGTATGGGGATACATCAAGGAACTTGTGTATCAAACAGAACCTACTACCGCAGACGACATGACAGACATGATTCGTAACGCATTTTCCACAACAACTCCAGCTGTGTTAGAAAAAGTAAGGTCCTGGTTTTTAAAACGGATTGCGAAGGGTATGGAAGAAAATGGTCGGCATTTTGAACACGTATTGTAAACTATACTTTTTACAACATGTTAGTGTTTATTTATGCAAATGTTTTTTTTTTTTTGTAATGTTCTTCCTGTAATTGCTAATTCCCTTTTTAAATAGAAAAGTTGAGAAATAAAATACAAACTTTCATTACAACTAAAATATATTGTTTGCCATGACTTAATGATTTCGTAAAAGCTGCAAACTGCTTGTATGTTTGTCAGTATTATTTTGACGGTAGCCTAATTAGTGTAAAGCAAAATATTGCTTTTAACACAATTCCGAATAATCTTTCCGTCTTCTAGTGGTTTCAGTAAAAGTAAAAGGTATCGACGCTTCCAAAATTCCGACTAAAATTTATACAATATTTAGTGACTAATAAATCCTAAAATTTACAGGACGTTTCATGTAAAAAATTAAAATTATTTAATTTGTGCATGTAAAATACATGATTTTTCGGTTATCACAAAAAATTTACGTTTTCCATTAACTTATTCCCTACAAGTACTATATAGTTTGAAAGCTTATTAATTGTACTAACAAATCGTAAAAAGAGTTACAGGGTGATTCATTTGAAAATTTTGACATATTGCTTGTTTTTTCATCCTGTATTAAAGAAGTCACAGATAAGAACAGTAATTAAGATTGGACACTGACAGTGATACGACACTTACATTAAAATACAGAGACCTCTTGATTTATTTTGATTTACTGTACTACAGAGTGTTAAAGAAGGGGCAATTTTTACTAATATTTGGTCATATCTTTCAAAACACCCTATATAGTACATTAAACTGCTATATTTTTTAACGCTCTCGATGAGATCTTTTCGAATCTTGAACAAAATATAGTATTATTATAAGTTTTTGTTATGAACAAATAAGTATGTTTCATTTAAAAAATTAAAATTTGCGCTGCCACGACTTTTTGGAACACCCTGTATAACCAAAAGTATTTTCAAAATGTGCACTCAGTACCAAAATAAAGTTAATTTTGGAACCACGAAGCGAGCGTTGTCACTACGATTTTGTAAATTTGTTTATACCACCGGCTATTAATAATAGTTTACTAACAAACAAACCGGGAAATTTTTCGAAAACATGTAAAACTATACAGAATGATTAACTTACGCGAAATGTAATTTTTCTAAATTTTTTCAAATGCAACACCCTGTATATTTTTTCATATTTCGATTCCCCATGAAAAGTAGATACTAATTGATAATAGGTTTTATAGCCATAAGACGGTCCCTTCTTGAGATATTGACGCTATTACGTAAAAATATTCTAAAATACAAATTTACTATGGCAACAGAATTCAACAAAACAAATCAGGTAGGCTAGACGCTCGTAATAAAGAGGAACAATTGCATCTATTGTTTTGACGTTTGTAAAATCATTAAAATATTGTTCCATTAGTTTGTGGTGTTTTTGGATTGTCGTTTTATTAATCTTTGTTTGAAATGAATTTTGCAAAGAAGAAATGGTCCATATGATCCTTATTTGGCGACGCCTGGCATAACACTTTGCAATTCGTTCGGTAAATGAAAGATTCACTCGCAACAACATTAGAGGTAAAATGGAATGCAACGCAGCTCTAATTCTATTTTTCATCTTCGCTTGTGGTGGGAGGATGTTTGTAAACTTTTTCTTTGACGTAGTCCCCAAAGGAGAAATCAATGGGCGTAAGAACGCGGGAACTGGCTGGCCAGTTTTGAACACCACCTCGTCCTATCCACCTCATCGGATAATTTTTATCGAAATATTGCCTAAAGTTGATTGCATGGTGCGGAGGGGAGCCATCCAGTTGAAACCACATCGTACGAATACTATCTACATCGATGTGTTCTAAAATCTCGAGTAAATCATTTTCCAAAAACTGTAAATATCTTTCTCTCCCATGAAATAAAAAGGACCAACCACATTAAAATTGATTATACCACCCCACACATTAACTGGCCATCGATGCTGGTGATACTGGTCTTAAGATGTGTGGATTAGTATCTGAATAGTGATGATAGTTATGTGTATTAATATTGCCATTATTGTGAAAAGCTGCCTCATCCGTAAATAGAATGTTATTAACAAAATTGGGTTCTTCATTGACTTTAGTAGTTAACCATTGGCAGAAAGATTGACGATTTTGAAATCTATTTCACTTAAAGTTTGATGTTGCTCGATATGATAAGGATGCAATTTGCTTTTTTAATAAAGCTGCGAACTGTATTTCTATTTAGGTCTAGGTGTGTACTTAGCTGTCTGGTACTAATTTGCGGATTTTTAGAGTAAAGTAAATTTATTCCATGCGTCGTACACAAACATTAAGTAACAGATAATCTTAAGATATAGAAAATTATGTATGTATACAATACAATGAAGCCAGCATGGAGGCGTAATGGAAAGTGCGGATTTAATTTTGCATTGGAAGGGAAGTAAATTACTAAAATGCGAAAATACATTTAATATTACTACTTGAATTTAATTTAGTGATATGTTAACAGAGGAACTTGTTGTCATTGTGGAATATATTTACGCCGAGAAATTCTTTCAAACGTGACAATTGTGCATGAGTAATAGCGTGAGGTAATACCGTTGGTACATTATTAAAAATTTGTATACCCATATAGAGTACAGCTTTTCTATTTAGGTTTAGTTTATAATTTGGCGGGATTAGAACGTGTCTGTAACGAGTGCTGTAGCGATGTACATCTGCTGATGTATTAAATTTGTGTTGATTAATGAAAATAATTTCGGAAACTTTATAAATGTATAAATTGGTTAAAGTTAGAATTCTGTACTTTATGAAGAAAGGCCTGCAAGATTCTCTAGGATTGATGTCAAACAAGATGCGTAGTGCTCTTTTCTGAATTATAAATGTCGTATAAGCCAATGGTGAGTTACCCCAGAACTCACCTCCATATTGTAGAATTGAGTGGAAGTAGCTACTGTAGACACTGATTGTTGCTTTTAATCCAACTGTTTTTTGATATGAGATAATGTGTAGACCGCTTTGCATAGTTTACTGTTCAGATATTCCATTTGTGCCGACCACTTGAGATTATCATCTATCCAGATCCCCAGAAATTTGACAGCATGCACAAATTCAATACTAACATTATCTGTAAATTGTATTTTATTACATTCCGTTTTATTTTTATCTATATTACTTCGAAAGTTTATTATTTGTGTTTTTGTGTAATTGATAACTAAGTTGTTCGCTGTGAACCATCGTTTTATGTCAAGTATAATATTCTTTGTTTTGTAACAGTTGCTCGTTAATCTTGGAATGGTGTGTTATGAAACTGTTGTCGTCAGCAAACAATGAGAATTGTATAGATGGAAATCTAAACGTCAGGTCAGTTATGTAGATTAAGAAAACCAGTGGCCCTATAACTGAGCCTTGTGGTACTCCAAGTGTTGAGTTATTTAGTGACGAGCTAGCACTCTTTAATTCATTATTCATGAGATAATTAATACGGCAATATTGCTGTCTCTCTGAGAAGAAAGGTTGAAACCATTTAACTGTGTTACCTCTAATACTATAAATTTCTAATTTTTAAGTATAATGTCATGCTGAACACAGTCAAAGGCTTTAGATAGGTCACAGAAGATTGCAAATGTAGATTCCTTCTTTTCCAATAATGACGGGATATTTGACAAGAGTTGTAATGTAGCATCTGCAGTGTCTCGGTTCTCTGTGAACCCGAACTGAAAACTTGAATAGAAATTATTAATTTCGAAGTAACGTACTAATTTCTTCTTTACAACGGCTTCCAAAATCTTTGATAACGATGATAACAGAGATATAGGGCGGTAGTTGTTCGGATTATGGTGATCTCCCTTTTTATAGAGAGGAATGACGATAGCTGTTTTAAAGCGGTAGGAAATATGCCAGCTACAATAGAAAGTTTAAGTAAATAACAAAGGGTTTTATATTATTCTTTATAATTTTAATTGAGATTTCCTCATGGCCCGCGCTGCTTTTATTTTTCTGTTGTTTGATAATATCCTCAACGTCAGATTCTATGATTGGATGAAAGAAGAATGAATGTTGATTATTGATAGATTGATAGATTAAGGTAGGTACTGAATTCTAAATCATAATTTTGTATTTTCTGCAATTTTTAGCACCAGAGGTAAAAAGTTCATGAAATAATCGGAGACATTAGCAGGTTCAGAAATTATAGTGCCGCCAATTATTAATTTAATTTCTTTGTCAGTGTTAGAATTAGGTGTTAGATTTGAATTAATAATGCTCCATATAGTTTTTATTTTATTGTTGGATGAAGCTATTACACTGCAATAATGAACGTTTTTATTTCTTCAATTTTATTAGTAGATGTTTATTCCGGCTAGACGTTTTGATACATTCTGTGACCCATCCGCGGTCTTAGACGATGTTATTTTGTATTTGATATATATATATATATATATATATATATATATATATATATATATATATATATATATATATAGTAAATAAGTAAAGCGTGACCTTCCTTAGGTAGAATTTTAAATATTAAATATTAAATGTAAACGTCGGGAGATGAAGCGTGCCTTAATTTTAATTACCGCTTTATATGTATAATGATAATGTAGAAATATAACTTTGACAAATTTCCGAGGTGTAAATATTAATAAATATTTAAAAAAAAATGTAATATTACGAGAAACGGTTGAATACACTTCGGTAAAGTTATATCAATCGCATGAAGGGCGTCTACACAGTGTGAAACACAATAGAAATCGTGTTCATCTGCTTAATTAAGTACAACATTACAACTTCATTAAAATCGTCAAAAATAAACACAGAAAAGTATTACATTGATTCGCGCAAAATCTCACAGCGTCCAAGACAATTGTCGTTCGATTGACCTTCGTTAATTGCTCGGGAAATACCAATGAACCTCTACTCTCTTTCTGAGGTCACGGCTCTGCAAATTTTAATTGCGAAGGTAATTTAATAACTGCTTCACCTGAATTTACGCAAACATTAGTTTATTTACAAAGTGTTCTTTGTCTGTAGCGATATACTTGCCGTGTTATGTACTTTCACAATGCAAAGCAAATTTACCAAACAACAGAATAGCACAATCCGCTTAAGCACAATTTTACTCCAAAAATTAGGAAAGCATGAGAATAAACATTACTCCACGGGATGGTTGAATCCTATCTATAATCCACAAGCAGTGAAAACGGTTAACTTCCTCACCATATGTTCAGTCACACCGGATAGAAATCAGGTAAACTTGGCGCACACGATATCTACACCACACATCCAACTTCCGACCTGTTCTCGTCACAGCCTAACCCTAACCAACTAATCGAAACAAACAAATCCTCTTGCCCCACTAAAATCACGTCATCTTTTAACCGAACACTAAAAAATCTGTGATACTAAACCTGCAAAGTGGACATTTCCCAGGAAAAAGGTCAACCTGATACCTATAATTGAGATACAAATAACCTGTTCTTCAATAAATAACCCTTCTGTACCAAATACATTTTGTATAATTTCCCCATTAATGATAATGAACTAGTAGGTTGGATAGTACGCCGAAATTCTTACCAGCGACCCAACCTCTCGCTATCAAACACGATAACAAAATTAAATTTAAGCTGACACATATTATGTTTCTTAGTACTCTCTTTAACCATAATGAAATTTAATTCCTTTTATCGAAACTCCGATAACGTGCTTTAAAATAATCATCACAGTAAACTCACATTAATTTAAAATCCTACATATGATATCCAAATATACTAATATTCAAAATAAGAATTAATTCTAGTTCAAATCCTTCCACACGTGACAGAGAAGAAGTACGAGCCTAAATCACCTGACTTTGCGTTGGCATTACTTCAATTTTAGAGAAGTTTAGTTAGCCATTTTCAATTGAGGTGTAAACATTAAAATAGCCTCTTTTGCGGTATTTTGTTCTGTTTATTGAAACGTAAATAAAAGATATAGCACATTAAAAACAATCATGATGGGTATATATAGGCAATTTCATGAAAAATACGATGCACGTCATTAATTTATTTAGCTAGTTCCCACAAATTATTCATGCCACTACTTCGTATGTCCCCATGACTCAAAACATTGGGACTACTTACATAAATGAATGTGTGAGCTTTCATGAAATTTCCCATACATCACATATGAAGTAAATCAATATTTTAATTTATAATTTATAAGGAAGATTGAAGCTTCTTCTCGACGTCCACTAAAATCAAATCATATACTTTAAAAACACCTAGTTGACTAAAATACCGATTTGCCACTTATCCCTAGGATGCATAAACCGGAGAGACTTTAGTTACTCATAATTTGCTTAATCTAATTTCAGTCACGTTCAGTATTCAAATGATCTAAGCACGTCCTGTAAAAGTGTAAATAGATGTTTTAAAGCGTTCTTAATACAAATCGTTAAAATAACTATAGACACAAAACACTCAATAAAAAACAATGCCGTTGACTCAGTTGGTAGATTAAATCGGCCCAGGTTCATGATTTTTTATTTGCTTAATTACCAACAACTTTCTGCTTAGTTATTTCTACCTAACATCAATATAGTAACTTCAATGTAACAATAACAAAAAAAAGTTATCTATCTATTTTTTATTACGCTCGGAATAACTAAACCGAGGATACAATAAAGAATTCACCAAAATGTCAAAATAAGAGATATACAAACTATGTTTATTAATCATTAAAATTTGGGATTATATAAAACAAATCTTAAAACTAGTGTTAATAGCCTTATACTAATAAATCCTTGGGGTATAAATACCTGTCATAAAATTTTTGTACAACTTTTTGAGAACCCCTGTTATCAAAAGGAATGCGGAAATGTAAACCATAGATGATGTAATCTTCGTACAAATGTAGTGCAATATGTCGTATTTTCAATGTTGTACTATACCAAAGTTGAATTTACTTCTTACAAATATATTTTCATTGAAATTTGAATAATCCAGAATTTAGATCTGAATTAAATGCAAAAATGCAATCACAAAAATCAAAGTACCAAAAGTGGTAAAAGGGGCAAAAGTAGTAAAAGTGGTAAAAGTGGTAAAAGTAGTAAAAGTACTAAAAGTGCCATGTTTCAGATTTTAATATAATACGAGTGAAAGGTGTCTTACCATTAAATCAATGGCACTTTTCACAAAATTTAAGTGGAAACCAAAAATGGCTTCTTGCTTAAAACAACGTACATCAAGCTATGCACCAAGGACGCTCATGATATCAGGTGATGTAGCTATTCGCGAGAAACATGTGCAAAAAAATAAACCCCTAAGAAGATATGCAACTTAAGTTACAACAATGCAAATTAAGTTTCCTGCCACTCATTTATAAACCATTAATAACCAAAAAAAAATTTTTTTATTTGCAACTAAATGAACGAAGAACGTAAAAGATTAGTTACAGTCTTCATTCAACACACACTTAATTCAAGAAACATTCAAGTTTATTTAGAAATCGAAAAATAAGCCTTTTCCATTAGTACCCCGTATTTACATAAACGGGGCCTCTGAAGTCCGTGTACTAGTTCCTATAAAACCAGTTTCAAGGCTGATAGTTATTATAATTTGTCAAAAACTGCTGCGTAGAATTATACGTGTCTGTGCAAGTTACCTGCATTACCGTTGGATGTATAAAAGTAGGCGCGTCTAGTTTTAATTCAGTTGTAATAGAAGTTGCATTAGGTGAGCTTGTGAAACTTATGATAATGACGTCAATAAGAATGTAAAATACGTGAGATTTAGTGACCGTGTCTATGAAGACAGTGTCGCAGCGGGTAGCTGAAAGTGATCATCTGCCTTCTGAAGAAACTGATGTGTCAGAAATTTCGAATTGGTTTCTGACGAGTATTCTGGATCCCGTTCTGATGATGTTGACGATAATTCAGAGGATGATGTTGACGATATTGATAGTTCTTAAACGAGTGGTTACATTTCTCCAAGTGGTCTGAATTGAGGTGTGCAACGTCCAACCAAAAATGAAATTCAACCATACAGCATTATTCGGCATGCGCCAGGACTAGTAAAAAAACATGTGGCTGCAACACCAAACGAATCGTTTCAATTATTGTACTACAAGTTGTAAACTGTACTAATTTAGAGGGGAGACGTGTTTATGAAGGAAAAGAAAAACCGTGGAAAGATGTAATTTTTGATGAATTTCTTGCATTCTCTGGTTTACTTATTCATACGGGAGTTGACAGAAGCTGGGATGTTCCTGCGAGGGAATTGTTTTATAGTGAATTCCCCAATCTTATATACCGACCCACAATGTCCATATTTCGCTTTGAAGAAATACGAATATTCGTCAGATCTGAGGACAAGAGAACTCAGAATGTGCGTTTGCAATGGTATCCTACGTTTGGGATTTATTCATTCAACAATCCAAAACCTGTGTCATACCGGATGCTAACGTAACTATTGATGAGGAACTCGTTGGGTTTAGAGGTAGTTGCAGATTCGTTCAATGTAACCCAAGTAAACCGACAAAATATGGACTTAAAATATTTTGGATGTGTGAATCTAAGTCTGGTTATGGTCTGGATGGTTTAGTTTATGTTGATAACCTCCACATAAAAACCTGGGGCTTGAAGTAGTATAAACTCTTGTGCGTGCCATTCATAATTCTGGTCTAAATCTCACGATACACAACTTCTTCACTAGTGTTCCGCTAGCAATTTATCTGTTGGAGAAAAACATTACTCCTGTGGGTACACTACATCAGAATAAGCGTGACATTCCGAAAGAAATTAAAATCTCAATAGATCGTGTAGTCTGTTCTGCATTGTTTTGCTTTCGAAATAGCGTAAGTTACGTACGTAAAAAATACAAATGCGTAATTTTACTAAGCACGATGCACCACGACACATCTATCAATGTTGACGTTAAGAGCAAGCTTGAAATTATCACTCATTATAATAACACAAAGGGCGGTGTTGACGTCATGGATCAGATGATGTGGATATACACGTGGAAGAGGCAAAGTAAACGACAGCCCAAGACAGTTTTCTTCAACATCATTGATGTTGCTGCACTTAACCCATATATAGTCCTTACTAAGGAGCATCCAAACTACAACATAGGAGTGACTCACCAACTCAGATGGTTTTTGAAAAATTTAGGGATACCACATATGCAGAGAAAATCTACTAACCCTAACCTACGGCGTAGTATCCGGGATCGTAAATCTGGATCGTAAGAGCACAATGATATGTATTAGTCGTAAAAATAATATTTGTAATGAGCATAGTATTAGAATGTGCACTAGTGCTTCTCCCATCTCTAAAAAAATTTAAACGATAATGTTCACTTTCATATTTAACCTCACGTTTGTAATGTATATGTATAAATAAATAAAGTTTTATTTCAATAACTTTGTTTCTATTCTGACTATACGTGCTTTTATATGACGGGTCCCAGAAGCCTGGATTATGTAAATGCCGATATTTTATTGGTTAAGTATCCTAGGGTTCATTTATAAGCGGATTTTACTGAAGATTTTCTTCTTATTCCGAATGATACTCTTTAACACGAAAAGAAGTCGAGCAAATATTTAATAACGAAATCCAGAAATTAATAGATCAATACTAAAAATGCACTCTTGTGACTTCATTCTGAGAACACCGAAACAACAATATTCACTATCGAGTATTTAAAGAAATTGTAGACACTATTGCGTCGCACAATTTACCAACATGGCATGGAAGCAAGGAGATATGACATGAGTAATATACGGAGTTGACAGTGCCGTTATTTGTATGGACGCAACATGTATCCAAAATAAGTTAAAATTCGTGTATCTTAAAAATAGAAATTTCTTAACTCTACGTAGAGTTCCGATCAGAAAATGCATATTATAAATTGTATTTGTCACAATATCAAAGAAAATCCTTATCCTTCTTGAAGACGCTATAATATAGCTTCGTGCGTAATTTTAATACTCAGTTATAAGCTACAAGTATTGTATTCCCACGTCCCCTATTTTACAGAACATAAAATAAATTAATCTAAAGTACTCGCATATTTAATACTCAAATTGTTTTTAGTTAAATATATGGTAACTATACCTTATAAACCGCAATTCCATTGAGAGTTGCGTAATTCTGTTTAAATACTCACATACATGACCTTTATTAAACTTTAGGCTAGGGTTACAAAAATTTCTGGATTAATGACTTACTTCATTTTTATTATAGAGGTATCTTAAACTTCTACAATTTCAACTGTATTTTCTTGTCTGATGTCCAAGTAATAAATTAATTTATATTACAGAATAAAGCAACTCGCTTTTAAGAACGTAAAAGTAAAATGTAAGTGAAAATAGAATTACTCAACTTTGCTAATTACGGAATAAAGTTTAAATAATATAAAACCAATTGCTGCCTTTACTTCGCATAATAAGGCAAAAAGTGTTTCGTTAAGGTAACATTTTAAGAGTGAATACGAAAATTTAATTACATTTTTCTCTGGAAAATTAAACTTAATATTATTAAACTAACATAAATTAATTTACATGTTTCCCAAGTTTAATGAAACGACCTTGTCCATATGACCTACTTTTAATAAAACTAAATGGCAGCTTTTATTTATATGTTTCTAATGGAAAAGTCTAATGGGAATTTCTTGTAAATAAATGAGATATTTTTGCCGTAAAAATTTGTAATTAAATAACGGATTTTCTACCTTTCAGTAAAAGATAAATTCGTTCCATTAATTTCATAACAAGTACAATTTATAATTTTTGAAAATTTATGACCATAATGTCATTTGAATTTAATATTAATGTTACGTTAAGGTATTATTAATTTGCTAGATTCTTTATGTAAACGTGTGGAAGTTTTAAATCAACTTTAACTATATTGTGAATGAAAATGAGATATCCGCTTTTCGAAAACAGCAATTAACAAAGCTTTGGACTTAAAATTATAGAACCCTTGTAGCAAAATTTTATAGGCAATAATAACGCAATAAAATCTTTTATTTGACACCCGGTTTCACATAGAGCAATAAAGTTCCTGAGGATGCCAAGACGGAAATGGAAAATAGAGTTATCAACTACCTCATCTGTATTATTGTAATTTTCAACGTCCTGATTATATCAAACCTCATTAGTAGTGCACATATATTTGACAAAGGAAGGTCTCAAAGGGTGTCAGGTGGTAGTGACATAATGACACAACATCCCTCGTCAGAATCACGTCGCTAAGTATTTTCTTTCAAGGCAGAACACGTTATACGTATTGCTTTGTGTCTGACATCTAAATACAATATAATAAAGGTTACCTTCTATTATTTTTTTACTCAAAGAAGAATTTTGAGGAGTGAATAGTCATTTAAGTATCTAGGCACACGTAACGCTTTTAGTTATTACACCTAAAACATATTTTTCGCTATTATGAAACTCTTTCTTAATTATTGAAGTGTAAATAAAAATTAAAAAAATTAAATCAAGGCAGGACCTATAATATTATTTAAATATATTAATAAATAATTATGCAAAATATGGCTTGTGGTATTAAATGTTTGACGAGTGAGATTACTTGACGGCTACCATTACTTTGCTTATTAGAAGAATATTAGTACGGATTGTGGTTTTAAAATTCTAAGTACAGATGAGAAACTTGATATGAGAGTATTTTTGATACTTTTCAATATTAAAATTTTACATTTCTGTCTAGAACCTCAAGCATTGTGAAAAGTTTTAATATAATACAACGCTACCAAAAGAGAAATGCTTTTCGTTTGTTTATTCTTATTTTGGTACGTTTCAGGGCACTACATTTGCACATACTTATTATTCTATGAAATTGTTACTTATTGGAAAAAATTAGGTTAGGTTATAATTTGTGTAGCCAAAGAAACAGTTATGAAAACGCAAACTTTGGCTCTTCTTGTCCTTGATTTAGAATGTTTACCTTTTAAATGAAATGTAGCTTTATTTATCATTTAACGTTTCAATCAAGTTTCACTTATCGTTCTCAGTAGAGGTAATCAACTTGTTAATAAATATTGTCAACATCTGTAAATGTATTCTTTAGTAATGATTAGTAACAAAAGGCTAAATATATTTAAACGGTCTTGGGAACCACAAAACGCTCTCTACGGACGGAAGGTATCGTTGAAACTGACTATATATATATATATATATATATATATATATATATATATATATATATATATATATATATATATATATATATTATAGTATACAGTGTATCCCATAAGTATGGGCACACAGCTTAACTGCAACTTGCTTAGGTCAAATGGGATCGATTAAACTAAACATACCTTAGTACAAATGTACTTCAGAAATTACATGACGTATCAAACTGAAAATTGGAACACATCCACTTCGGAGGAAGCTGAATATTCTCAGTTTATGAGCCATACTGAATATTGTAGAAGGCGCTGTTGACAGATTTTTTTTCGCATATTTCTGTCATACTTTTCTTATGATTAGGGTGCGGATTTTTAAGCACAAAAAATGAGAAATAAGGGCTTAAAAAAGCTTAAAAAAATAAAGAAATATTTATTTATTACAAGATTAGAACATATTTTTTAACAAAATATTTAAAACACTAATTATTTACGGAATATTTTATGCAATACAGGAAAAGAGTTATATTTCACGTAAAACATTAAAAATTAATCATGGGATGAAAAGTAATCAATACAAATCTTAATGTTCACCATTAAATGTATTTTTGAAACGAGAAAAACTTCTTTCAACATCTACACTAGTGATAGGTGCATATTTAAATTTTGGTAGCAGTGCTGTACTAATATCAATATCAACATCCAAACTGTCCTTAACTTTCCGAGATTGCATCTAGTTTACTGTTTATTGTTTTCGCTATTTTGCCTTTAACATTAAATGCTTCCGTGCGAAAGTGTTGAATTATTTCTGTTGATTTCGTTAAAAGCATGCCCTTTTCTTCTAAATTTTTGATTGATCGGCTTACGAACCCATAACTGGTTTTTAAAAATGCCAAGTTTTGTTGTAGCTCCTGGTTTTTTACGAGCTCTTGGTATCCCTTGATGGAATTAGAATCTAACTCTATCAAAGCAGTAACAAATTCGTTGAAACTATTAAAAAAATCGGCGTAATACATTGCTGATTCTAACCAGGAACCCCACCTCGTTATTCTTGGTTGAGGAGGCAATGGAGTTTCGAGAAATCTTTCCTTAAAGAATTGAACCCTCAAAGGAGCTTTTACAAATATGTTTTTACCATAACGAATCAATTCATTTACCAGTGGAAATTGCACACATATGATTTCGGCAACGCGATTTAAACCATGGGCTAAACATGTGCAATGGATTAAATTGGCATAAAACACTTTTAAATTAATCCCCGCCCTTACCACATATGGTACAGCATCTCTTAACATTAACAGTATCTTTTCATTTGGAACTGGATTAGACAAGAAGAAATTTGTTAAATTATACTTAACAAATCTTGCAATTGTGTTGCTATTTGTTTTTTCCAACTGGTTGGAAGCAATTAAAAATGCTCATGTTTGTATATCTTCATTAAGAACTCCTATTGTTAGATTTGCAATATATCTTCCACAACAGTCTGTAGTTTCGTCAACACTAAGCCAAATAAGATTATTGGCTACCGTATTTTTTATTTCACCCATCACTTGCTTGAACACTGAGTCCAAAATATCCTTTACGCAACGTAGATTCAGTTGGAATTTTCCTACCACAATATTTCTTTAAAAAGTCTTTAAACAACACATTGTTCAATTTCCTTAAAGGAATGTTAGCCGACACTAATGCGTTACACAGGTCATGGTGAAACGTGGTTTGTTCATCTTGTTTAGAAGTAGTAGCCAACGACTCAATAATAGATGTTTGTTTATTTGCACAGGATTTAAATTTTCTTAACTGTTCTGGGTGGTAATGTGTTTGAGTGTGTTGTATTATATTATACTTTTTCGAACAACCAATCTGTAATGTGAAATAAAGTATGCATTATTTGTTAAAGGGTATTTAGTAACTTTATTAATTAATTCTTACCGTTTTCATACACGCTCTGCAAAACAATTTATTATTTTCAAATTTTATTTCGGGAAAATCCTTCATCCATTCTTCAACAGTAGGTTTAACTTTTGGCATTGTGTTACTGTGAGCTGGATCTCACAATTGTTGCACACAACTTTCACTAACCAATCTTATTTAAGCACTGTAAAATATACCAACCATTTCTCCAATTTATACGATTCAAACTGCCCCGTGAGAAGTAACAAAAACCATCTGGCAGCAATTCTGAGAAAGCTTTGCATTGAACGAACTGTTATGGATTAAAATTTAGTCTTTTTAGAATTTTTGTAAATTACCAAAGATCTTGTTACCTGTTAGACCCAGGGACTAGTAGAATAATAAGTAAGTATGCAAACAACCCTTGTTGTCACAAGTTTAAGTGATTTTGAAAGACAGATGTTTGCGCATTTAAAATTCGCAGTAGGGGTTAGAGGTTTCTTTATAAAATAAATAATTTCAAATTTAAAGCAATTTATCGAAAATAATAGTGAATATTGCATTCATGAAACTTAAATCTCCATAAAGAAACGTAATTAAAGCCTAGTAATTGCAAAATAAGCAAAAAATAAGCATAAAAATAATTTATAAGCATAAAACCCAAACATAAGCAAAAAAAGCGTAATACAGTTTGAAAAATATCAATGCTTTCAATAAGATTCGTGCTCATATGTAGATATCTACCTGTTGCTATCATTTTTTACATATAGCATTATTCTTAGAAATCCGCACCCTACTTATGATCAACAGTTTCATTTCGGCGGGTAAAGCTTATGATGGAGAAACTAATTTTACATAAAAAAGGTGTACTTGTTTCATATCCACGAAATGTAACGTTTTCAAGAAAAACGCACCTAAACGTTTTAAATGCACCATTTTAAAGCTTTTCACGAAATAGGACTGTATCAAGTTACCAGTTGTCCTACTAATATTAACACACTTTCTAATAAAAATGAAATGGAATTAAGTGGGTATTAGATTTTATTGGCTATTTACAAAGATTTTCAAAATGGACGCCATTAGCTTCAATGCACTTTTGACAATATTTAGCTAAATCTTGTCTAACACGGTAGAATGACTGAGCATTATTTCTAATCTCATTTCCAGCTTCTCGAATTTTTCTTGAAAATTCCATTCTATTGCCGTTTGATTGTTTATAAGCACTGGATCTCATATGACCCCCTAAGAAAAAATCGAACGGATTGAGATCTTTGACTTAACAGTGGACAGGGATGATCACTCCCACGTCCAACCCAGCGTTGTCCAAAGTGGTTATTTAAATAATTTTGCACATTTCGAGAATAATTAGCAAGAGCACCTTCGTGCATAAACCACATATTGTCTCCAACGTTAAGCAGAACATCTTCTAGTAAGGTAGGCAAAGTAGGAAGTTCACAATTATACGGAGATTGACTTCAGTCCATGTATGATAATTGCGGGTATACTCGACAAGTAAAGGTTACCTCATCGGTAAAGAGCACACGATTAAAGAATGTCGGGTTATTTTTTTGTTTATTATTCAACCACTGACAAAAATTTACCCTTAGTGGGAAATCAATCGGCAACACTCCTATACCTTTAAATGGTGATACGGATGCAGAAGTTGGGCACGAAGAACTTTATGTAAGGACGCCCGGGGTACAGCAGATAACTACCGAATACTGATTTAAGAATTTTCTTCAACTCGACGTAAGATATCTTCTTCCTCCCCAACGGGTAGAGAAGTTGGACGTCCAGCATGGTATCTCGCTTTAAAACTACGATGTTCTTTTAATCGTTGGAATAAAGTTTGAAATAATTTTCTGTTGGGTTGGCGACGATTTGATTACAATTCATTATACCTTCTTGGTTCAGCTACTGCATTAAATTGCCCTTGGAAATAAATCGCAACCATATCGGCCATCACAGAGTTGGAAAATACATTGTAATGGGGCGGTTTACAATAGAACAAGAAGATGTATTCAGAGCGGGAACAAGAAGAATGAACGGAAACTTTATGCAGCAATAAACTCGATAATAACTCAGTAGAACAAAAATAAGACGGTTTAATATAAATAACTGACAGATTACAACTTGCAAACGATGTAACAAATGCATTAATATTAGTGTAACAAATGGTAACTTGATACAATCGTATTTCGTGAAAAGCTTTAGATTAGTGAATTAAAATGTTCAGGTGCGTTTTTCTTGAACACGTTACATTTTTTGGATACGAAACAAGCACACATTTTTTATATAAAATTAGTTTCTCTAACATAAACTTGACCCGCCGAAACTAAATTGTTGATCATAAGAAAAATATGACAGGCACACACGAAAAAAAATCTCTCGACAGTGCTCTCCACAATATGTAGTATGGCTCATAAACTATTATTCAGCTTCCTCCGATGTGGATGTGTTCCAATTTTCAGCTCGATACATCATGTCGTTTCTGAAATATACCCAATGTTAAAAATATTTTTTATCACTTTAAAGAGCTGTAACTTCTTCCGGAAGCACATTTGTACTAAGGTATATTTGGTTTAATCGATTCCATTTGGCCTAAGGAAGCTGTAGTTAGCTGTGTCCCTATACTTTATTTACGTCATTTCTAAAAGTAACCTTTTTTCATAATTGTTTTCTATATCTAAAATTTCTGGTTCATCATAACTAAAAGAATGTTTTCAATTGAGTGTATACTCAAAGCGGCAAAATTAAAATTAAAACCTGAAAGTGCCGCTTTGGTTATACACTCAATTGAAAACAAACATTCTTTTAGTTACGATGAAACTGAAATTTTAGATATAGAAAACAATTTATAACTCCGTGTTCTAAAATTCATAGTAGGTTTCTAATTAATGTAAATCACTGATGAACTTAACAAACGTTAACGAAACACTTGTAAAGACTAATAAAAAGTATAATATTGTTAATCATTGTTTAATTTTACTTACACCATAACATATTAATATATATATATATATATATATATATATATATATATATATATATATATATATATATATATATATATATATACATATATCTATATATGTATATAATGTAATTCCAAGGGCGCATTCCTGAAACAAATTCAGGTAGAAGATGTCGTACAAAGTCTGGTTACAGCGTCGACATTTTGGTTTCACTTATTGTGTTCGGGTCATTATGACCCGTGAGCCTATAGTTGTCGCTAAATTGATATAACAGTAAATAATAATAAGTAATAGGATATAGTATTTATTATTTATTACATTTTATTACGTTATTTCATCTTTATTACATACTAGCCGACCCTACACGACCTTGCCCGTGACGAATTCAATACTCGTGGATCAACCCAGTTTAAAACTCCATTAAAAGTCAGCACTAAGCAACATATATTTTTAATACAGTTATTTTTGTTATTTTGATGAAATATGATACATAGCGGATACCCTGCGTGTTTCACTATATTAATGGACCTAGCCATACCCGGTGCGCGTAGCTGCGTCAAAAGATTATGAGGGAATTTGGGGGCCGATATTTAAAAAAGTTTCATGCTAAAAACCTTCGCGAGAGTGTATGCAAAGCTTCATGACGATCGAATGGATGGTTTCAAAGTCTATAACGGACACAGGTAGAAACATTTTTTGTGTTATATATATATATATATATATATATATATATATATATATATATATATGTTATAAATGGTATGCAAAGAACACCTGAGAAACGTGGTGGTTAGGTATATACACTTATTTGTTACAGTCTTGACTGTAGTAATAATATACATAAGGTTTACATAGGTATTTTGAGGAATTATAACATACCATATTAGTTTTATTATCATTTGAAGAGGGACAAAAATTACATTTGTTACGCTTGGTTGTGGTTGATTGTTCCCTTACTTCAGCATTACTGATTGAAGAACGCGACTTTATAACCATTTCAGCTGCAGGAATACTTCGAGGGAGACGTTTTCTTTCTTGCAATAATGGAGTGATCAAGGATTTACTAAGTTCTTCAAGAACTAGTCGCCGTTTTTTAGCATTCCAGGTTGGAGTTACTTCGCACCAGAGAACAAGCGTTGTAATCTGAAACGTCCATAATATTGTAAAAGATAGTCATTGGGAACTTTTTAGTTTGCCTTCTGCATGTGTTTGTTATTATTACCTTGTCTAACGTGTCTGCAGCACCTTTGTTTTGTTGTAATTTAAAATCATAAATGGCTTTTTATGATCTTGGTTACACACTCCGTTATTATGGTGCATGGTGCTCATGAGCGTAGCATTTTTATTCCATTTCGGAATATAGGAAACTATCTACGGGTCCTTGGTAAAGCAAAATTTTGAACAAAGAACTGTTGCAGACCAATGCGGCAGGCAATTAAGGCTTATTTTTGCGAATAGTGACAAGCATGGTTATTTTTATTTTTAATAGCATCTACTACGTAAAAAAATTATTACACACTACGTTGTGACCTTTTAGACCATAAATAAAATCTAGTTCAACTCTTTTCCCTTGACCACTCTCAGGAGGTTCACCTTCTTTTTTCCCAAGGTAAACTTGCATGTTATATGCATAAGCAGTTCCAGAATCGCATAAAGTCCATATTTTAAGTACGTAATTAGGAGGTTTTTTCGCGATGTACTGTCTAAAAGGGCAACGGCCTCTAAAAGGTACTAGTTACTCATCTACTGTTATATTTTCGTGAACATTATAGAGCTTAGGTCGAATTGCAATCCATTCATCCCACAAGTCTCGTATGAGAGCTAATTTATCAGTTTGGCGTCATTGTGTTCGAATTTTTTATCGTCAAAGCGAATTATTCGTGCAATTACATGAAATCGTTGTAGGGACATCGTTGCTCTGAATATTGGACGACCTATATTTCCATCCCACAGACTGCCTACAGCTTCTCCATGAGATTTATACATTCCAGCTAGAACTAGTAGGACAAAATATGCTTCTAGTTCATCTAATGTTAGTTCTTGAAACGTGTTGCCATAAAGTCTTTTGCCTTCTAAATTTGTCATTTTCAAAGTTAGGTTTACAATTTTGGGTGTGAAATATAAGATGCGTTCGGATTCTATATCAATTGTTCGCGACGTAGTATTTGCCTCAGATAACCTTCCCGATTGATGTGTCTTTTCATTCCATACTATATTGCCATCTTTTGAAGTTACGGGGTTATCCGTATCAGCTTTATCTGAAATCGTAGCTTCTACTTCAGCATCCGATTCGCTATTATATATCTCGTTTTCGAACAAATGGTCTTCTTCTCCAGAAGCATTACAATCACTATTAGAAACATACACAAGAGTTTGTCAAGTTCACTATCCGCAATCACTCTCTTCCTACACATTTTCTATAATAAATTTCAATTGTTTGGTATTTCTTATTAGAGTATAGCATTAAGTTTGATATTTACTACGAAACTAACACACAGATGCTCACTGGCTGCATTCACACGCGAAGCCACAGACAACTCTTAACAGGAATAAACTTGTTTACCGGTACGCAAATAATTATCATTATTCTAATTTGAACCACAGAAATCACCGGGTCATATAAACCCACACACAGTGAATGTAACAAATGCATTAAAAAAACTAATTATAATTTTCTAATATCAATCTAGATACACCGTTATTAGAGCAATGAAATAAAATTCATGCAGTGGCAACGAAATATTTGAATAAATTAACGAATTTTGCACATTAGAAGAACGCCATTGGGTCATATTGACCCGAACACAATAGGAGGGTAAAAAAATTGGTTTTTGATTAATATCTCAAATATACTTGCCGATTTTGTTGAAATTTGTGTTGTTTATTGTGATAAGACACTAAGATATCATTAACTAGATGTTAATTATAAGCTCCAGTGGTGTCCTGGGGGGCGTTAACTTTGTTGGTTATACAATATTTATTTATAAGCCATTTTTAAACCTAGCCAATGGAAGGTAACATAATATTCACAAAAATGTTGGAAATGACCACCTCCGGCTTCTATGCAAGCTTCTGATCTTCTTCTCATAGATTGACAAACTATTTGGAAAATTCCGTCAACAATTTTATTCCTTAGTTGTTCTACTGTCTTGATTGGTATAGTATAAACAATGACATTAATTTCCTCCACAAATAAAGAATTGTGGTTCTCCACAACCCATCGAACGGTTTTGGCAAGCTACAATCATTATATACTCACGAGCCAATATGTTAAAGTGGACTGGAGCACCATCATGCATTAACCAACGTTGTTGCCGTAACTGAAGAGGGAATCTTCATCAAGTAGAAGATTACTGTATGATTGTCCGTTAAGGTGTCCTGGTAAAAAAAGACCCAATCTAGACGTTGAGAGAAAATTGTTTCTGAAAACGTGTCTCTGTAATAGCATAACGAGCTTCGTCCGTAAACATAATGATGGAATGAAAGTTAGGACTTTCTGCAAGAGTTTGAAGGTACCATCTACACAATTGCGTGCGCGGTTCAAAATCTCTTGAAAGAAGTGCCTAAGCTTTTTGTGCGTGAAAGGATACAAAAAATAATCTATTAAAATTTCCCATACCGTTTTATAGCAAATATTTATTTGCCTATCAATGTCTCGGGTACTAGTGGCTGCATTCTCTTCTACTGCGTGTAGTACAGCCTCCTCAACTGCCTTGGTTCGAATTGTACGAGGTCTTCCCCCCGAGGTATTACGTTTGTGGCTGCGAGATTGAGGCGGACGACCATGGAAGTACACAATAGTTGCCGGGCGTTCACGAAATTCCCATTCACAAGACCATAAAGGAAATGAATTTGTGTCACCTCCAAGCTAGAATAATTATTTACTATTTTTTAATAGCACAATCTACCTTCTGACCAAAGGAAAAATAATAATAAATTGAATTTCAAAAACATTATGTTGATAACAACAAAACAAAATTTCATAGCAACGAGCAAAGTTAACTTGATTCTATTTTAACAATTTTTCGACATTTAATGAACTGGTTTTATTTTTTCTCAAAAAGGAAGTAAGATACGAAAAAATATCAAGAGACCATAAAGCCGCTTAATCCAACGCAAATATAAAACTTTTACAGACAGTGGCGCACATTTTTTGTCAAAACTCTTTGTCAGACTGCCCCCTGGGGCGCCACGGGAACTTATAATTATCATCTAGTTAGTGATAACTTTGTATCTTATCACAATAAACAACACTGCCAAATATATCATATATATATACTATATATATATATTATATATATATATATATATATATATATGTATATATATATATATATATATATATATATATATATATATATATATATATATTTATATATATATATATATATATATATTTGTATATATATTATATATATATATAGGCACCAACATAAGTTTTCAATACAAATTTGGAATATTTGAAAGTTAAATAAACAAGGTTTTAGTGAAACTTTAATAAGATGGAGTTATGCCTACGTATGTTTTTAAAAATACCAAGCTATGAATGGTCCTTTATTGAAACTGCTGGTTTATTTAATCTAATCAAGTACGTCGAAGTTAGTTAAATGTCAAATATTAATTACCTACTTTAATTGTTTTTATTGACTGAATTTATTAATTATTGGTTACTAATTCTGAAATGGTGAATTATGGTAATACGTAGATAAATAATGGTGTATGGAGATGTTGAAGGAAACGATGAACATACAAGACTTATGTGTTTGGAACGATTTTTATTATTCATGCGTACCTACCGTAAAAATAATACTACTACAAAATTCATTTATTTGTGTTTAAGAGATACAGTGTGTTGAATATTTAAATTTTATTCTAAGATTTCTCAATAATTTAGAAAGTTTTGATAGCATGTATGTAAAAATTGGTAGTGTTGGGTTTTTTGGTGTGACAATTACAAATTTAAAGTTTATTTTGACGTTGCTCCTAGAGGGCGGTAGTTTTACGGTATTACTTATGTAAATCAGATATATTTTTTTGTAGAGCTATGCTTAAAAAAAGAGAGTTCATTTGTACATAAAAAAAGTACTCGCCTAACTTTATCGGTTTCTGGGTTATTTGCACATAAAAGTTTCAATCTATGTTATGGTGACTTTTTGTCTTCTCAAAAGATGAAAATAGCAATAACAATTATTAATAATAGTAATAGTAACAAACCTTAAATCAAATGCGAGGGTGTTTAAATCTGGACTTCTTGTTGGCCAAATCCCACGGCTACTTAGACTACAATTACTTAGAACATAAATTGCAATACCAGTGCCTGAAAGAAAGTCAACAAAATACAAAGAAACTTTTAAATGCAAATAACTGAGGAAGCAATACAGTTAGGCGACCTGAACAAGAGTACCCATTTTATGGAGAATTCAACGTTCTTTTAGATGTTTAACTTTTTTAAGCATAGCTCAAGATATAAAAAAATGTGTTCTGATTTATCTAGGTAATACCATGAAGCTAACACCCTCTAGAAGCAACGTCAAAATATGCATGAAATTCGTAATCCCCAAAAACCCAACACTACCAATTTTCAAATTCATGCTATCAAAACTTTCTCAATTACTGAGAAATTTCGGAATGAAATTTAAACCTGCACCACCCTGTATCTCTTAAACCAGCAACATTCGTATAAGACATGGCGAGCTCAAATATAACGTTTTGGTGGCTAATATCTCCATCTCACTGATGATTCATTCTTTCTGGCTCATCATGTATATAGGTAAATCTATACACAGGATGTTTCAAAATAAATGCGAAAAACTTAAGGGTGTGCCTTTTTCAACACAAAGGGTAGTTTGTGGTATATATATATATATATATATATATATATATATATATATATATATATATATATATATATATTTAGGCTACTCAGTACTCATTAAACTTTCATAACCTTCACTTTGACTTTCACCAGATTAGCAACAAAGCGTTATTCTCTGATGGTATATATGTTAGAAATTTTCTTTAGTCCGCCCTAGTAGACCGCTGATGATAATAGCGTAGCTATCGAAACGCGTTCGGTGTTTTTTAATTTTGTGTGGTACGTGGGTGTATTTTGTTTGTTAACTTATGTTACTTCAATCTCACTTAGTCTAGTCAGGATCGTTTTTTACCAACCGATGGGACCAAAATTCTACCATCTGTTGACCAGACATGCTGTCTAGCAAATTTATAGCCAGCTACAGTAAGCACTTGGCTTCTTATCAGATCCTGTTTAATAATAAATCCAGTACCTTTTAGACGCTTTTTATTGTTAAGTATTAATTGTCTCGTTCTATAAATTATTACGCCTCGAATATTGTTCCGTGTCATCAATTTTGAGTTCCAATATCGAGGCTTGCTTTTGTGTGACGTTGACTTCCGTGCGCAAAATATTCAGAGATTCTGTAAGTTGCTGAGAAAAATTATTGAACTTCTTATATAATCGATGAAGATAGTCTCCATATTGTCTATCCATTTTTTTTAGGATATTACTTTCTACATCTTATAATTATAATCCGTAGAAGTGTCTTGCCGGGTAACTGGTTTGCCGCCTCGTTGTGACATTATTTATTTAATAAAGGAATCTTCACTAGCGACAATAAATAAAGAATTTATAGTTTCCACTAATACTTGTGGGAATTCTGAACCTTGCAAGATTCATCCCGAATTAATATTTATTGTTTTACATACTGAAGTTTGCTCTTTATTTCCTTTCGTAAGTGAATATATTGTATATATAATATATGTTACGTGTAATTTTCGAGTCACATAAATTTAGAAGATAAAACATTTTGATTACATTCATGTTACTGACCTACTT
The DNA here is from genome assembly GCA_036346205.1 of Vesta saturnalis. NCBI lineage: Eukaryota > Metazoa > Arthropoda > Insecta > Coleoptera > Lampyridae > Vesta > Vesta saturnalis. The sequence goes on along the minus strand of JARFJB010001936.1, from coordinate 54,387 downwards.
TTTTTGTGGAAATTATTGATTTACACAACCTTACAGCGACAACGTTAATTTATTTTTTTTGTGATTTTTATGAAAGCTTTTAATGCAATAATTTATAAGAGATTCCTCTGTAAGATTATCTGCTATTCTTTCTTGTGTTATTTTGTTATTTTTTAAGATATAGAATTTCACTTGTAAGTTTTAACGTAAAGTAAATACGGTTGATTCCGATCAGTTGGTCTGTTGGCATGTCATCTTATTTTGATTACGTGCAAATACTTTGAAGCTTAACAGACCGAGGCTTTTATTTTTCCGATTCACCTAGGTTATGCGACATAAGGTGATCAAGTTTTTTGCTTGTTTTAAACTTTCTGTGGAGTACTCGCATTTTGGTGTTTAGACCACGATATTTCCGATTTTATACAAACTGGCGCCCATTTAATTTATGACTTTCCCCTATTGTGCTTTATGTATTACGAACTATTCGACTTACAAAATTAATAACACAACCCACTCTTTTCACCACTGAGCTACCGGCATCACCCCTTATATCTGTTGCTTCAGATTCTACTGATTTTTTTGCCCGTAACATTTTATCTGATTTTATACACCTTTAGCCCAACCGTATGACTACAGAGGGCTTAGGTGTCCATTTGGATATACGTTTAAGATGTTTTACAGGTTATAAGAACTCAAATATGTTTCGCATATTGAGTGATGCCAACAACACTGACATCAATGTTTTGTTGGCTTTTATAAACCTGATAAGACATTTATCAAGCATGTTTGCCCTTCACCAGGTCAACATAAATCGTTTCGGCTTTAACTAGGTTAAAGCAAATTGTGCTATTTTAATCCCTATTACCCTATTTATCAGCGCATTTTTAATAAAAATAGTAATAATTCTAAAAAAATTATAAATTGCAGTATAAAGAAATAATAGTCTTAAAATGTATCTGAAATTGTTATGAATCCCAGTTTTCCTATTCACCCAGTTTTTATTTATTACACCTTCACCATCCATTGCTAGTAATAATTTCATCCAAGTTTCTTTAGCCACGTCTTCTATAGAACCCAATTGACTGATCCCGTTCCTATTAGCACACTTTGTTGTAAAGTTTTGTCAATATGGACAAACACTTTGGCTTTTGTATAGTTACTAAACTATTCCCAGAGATGCTTTGAGGTCGATTTGTTTGGTAGAAAATAGTTCGACATATCTAGATACCGTTGTCATATTCGTAATATGCATAATAATATACATCTAATTTCATGTCTAACTTATCAAAAATGTTTTCCATGTTTCGCAAGCTTTTCAACCACTTTGCTGATAAGGCTCCATTGCTGGATTTTATACACAGTTAAACATTATTATTACTTTTATTAAATACATTCTAGTAATATAAGTAATTTGATTGTAATCTCACTATATATTTAGAATTTACATAAGTTCTACATACATACAGACAAAGTTTACACCGATTGGGGCTTGTATCTCGATAGCACAGTTGGTTAGTGCCGTACTCTAACAACGTACAGGTCATAGGTTCAAATCCTACTCGAGGTAAACACTTTTTATTTATGTATTTAATAAAACTAATAATAATTTTTAATTAAATATTTACTTTTGAACTTATTCGTTCATAACGAAATAATTTATACACAGTTAATTTTACCTTAATGTGACATTGACCAATTTTCACAATTTATCATTCATCGCTCTTTGAATGCTCTTTGTAATATTTCATAAATCAGAAACCAAGTTGTGAATATAGACTTTATTTAACTGCGTTCAGAAAAATTAGCTCTGAGAATTTATGGCCTAAGTGACTGGGTCCATACAAATTTTCTCTAAAATTAACACAAAATATATTTCGAAGCTTAAACGCAAAGGAGAGTGAAAATTTAGAGTTTTGATTTGATGCTCACCAATAATGTCCTTTAGTGTACTACGTTCCTCATCTTAGGGTTTTCATACATCCACGAAATTTTTTGAGCTATTAAAATTACCACACTATATTTACAAAACTATTACAATCGTTATGGACGCATTCAACGCACGATTTGATGGTATTTTTAATGCGCTTTAAGCATTTTTTCCGTAACCAATGAATTTGGCCGTCAGCGTCAAAATCGTACCGCGACACTTGGTACCATACAGCTTTTGAACCTTCTAAAGAAATATTAGATCCAAGCCAGTCTTAATGCTTGCATCAAGTACATTAAGTAGCTTCTAAAAAAATTGTTTGACCAGTTGCCATTCTCAAATAGTAAAGTCCTTAGGGGCCTTTAAATTTGGAAGTATTAGAAGTACATACGCTCAACGAAAAACCATGCATGAATCTCGTAGAAAATTAGTCATTGGCAGTACCTTTTCCGAAAAAAATTTGGTTGAGTAGTTATAACTTGGATAAAATAGTAAATTGAAAAAAACTGAACATTTGAGCACTAGCTAGTAACATTCTTTATTTCAAAACCTAAGTCGCATGAGCATGCCTACTTGAAGCCAAGTCGATTTCGTTCAGGTTTATTTACAATGGGCAACAGTTCCATCACAATCACTAACACTAGCAAGTTTTTTTGATTTTACGTTTGGCTCAAACGACAACTGACCTGCAATTTTTCACACACCTGAACTTAGCACTGCCATTGCAGAAGAATCGTTTGAAACCAGTACCATAATTTGGTGTAAATTTGTTACGACAAAAAAAATTGGTACACATATCATTAACAAACAGTTAAGGGCTGTGTCTGCTTAACATAAAGTTAGCACCGTCAAAGTACAAGCACTTCGATAACAATTATGACAAAATCATTTATACGTCATAATTTAGGGCTACTTTGCTCCCCTAGACTGAAATTTGTTGCTCGTACTTTGTATAAAATGTTTGGACTAAAACGTTATGAAAATCATGAAAACAGGATGATTGATATATCATAATATTGTGCTAATATTACCCTGAAGCAAATTTTGTTGCTGGTATTTTTCATAACATTTTTGCGCTAAAGCGTTATAGAAATCATAGAAACCTTATAAGAAAGCATATTATCAAGATGATTGAATTACCGTAATTTAGTGCTACTTTGTTATCCTAAACTGAAATTTGTTGCTCGTATATTTCATAAAGTTTCATAATTTAGTGCCATAAGGTTATACTATTTGTTCTTCGTATTTTTCATCAAATTCTTGGGCTAAAACGACATGGATATCACGAAACGTGTCACCCCCCCCCAATAATTTTATAAAAAGATGCCAGCAACAAATTTTACTTTGGGGTTGCAAAAATGCAACAAATTTGCACCAAACTATGACATCCTGGTACCATGCCTTGTTATAAGGTTTTCGTGATTTCGATAACGTTTCAGCCAACAAATTTTATGAAAAATAAGTGCAACAGATTTTATTTTAAGGTAACAAAGTAGCACCAAATTAGCACTAAATTATAGTATACCATCTGCCCTGGTACCATGCTTTGTTATAATGTTTTCATGATTTCCATAACGTTTTAGCCCCAAAATTTTATAAAAAGTGTGAACCACAAATACCATTTTGGAGTTAAAGATTAGCACCAAATTTGCAGCAAACTATAGTATATTATTCACCCTGATGCGATGTTATTGTTATAAGGTTTCCATGATTACCATAAAGTTTTAGTACTGAAATTTTATCAAAAATATGACCATCAAATTCCATTTAGAAATTAAAAAATAGCACAAAATTAGCACATATCAATCATCGAGACCCCATGCTTTGTTATAAGGGTTTTGCAATTTCCGTAACGTTTTTGCCCAACGCACCAAACTATAACATAAGTAATTTCCATACTATTGCCCGCTAAGTACTTGTGTGCCCCGATTTTGTTGTTTTACTTGTTTTTAAAGATCGTTGTTGATCTAGATTTTATTGCAAAATCGAAAATTTAGTATCTTCTTTTGTTTTCAACTTATATCCAAACGTTGATATTTCTACACTTTTTTCAAGGTCTTATACCTCGCTTAATATTATTATAAATTTCATCAACGGTAATTACATATTACGAAATGCCGAATTCAGTGACGTGCTTAGAAATTGTCTAGGGGGTGCGATTTTTGAGTAATAATATAAACTTGCATTTTTTTAAATGGGAATCATATTTGACTTGGTAACCATCAGCTGCAGTTCTTTCTTACCTTTCCAAAAATACAAATATAGACATTCCTGAAAAGCATTTTTCAAATATTTTTTTTTCAACAAGACAGTACCCCAGCCCATAATGATTTGGCAGTGGGGAACTACTTAAAAAAACCGTTTCCCAAATCGTTGGATTGCAACATTGCGACACAGCCCTTATTTCTTTGTTAACGATAGGCACAACAATTTTTTTTGTAGTAACAAGTTAGCATCAAATTAGTACCAAATTACGGTATAGGTCAAACCATTGTGCAGCAATGTCTGTGCTAACTTTAGATGGGTTAAGTTTTTTGTTAGAAGTTAGCTAGGAAGGTGAATTGTGGGCTAATAATTAAGTCTAGATTGCATCTTAGATTTTTTCAGTTACTCTAAAAACGGGTTTCAAGTTGCATTCAATATGTATTTCCTGCGCTGAGTTAAAGTCGCCACTAAATTTTGTTTTAAAATTTTGGAAACATGCCGTAAACTCAAAATCATTTGGTTATCATAACAATATGGACGCGACAAGTTTTCAAAAGTGGTTCGCACGTCAGCTGCTACCTAACCTGCAGGAACCGTCTTTAATTGTGATGGATGGAAAACGCCGCTTACCATTCACGTCTAGCTTCCTGTAAAAAAGAAGAGCTAGAAAAGTGGTTAACGATGAAAAATATTGCTTTTTCGAAAACAGATTTGAAGATAGATCTTCTGCACCGCGCTAAGCAACACAAGTTTAGTAAGAAATACGTGGTGTATAACCTACTTAGAGAACATGGCCACTTTATACTTAGATTACTGCCATACCATTGTCAATTCAATGCAATCGAAAATATTTGGGGTACTTTCCAGTCCTACTACGATCAGCGGATAGGTAAAGATGGGCGAGCCTGATACTGCAGTAATTCGAATGTGGAATGAGTCGTTGCAGAAATATAATAGTGAAACTTGGAAAAAGACAATATTACATACCAAAAAATAATTTCCGTGTGGCGAGATCGAGAAAAAGTGCTATATGTAACGGTAGTACCATTAATAATTACAGTGAATGATTATTAATAACTGTATAAATATTTTAAATTACGAATTGTTTTTTTGTTTACCTACGGATGGTTGAAAATACATTAAATAAAGGCCTTTCTATAATAATCACATTTATAGATGTATATAAATAAATTGGATTTTGTACCTTCTAATTATATTCTAATTACCTTATTGACAATAACACGCCAGCAGATAGGTAAAATATTTTCGCGTTATAAACTACTTTCTGTAAGTCCCCAGGAAATTTCATATAAATAACTTATTCCTACAGGTAATTTATTAAAAAGCAACTTGGATTAATAAACACGTTCGCAAGCGGTAGAAAGACGCAGTTATTTTAATCACGTACTTATGGTCCATTAGTTTGTACCTGCCAAGATAGCTTACTATTTGTTAACAAACGATTTGCATATAGGTATCTACGTATGATTGAAAATACATTAGCCAATGGCATTTCCCTAATAATCATATTTATAAATGTGTTTCACAAGTAGCCCTCTCCTTTCAATGCAGTAGGTACTTCATTTTTGTATATACGTAAAAATATTATAAGTAAAATATTTAGAGAGTCACTACATTATGATTTCTGGTGGATGTTTCCGTGCCGCGTTAAACTTGACTTAACTATTGGTGTCTCTTTTTGGTGCACTCAGCACAATTCAAAACGCTTATAACGTAGAGCGTCCTTCTTAGCTCACTACCCGTGGTTAGAAAACCTAGATGCCCTTCTAGCATAAATTCCTTATATAAGAACGAGAAAGGTATATAGCCGCATAAGCTGTATGAATATAAGCGCTACTCCGATATTCACATTTACTCATTTTAACAACTATATGTCTCTGTTGCTCTTGCTCATAGAATTTAAGCTAGGAAGTTGTAATAATCCAGTTTTTTTTTACAGCGGGAGGAGAATTAAGAAAGATACTCTTCGTTATGGGCATTGTTATTGAGCTATACCTGCAACGAAAGAAGATTGTACTAGGTACGTCATGTTGGAGCGCAATGAAAATAATTCTGCTTAAAATGGTTAAGCAGTGACACCGAAACTGCAAGGTTTATTTTTAAAATCATACAAATATAGTTATAACATCACGTTAAATGGTTTATCATACTATCAGGTACATTATTACCTACCAACTGCTTACTCTTGCTTATACTAAACTCACTAAAGTATCATTTTCATATATTATAGCATAAGTACAAGGAAATTATTAGATAATTTAACGTTAGTCACGAGTGCTTGACAAAGTTGATTAGCCCACGAATTATTTTTTTGTGATTTATCGATATCGCAATTGTTAGATATTTGTGAGAAATTATTCAATTAGAGAATTGTATTTCAAAAAACTAGAAATTGTACATTCAACTTAGCTGCCCTTTGCATTGTATTATATACATTTAATTTTTGATATTTTACAGGACCTACTATGGTATAATCCGGAAAAAATGCAGTGATTAGTTTAAAATAATAGAAATGTATTTTTTTTTGTATTTATGGGCATCAACTGCTATTGGTTATTAGTATTACCGTCACTAGAATTTTGACATACTAACGGGATTCCACCTTTAGTAAGGGATCTTTAGCGTGTCAATCATCGTCTATTATCGTAGCATTGTTGTAAAAGTCGCATTGTTGCACAAGTCATTTTTGCTGTGGCATAATCTTTCTGAAGTTATACCCTTATGCAACTTGTTACTGAAAAACGGGCCCAAAAATACGCCCCTTTGATATTTCGCTCGATACTACAATTTTCATAGGACGTAAAGGTGTCGCCAGATATACACGGCTGTTTTCAGCGCTCCAAGTGCGGTACTCTTGTGAAACGACGCATCATCAGAGAAAAATGTCTTGTTTAATAAGTCATCAGTCCTTAAATTTTGATTTAACCAATTTCAATAACTTTTGAAGAAAAGTAGCTTAGTAAGAATGAAAACGCAAGCTCCGTCCTACAACCGTGTGACTGGCCCGTATGTTAATCCGGTTTATTGTGGTTATTGATTTAATGTTTTCAAGAAGAGTTAGAATATCTTCTACTATTTATTTATTAATGATATAAGGACGATAACGCAAACTGTCATAATCAGCGTTAAGTAAAGGGTACTTTTGAATAAATTCTTCCACACCGCTACCTATTGGGTAAATATAGGTTCCCTTGTGATGATTATTTTCTTTGCGGAAATACGACATTAAGAATTTATTCAAAAGAGAATGGCATTCTGATTGTTTATAAGCTAAACAGTGTTAGGTGAAAACGCGACAAGAAGTACTATTAGGTTACTTAAATATACTTCAATCATAGTTATTAATAATAATGTGAACTATTGTTATTGCACAGCAAAGCCCAAAAACTGGTACAAAAATATAGAAATCACAAAAGAAAAAACAAACTGTGAGTCCAAAAAAGTTACTCCGATACCAAAGAAGTGCGTTGTCCTTCAGCAACTCTGGTAGGGTACCTAGTAATTCTTCATTAGTGGTCTGGTAACATATCTGTAATTCTTGATGTCGTTCTAGGAAAGATCGAACTTCAGTGCCAATTTACGTACACAATCACATGTTTTTGGCCATCTGTTGGTAGGTGGAAAATCGCTGTTAGTTACTCTGGCCATGGATTGGTTTAGATTTCCTTGCTTCTTCTACAGGTGCAAGTAAGTCGAGTTGTTCTTGTCCGGTATGTACAAACTGTACTATTCCACTCCGGAGTTGATCCACATTACCTTCGGTGAGTAAATAAAATTTTTGCATCCCTTGTACAAGTTCTTCCTTCCTCAATCTGCATATCCATCCTACACTAACATACTCTTCTGTACTCATTGTTATACGCTGTATTTTTCTGGTGAAATGGTTGTAACAAAGAATTAATACTGGTACTTTATTAATAATTTAGTATGGAATTTTTTGGGGTCACACATTGGTTGACAATTTTTATAACACCATTCTGTTTTAAGGGATGATATAAAAATAATTTTTAATTTTTGTTCGCTGTGAAGATTGTTTTTTTTTTTCTCTGCTAACATGATGCGAAATCAAATCCGAAAATTAATTAGTGTTAACCGTCAAATATTGATAAGATAATTTAATTAAGTATTATAAATAATTACACCGTAAAGCGTTATGAATAAGAAAGAAAAATAATGTTAAAGCTTGTGTATTCAGGATAAAATTTCTCATGATAAACAAACTTAAAGAGTTAAAAGATTACACCGTTAACTATAATACAAATTTTCTTTTTATATTCCGCAATTAAAGTTTGACGAATGATAATTTATTTTGTATTAGAATACATATGTTGAATGGAAAATTACACCCAAAATCCTTTACAATAATATTAGTTAGAGATAAGTACACCGAAGCATCTAAAAATAGAATTCGAAACCCGATAAATATAATTAGCAGAGTCTCCAATTAATAAAATAGTTAATAACTAACACCGTTCCTGTAAATTAAATGATTTATTTGTTAGAATTACATTTTAAACAATGAAATTTGACCATGAAGCATTACGTTTGTTAGTGAAAAGTTTATATAAATGAAACACATGTCAATCGCAAATACACTGAAATATAGTTTTGCCATCTGCCGTTTAGGAACAAATTTAATTCTCCAATTACTGACAAGGTAAGCTCATTGGATCACTTTCGCTATTAATAATTAAATATGCAATAATTTCTAAAACATTAGACAAATAAATAACTCTACAATAGAATCGTAATCTACTATCTGCTGTATAAAATAAACTGTATTTTAACTATACATTCAACCACAAACACATGTTCAGGAAGTAGCCAATTTCTGAAATTTTCAAATTATAAACCGACTGAAGTATTAATAATTAGTAAGTAAGCCGTTATATAAAATAAGTATTTTTTTGTAAGAATTGGTAAAGTTTCATATCAATCGCTCCGTTATTTCATAAATAATAGTTTTAGCATATCGAGATAAGCATTAAACCAATAATCAATTTAATTTGAATTAAAACAACTTTTGACGCTGCCGCCTGATCGTAGGAAAACTAGGAATTTCCAACTGCCCCAATGTTATTATTTTGTATGTTACATATGCACGTCGCGCAGCGGTCCCAATAACTTTTATTGTTCTTATTGCATATAGTACAGATCGAGTCTGCGTGAATTTTAAGAGTATGAGGTAAAACAGTAGTTTTAAACTGCTTAATTAGGGTTAACCTATGTAATTAGATGTAAAAGTAATTAATTTTTTTCAATATTTGCAGAAAAATTGGCTATTGATAACCGGATATTTAAATTTAAACCGCTGTAGTTAATCAGATTTAAAGAACTCGTATTTATGAACATTGATTCATTCGTCATAAATCATTGGTGAAGGAGTTTTGTTTGTAAAGCGGACCTGTGACCTTTGGCAGCTTCCGTATACGCCTTCCGACCGAATTAATTTTGTTCTAGGCACATCTTCTACCATCGAAAACACCCTGAATTGTCCTCCACTGTAGTACCTGGAGGAAACCGAGCAAGTTCAGGATTGGCCCCAAAGACCGCCTTAACAGTGGCTGATCTTGGGTAGCGCCAGCATCCGTTTCCACTCCTGGAACAAAGGACCGAATATCCGCAACCCGTCCAGGAGTGGTCCAGAAAATAATACAATACGTACCGTAAACTGTAATTACGTTTAATACATTTTTTTTCGAAACAAGTTTAATTTGTCTATTGGTGCTTGTTGAGAACAGGCTTCACTTGCCACCACCGAAACTTTCTACATCGCGGCTAGCTGAATAGTAGGGGGCATGAATGTTTATATATGATATTACAACGCAATCAAACTAAAACAGGTATTTATTCATAACAAAAATAGGAACTATGACACAATGCCAATAAGAATAACAAATTTTAAACTTAAATAAAGTATACAAACCGTACAAACATAGGAATTAATTCTGATTTATCTGGCACCCCTGGTAGGTTAGGCAGGCCTCCTGGCACCGGTGTATGTCCGTTCTGTAAGGCTGCGTTCTAAAATTAAATAATTAGTTTTCCTAAATACCACGGTGTACAAAATTGATCTCGTAAGTACTTATTAAATTAAAATAATAAAATTTATTTGAAACTAGGGTAGTTTTAGCACGCTGTCAGCAAGCACACTTGCAGAAACAAAATGTCTGTTTATACCGGTATTATTCGACTGATGAATAAAAGTGTTATTATTCTAAGAGTGTTCTTAATGTTTAATTACGTTTGTGGATGCTTTTATATAAATTAGTCTTCTAGGTAATTTGGAATATATGAAAAATTTTGTGTTCAGTTATGATTTTTTAATTGATTGTCTGAACTAATTAAAGCACCGATTTTATATATTCTATTGAGCAGGTTTTATTTACAAAGTAATTAAACAATTTAAACCTAATTTTTATTAGTTATCAAAGGACTATAAGGGCAATTGATATGTTTATTTCCAACAGGAAACAGTTTTGCCTATCTAATTTTAAGTGTGTAAGATTACGGCATAATATTATAATAAGCTTTTATATTTACGAATGGATTGAATTCGTGGAATGTTCACGTTTTGTTATAAACGGTTGATTCAATTTACTAAGTTCAATGCAACTCTATACGTTTTGGTAAAAAGTAATTTTCTTATTATCAAGTTTGTTGCAATGAAATTGAGGAAAATTATAATATTTTTCTAAAATGACGGGATACTAGATTTGATTTTAAGAATAAAGAAAATAAGCAAGAAATAAATAATAAAACACTTATCTTTTTTATTTTATTGTTAAATTTTTCAAATTTGACAAAATTGTTTACAACATCTTTAACAATTTTTAACAAACATTACTACTGACGAAAATAACTGTAAGTGTTATCGAAACGTTTAGATTGTATAATTTAAAGTGCACCATTAAAACCCAAAAAAGATAAGTATTTTATTATGAGTGTTAATGGTGAAAGTTTACATTTTCAAGAAATAAACAATTTCGGTATATACGGGATGAATCTCAAATATGCTTTGTGGTGTGTTTTGTATGAACGCATAAAGTTCTGGTAAAAGCAATATTTATCGGATAACTAGGACTTTCGCCCAAGTTAGCGATGGTTGAAGCTATCTGGTCTTCACCAAGAGCTCGGACAAAGAGAATGTTTTGAGTCGCATTTTCTGAGTTGTGAGGTTTTCATCAATAAATCGACAAAAGACAGGGCCTGGTCTACGCCAGTTGACTAAAACTTGCAGGGAAGGAACGAACATACACGGTTCGAGAACCAGCGAGTTCGGATCTTTGCCGTACTGTCCGAAGTAGTGTGTAGTTTGTTTGTGTGTGTTTTGACACCTGAAGATGAGTGCACGTGTACTGGTGATGTATTTGAGTGTTAGATTCGAGTATTTTGGTATGTCAGGTTGACGGAAAAAAGGGTATCAGGCTGGTTTGGTATCTGAGTCGAAAGGGAGCGATTTCAAGTGTACTGTGGTTCTTTATGGGCACGGGGCGGGTGGACGGAGAATGTTTCGCAAATTGCATTAGCAGGAATTGGAAATGGAGGGAATCATGATAAGTATCTGGATTATTACAACAGGATAATTAGTGTTACAAATCACCTAAAGTGAGTGTTACACAAGTACGATGAATTGGAATGCATCTACTGCTTATCGTGTACTCAAAACCCTTTCTGAAGGAAATTAGTAGAATTTAATTGCTAAAACATTGTAACACCCTATCATAGAGTTTTACTATTGTTTAGTTATTTAAGAGCTATGTGCTGTGGACCCGGCATAGCTTTCAAATCGGTATATTGTGGGGAGCTCTGATTTTATCGACAACAGCAAGATCCACCCAAAACAAACGATTTATTTCCTATTTTATAACAATGCTAAATATGTGACTTAAGCTAAAATATATAACCCTAAAAAATATAAAACAAAAAAAAATATTACAATTTCATCCAGGGTGACTCACTGTAAATAAACAATTAAAACATACAGTCCTGGGTTGCAGATGCAATTCCTGTGTGCAATGGTATTAAATTATTCCTGTTTCCGCAAATTAATTAATCGAGAATCTCAAACAGTTAGTTTTATAGTAGTTTCTTTCAATATAAAAGAAATCCAAACGCTCGTAAATGTGAAGGGTATTTTGTTGCATTGTTTACCTGGAATGTGCCGTGAACATCGTTGCTCTCTAGCCTTAAAACGTTTATTTATCAAATACGGTATTAATTTATTCCCTAGTATGTAGTCTGTTTATGCAACAGAAGTAACTCGACAGGTAAACTTTAAAGGTGTATATGGGGTCGGTTTAGAAGTCTTTAAGAAATATGACAATTTCCTAAATTAAAATTTAAACGCCAGAGTTTTTACTTGTCCTGTTAAATCGGATTTGAATAGGTATTCTTTTTTAAAAGAATTAAGTTGGAATTTTCTGTTTGTACTTTTACTACAATTGAAAGGGTTTAATCTTTCTTTCGGGAAATAGATTTTATTTAAAGAAAATTCACTTTCTTTCTGGAGGGAATGCTGGATCGAACAGACATACGCCTTTTGAACAAGCCTAGGTGTAAGAACCACGCCTAGAGGCCTGCGCCTTAGGGGATAATTATCGCATGAAACCTCAGTACTTTTCAGGAATACTCCTAAAACCAAAGAGGAGGATTTGTGTATGGGATATTTTCAGCGGGCTTACGTTCCGAAGAAGTGTGAGAGTTGTATATGTATTTACAGGCAATATCGATTTATAATCTACCAAAAGCAGAAAAAAAATCGTTCAAACTAGTCGGATTATTGGGATAAAACAAATTATAACTTACTCAGATGTACTGGCCGGTGATATTAAAATAAGTGCCGCGGTTCAGTAGACCGCAGGGGACCTTAGGACGTTAGTGGTTAGATAAGTGTTTACTTCAAGACGGAAGCGGTTATATCATTGCTTCTGGACGGTAGCGGAAAGGTACAGATCTCACCTCATTCTTTTCAATTCAACAAAGTCATTAAAATTTTTAGGAATATAACAATTCATTTTACAATAATACATATCGCACTTATTGCGAAGTTGTTGGGTTGTGGGTCGTGTAGATTGCCTGTTGACAGTGTTGTGCTTTGCATTGTTGATCGTTCAATTTCAATTTCAATTTCAACAAGGTTTATTAAAAATTTTAGATACTAACAATTCATTTTGTATATACATATCACACTTAAAACCAAATATAATAATAATAAATGTGTATATTTATGTATTGGTGGTGCGCTGCTCAGGAATCTTCTTCCTCTTCAGCGCGTGGATTGTTGGGTTGTGGATCTTGTGGATTGCCTGTTGACAGTGTTGTGCTTAGCACTGTTGGTCGTTCGTAAAAAAAGAAGATGTGTTGTGGAGATGTGGTGTTGTTGGATGTTGGAGATGTGGACTGTCCTGTTGTCACTAGATTGTGGCTGGTTGCTGATGCCCTGCGTATCTGAAATAAATAGAAACATGTGTTAGTTATGTGAAACTTGTCGGTTTTAACCGAACAGAATTTATTAAATTGTCGATACTGTATACTTATCTGGGGCACCAGACCTCGCTCCGGACCTTTGTGTGATTACCCGAAAAGGGCAACCACCTCTGAACCGTGCGTGAGGATCACTCCCCACAAGTCCATCGCAGTTTGCGCCTGAACGAGCGCCGCTGCCACATTACGGTAGGGCCTTCTCCATATCGAGACCTCCGAGGAGGTCCAATATGGCGTCGAACCATAAATCGGGTTGGGCAGGCGGGGTAACGACAGCGGCGGGAGCCGTTCTCGGTACTTCCCCCTTCTCAACCTTGCCTGCTGCCGCTCGAGCGTAACTAACGCCGGTCCGGGTAGAAGAAGGCGCCGCTTTCGGCGGTGTCCTCTTCGGTCTCTGATGTTCTTCCGCCTTCTTCCGTTGCGGAGGTCGAGGGAACTTGGGACATCCCCTGTAGCTGGCGGGGTGGTCCCCACCGCAGTTAACACACTTTGCCCGGTCAGTACGGGGTTTTGTGCATTCACTGCTGTGGTAATCGCCGGCGCATTTGACACAGCGTGCTGCCGCCCTGCAGCAACGCTGTGCGTGACGTAAACCTTGACACCGGTAACACTGCCCGATGCCGGATTTCCGCCGCAAATCCCGACGGTGACTCGGAGGTGGGCGACATGCTCCCGGATCTTCTTCCTGTCGTCCTCGGACGGCAACTCCACCATCACGAGGGGGATCTGGCGTCCTCGCTACTTCATCCTAAAAACAGAGAGAGCATTAATACCTTGCGTTTTTAGCTCCGAGCTAACGTCGATCTCGGATAGCTCTGCGGGCACGCCGCGTATCACCACCTTCGCAAATCACTCGCTCTTTGCCAGGTAGGTATGATACGGAGTACCACACCTATCCATATACCTAATGAGCCTGCCTCGGTCCTGGAGTGAGGCAGGCTGAATTCGGATTCCCTCGCTGAAGGCCTTGGCCCTCGTGAAGGCGATCCGCTGTCGGTCCATTTCTCGGGAGAACGCGATCCAGTTCTCCTTCTGACGAAGGATTACCGGAGGCACTTTCTCCCTGGCGTCTTCTCTTGAGGCCTGCTCAATCGCTGCAGGGCTATCCGTGTAGGGCTCGAGAGCCTCGAACCCGCTGTCGGTAGGCGGCAGCGTAGGCTGGCGAACCTTCGTCGTCTTCTTCGGCTTCTTCTTCTGTGTCCTGAAGTCGTAGTCGGTGGATCCCTGGCTCTGGTCTTCTTCTCGTGTTGGTGCGGGTTGTGCGGCGGCGGACGTCGTCGGAGCCGTTAGTGGGGCCACCACTAACGGGGAGACGTTTGTCGGCGGCGTCTTCCTTGCTCTTCTCCTCTTCTGTCGCTGTGGAGATGGTAGGCGGCTAGGCATGGTGGATCGATACCAAATCGTCTCGTCGGTGCTCGGTGTCCCTCTGAAGTCGATCCAGGTTCCGTCGGAGTCGGGGTCTTCACACAATCTGCGCGGCATCGTGATAACGACGCATACAGATTGTTATCTTTTGAAAAATTAATTTAGCGTAAGCTAAATTATCGATGCTCGGAGAGCTAGGTAGAGGCTTATGTTTTAAGGTTCAAACTGCTCTGCCGTGTTGGTCGTTCGTCGCGGTTTTGCTTATATAGTCCACGGTCTAACGTGATTGGTTATTACCATAATTTCGCAGTCAGACGAGATTGATCACAGATGAAGCGTTATTCTGGTAGGAGTTCTTGCGTAGAAATCTTAACCGATTTTTGATTACGGAAGAAGGGATAAAAATTAATTTTTATTTTAACTACATCGGAGCATTTTTCTGCAACAGAATTAAACAAAATAAATAATTAATTTGCGGCTTTTTTGTACAGATTTCTGAATCTTTACGACATTACTTATTACTTTTTATCGTATTCAAAAATCCGTACAAATCCTATTGTTATCAGGTCACTGTTTATAAAGTATTACAAAAAATGCAAAATCTTTATCCACTTTTATACAATACTTACGATTTTGTAAGTTTTCGCGTAAACAGGGGTTATCTGTTAATATGACGTAGAGAATTATTCGTCGGTTCTATTCTGTACAGTGCATCCCATTTTGGTTGAGACAGCCAGATATCTCGGTCGTTGTTGAAGATAGAACCTTGCGGTTTCCGCGGTCCTGTGCCACTTTTTGTGAAACTCAAGAAGGCCTGAACGGATTTTGCCTAACTTCTTTCGTTTATAAATTACAGGGTGTTTTTGAAAATTCACACTTTTTGGATCCCCTCCATACCTAAGAAGTTTCTCAGCGATAATGTCAAATTGAAAATTTGTCCCATAGAGAATTTTACGTAGAATCCAGGGGCGTACTCAATTTCTTTTTCGCGGTATCGTTATGGAGATGAGACTCAAACTTATGATTTTTTCAATGGAACTAAAACATTGAATTTTAATAGAGTGCCATGGATTTCAAAGTTTTACTACAGGGATTATTATTTGTGATTTTTTTATAGTAGGTCATGGATGCTACAAACACTGTTGTTGACTTTTGGGGCATTGTTTTATAAAGTGACTGTGGAGAAATCAATACATCTGCTGTCATGATGATAAATTAGGATGCGTTTTATTGTGTTTGTGTTTGGCGATTTTGTTAATTTGTGAAATTTTATAATGGCTGAAAGATTTTTTCAGAACAACGAAAAGTATGATATTCTACAATGTTTCAATCAATGCCATGAAAATATTGACGAAGCATTACAATTATATTTAAACAGGTAAACTGGTAATTTACTATAAGACTTTATATGACATTTTGTTTTTAAAACGTTAGATATCCAGAGAGGCGTCAACCTAGTCGAGCAACGATATTGCCACTAAAGAATAATCTACTAAATTATGATGCGTATTCTAAACCCCGACCCAAGACGTATAACAAGGAAAATAATGAAGTGGATGAAATAAATGTCTTAGCCAGCGTCTGTGTCTCTCCTCAGACTTCTTGTACGAAGTTAGAAAATGACACTGGAGTTCCCCGATCACGGTTACAAAGGATTTTAAAAAAACACAAATTTAAACTCTACAAATTGAATATTTTCCAGCATTTATACACTGGTGATGCAGCGAGGCGTGTGAATTTCTGTAATTGGTTTTTGAACCAAACTCGAAGGGACAATAATTTTGCGAGTAAAGTCATATGGTCAGACGAATCCCATATAAGCAGTGCCGGTTTATTTAACAGGAAAACTACAAGGCACTGGTATGATGAAAACCAACACGTAATTTTTGAGCAACAACAACAGGGCCGATTTGGTTTTAATGTACCCTGTTTCTTATTGAAGTAATACCAGAATTCCTGGAGAATGTTCCCCTCGCCTATCTTAATGTCATTTACTTTCAACAAGACGATGCCCCTGCCCACAATTCGAGGTTGATTGTGCCGTTTTTAGTAGAAAGTTTCCAGGACCATTGGATTGGAACAAATGGACCTATTAGGTGGCCTGCAAGGTCACCTGATTTGTCAGTGTTGGACTTTTTTTGTGGGGTTTTTAGAAAAATAAAATATACGGTAAGAGGCACAATAATATTGAAGAACTTCGTGCAACAACAGAGACAGTTTTCCAGAATTTACAAAATTGTCCTTTCATAATTTTAAATGCATTAAGACGTATTAAGAAATTGTGTCAATTGTGTGTTAGGGAAAATGGACATCAATTTGAACAATTCAATGAATAAGTTACCGAATAATTTCGAAATGAAATAGTATGAGTAAATATTTAATTAGTTGCTTATTCTACAACTTTTTATTACTATTCATTTGTTGCTATTAGTTACCTACGTTTTGTGTTTTGTTATTAAATTAGTGTTAGTATTGTTCTTGTTGCTTTCATGGAAAAATCAAAAGTAGCATTTCTTCAATTTGAACTTTTTTTGTATGAAAAATCCATAGCCTACTATTAAAAATCAATGTTTTAGTGATTTTGGAGCATTTTTGACGAATTTATGTTTATGTATTATATATCATTTTGAAGGAAAAAAAGAATAATTTAATGAGGTGATAAAATACAGGATGTTCCATTGAAAAAATTATAAGTTTGAGTCGTCTCTCCATAACCATACCCCGAAAAAAAAATTGAGTGCGCCACTGAATTCTACATAAAATTCTCTATGTGATAAGTTTTCAATTTGACATTATCGCTGAGAAAATTCGTAAATATAGAGGGGGTCCAAAAAGTGTGAATTTTAAAAAACGCCCTGTAACTTATGAACGAAAGAAGTTATGAAAAATCCGTTCAGGACATCTTGAGTTTCACAAAAAAGTGGCACAGGACCGCGAAAACCGCAAGGTTCTATCTTCAACAACAACCGAGATACTTGGCTGTCTCAAACAAAATGGGATGCACTGTACAGTCTATTTTGGAAGAGGCAGTTTCTTCCATGTAATTCTTACATAAACAATATTAAGAATACATGATGAAATTATGTTATGCTACGAAAAATTCAATATTCTACTAGCGTTAACTACACATTACATACGCATAATCAGCCCTAAGGGTGCATAGTTGAAATCATTTTAGTTTGAATAGCTCAGGTAGATAGATAGATAGATCGAAACAATTGCCTTCAAATTTGAAATGACCCGTTGACATTGGTTTACGCTATACGCTTTAAAATTTTTAATGAACTTAGATCAATATTTTTTAAACCTTGGCGACAGATTACTAAACCGTAAAACTGAACCATACATTATTTTACTCTTAATAACTGCACGAGTGAATAATATAACATTTTGTATTATTGTTCTAATTATATTTTAAAAATGCAATTTCCGATAAACACATAACAAATAATAATAAAAGGCAGTAAAAGCAAAAAATAATAATCAAACTATAGTTTGCTGACCATAACGTGAAAACAATTTCAACATCTAAATCCCAGAGCAATAAGTCATTTGGATTATTGCTTGGTATTGCGTGTTCAATACAGGAGCTTTCTAAACCTGGTTTACATCGAAAACAAATAGTATAATAATGAAAAATGTGTATGTTTATGTAATAAATTATCCAATAAATCTCTATGAGGTTTATTACTCTTGATCTTTTATAATTTTTTGATTTTTACTAGCTTTTGACCCCTTCATATAATCAGATACCTAAGTACACCCTTGATAAGTCCTCAGAACCGAAATTCGGATTATCAAAATATACTTCCAATTAAGCAACTATTACGGTTAATTTTAATTTTTGGTCAAATTGATCTACGTCAAATTTGTTTTAATTATCTACAAAGTCTTAAATAATCTCAAGCAATAAAATCTTTAATTACATACCTCTGTTTCTGATCTGCATGAACCTTTCAGTTTCTTATTTTTTTAACTAAAGGAACGCGTTTATTTTCCGTTTTCTAAGTCAAACTGTCTTTATTTACTTTAATTATACAATTTGTTTACTGAATTTCAAGTGGGTGTCTGAATCAGTGCCTAGACTAGAGACTAAAATTAAAAATTGTGACTGAACTCTGTACTGATTACAATAAATACAATAAGATTCTTGTAACATTTTTTTTATCGTATTTAAAGCGCAAAATGAAATATTATTTCATTTAAAATTACATTTTTTTCTTGTTAATTGTCTACTTCATTTTCATTTATTCGAATTTCTTTTAGACTACCCTATAATTTGACTTCTGGAAGTTAGTAAAAAATAATGAGGGTAATGAAATCCTCGCGAAGTAATTACGCTTATACATTCGCAAGTATATTAATAGATTAACAGGTATATCCGTAAAAACTCTCCAAAGAGAATATTTTATCTTGTTCCATGTATGTTTACAAATTCCTTCTCGTAAATTTATTCAAATTAAGGTAATATAAAAATTACAACTATATTCAACATGTATTTTAATAAATTAATTTAATTCCGCCAAACAGAATTTTATAGTATCTCGAAACAAGAAAGTTTGATTTTACTTCTTTTATGTATAATAATAAAGCACCTAAAAAATCCATAATGAAGGAAATGTTTGAATTGCACATAAAATTTACAAGATGTGTAATGCAAATTAGAATAAATTGAAGCAGTCATTTAAGACCACTAATAGTAATTGTTTATACGTATTTGTAGACTACTATTAGTAGAATGGGGACACTTAACCCGCTTCACTTTAATCGATGACATAGCAACTACCCTTTCCCACGTGCTCCCGTCGCGATGCTCCCCCTTTTTTTCGGTTGCTTTTCCAGTGCCATTTCCTTCCATTTAGTGGCGCATTTAAGGCCCTTTCGTCATCTTACATCTTCAAATTAGACCCTTTTGGCATTATTTAGAGCCATTTTGGGCAGTCCGGCTTCTTTTCCGGTCCCATTTGCAACCCCCTTGATGACGTATTTAGGGTCCTTTTGGTATCTTAAGTTGCTAATTATAGCCTTTTTGGAAGTCCAGCCTGTGAGAGTAAGCAACCCCAGTCACCTTTATTCATCCCGCACTACTAACCATACACAGATTGTTTCAGATTTGTCGTTACCCACTCCTAAGCCCAACTCATCTTTCACGCCCCCCCCCCCATGCCGCAACTGCATGTTGGGTGGCTGTTTTGTTTGTTTGTGGCGTCGTCTAGTCGTGTGTTTTCAAAACTAGTGGGAGTTTCACCTAATGGAGTGTGATCGTGGCTCCACCTAATGGAATTAAAAATAGATGTGGATGCCTGTAACTAATATGGAGGAATAAGCTCCGAAACTTATCCTCAAGTCGCAGTCCCTGTTGTTTGTTTGTTACGTTTAATTTTCAATTTTCTGTAAATTTATGTAAAAGTTTGTACTTTGGGGTACTGTGGGTTGCCTATCCGACAAAAATGCATGCGTGTAGTCTAAATAAACAAATTTTTGGTAATTTTAAATTTTTATTATTGTTACTAACAATACAATAATTCACTAATTCATTAAAAAATTAAAGTTAGGTCCAT
Source organism: Vesta saturnalis (assembly GCA_036346205.1). NCBI lineage: Eukaryota > Metazoa > Arthropoda > Insecta > Coleoptera > Lampyridae > Vesta > Vesta saturnalis. The sequence goes on along the minus strand of JARFJB010001936.1, from coordinate 33,843 downwards.
TTCGTGAAACAATTAAAAAACAATTTCTGATGAGCCCGAATACCTACATAAAATATTAATATACAATTTTTATAAAATCGGTTTTTTTTATCTAATTGCTTACGGTTTATTCCTTAATTCGGAACATTCAACAAGTTGCTTAAATTTTAAATTAGGATATTTACTAAAATTTACTTATTATTTTCAGTTCTTAACTGGAATTCTTTTCTTTTTAGCACAATTATAGTTAAAAGTTACAAAAATAAGTGAAAATAATAATTACCAATTTGTGCAAAATATAATTTAAAATTTAGACGGCTTGCTTAAAATTCCGAATTAAGGAATAAACCGTAGGCAGTTAGAGAGTTACGTAAATTGTATATTATTATTTTATGTAAGTATTCGGGTACATCATACATTGTTTTTTAATTGTTTAGGTATTTTTAGGAACTTAATTGTTCATATCGTCATAATGAATTTACTTACTCAACTTAATTTCGTTAAGTTTGTAACAGTTTAGAAACGATATAATTAGAAAAATTTGAAATACCGTTATGTAAATTATTTTAAGTCGATATTTGCCATTTATGTAAAAAATTCCGATGCATTCATGTTCTTCTAACTTACGCCTTAACGTATAGTGTAGGTTTTAGTTCACAACCCGCGGGGATATACACAAAAAAAATTTTTTCCGCCTTCGTCATATAATATGTGTAAAAACGTCAAAGTTGAATGTACAACCGTAGTGCTTAAATAAAAACGCTAATCCGCTATCGGAATTCTCTCATAATTTCAACTATATCAACACCTTATGGCATGAATAGATGTTCGCATATAGTTTGTAGTGGCTCATGTAGCACAATTAGAAGCTAGCACACAAGTCGCAACACCATCAGTTTTTGAGAATGATGCAATCAGCAAGATCGTTTGGTCAGTTTGGATCGGTTCTTAATTTCTACAGCTTGTTCCCGCTTCTAAAAGCTAGAATCAATTTCAAATATCCAAACACCTCAAACAAACAAGAAATAAAACATATAGTAAGCTATTAAAACCTTTTATCTTTTTTGTTTCCCCTATAACAGCGGCGGAAAGCTAAAAATAATATAGACAAGATAGCCAAAGGCCAAGAAGGTGTAATGCAACATGATAATGCATACTACCTCCAACAGCTTTATAATATACCACTAGATAATGATGATAAACCAATTACAGAAAACAAGATAGTATCCTGTTTCCATAATAATAATAATAATATTTTTGCTACATCACTGACGTTCAGTAATTAATTGAGGATTTGGTTCTAATTTTATTAGTTACAAGAAATTGTCATATTTACCATCCCAAGTTATACCTAAAGCACTACCCTGATTGGTTTCCGAAATAACAAATTGCTCTACTTGTGATGTTTTCCTAAGGTTTTCTACTAGTTTAGAATGATTTGACATCCATTGTCTAGATTGAAATCCTGAAAATCTTTCTTTTCTTTTCATTATTATCATACTTTTGGTGGGAAATGATTGTCGATGGTCTAATGCCAATTGTTTAATACAGCGCTTGGCTAAAAACTCGCCTAAGTGACCGCATTTAATGCAAAATGTTTTAATGGTTTCTGAGTATCCGATCTCCAAACTATTCTTTGCAAATTTCTTTGACCTTTGTGTACCTTGATTTCACGATACATTTTTGTAATGTCAGCTAATGTGATTGTGTTATAGTTGCGTGCTCGCGTAATAATAGGAAAGAGATCGTCCCGAACATTAGGACCAACTTGCAAAATGTGGTTTAATTACAAACCCGATGATGACTTGCATGATCCATCCAAAACTACTCTGAATTTTGTTGTTAGACTATTCTGTTTGACCACGAAATGATGGGGTAAATAATAATTTGAATCCGATGTATCTAGTTCCCTATTTCTGTCATGTGGTTTAATGATAAGTATTCGATAAATACCTTGTAATATTAAAAAAAAGGATGAAATAAGGGTGTGTTGTGGTTATTAATTCAACCTAATTATTATTTATTGTCTTGAGCCTTTTAGTCAGTCGGAGATTAAGTAGGCCTGCTTCTTAAAATTTACATTTGCTTTGATTTGAAACTAATTGTGATTAGATATGTTCGCTTTCCAACATTCATGTAGCCTCAGCCTGTAAATAAATGTGTAAAAATCTCGGACGCCAACTTATTTTATGGAAAACTATATATATATATATATATATATATATATATATATATATATATATATATATATATATATATAGTATATTTGTTTATAGTTATTGTGCATAGCAACAAACTTTTATTGCGTCACCTCGATCAATTGAAACGTATAGCGTACAATTAACGGCAAATTTAGTTGTACAATTAAAATACGCCAAAAGGAAAAGTTACCGTAAAAATTAAAGTGCCTAGAAAAAGTAAACATCTCAAACAATGTAAAATAGGGTCAAATAGCTCTTACTGTAGAAACTATACTGCACTTTTCAACAAAATATTGAAGAGAACAAAATGGATCCTCTTCCCGCTTTTAATCATCTACCAAAAACAATGCTAATGGAATAATTGCGCATAGCTTGCCCAAACTGTAAGTGCTGATAGTACGAAAATAATTTTAATACATATTTTCAGCCAATAAAGTGTGCAACTTACATGACACGAAAATGAATGAAGTTGCCTACATTATTGCAAATTTCAACATAATATAAAAAGTTTGTTACAACCTTATACAGTGGTGGATTTCTAATTAAATTGTTTTCTAATGCAAAAAACCTTTTTATAGCTGTACCCTGTGACTCACCCAATTGGTTCGCATTTTGGCGAAGAGGTAATTTAACTATAAACCGCCCCCCCGAGTCTCGTTTATAATTTTGAATAAATTTGATTTAGCATTCTGATTCCTCTTGCGACAAAATGCGTGGCGTTTCACATTCCTCAATACTCCAAACTTTTTCTAATTGAAATTGAATATCATTTGTTGAAAACACCTCTCTGGACGCTAGGGCTGCAGCTTCCAATGTACCCGGATATGAAGTGACCTAATTTTGTGTTTTGTAATATTAGTTGGTTTTTTCCTACCTATGTTAAGCAGATCTAAAAATATGCTCGCTCTTAACAAAAGTCGACTGACAAATATTAAAATTCGCATCTGCTAAGTTTATTTTTGATGGTATGCTTAAATTTTCTTCATTAAATGAAAATTGTACTAATTTATCGGTTACTTTCTCAATTATTAAAAATGATAACGTTGCTTAATAATTATTAAATAATGATTGGGTTTTCGTGGTTGTTTTGCATGTTATAATTGTAATTGTATCATTAGTTCCTAATATTGGTATATTAATTTTGTTGCCGGGTAGGCTTAAACGTTCAAATAATGATTTAAGTATAACATTTTATGTATAACCACTATCTATTAGAGCCCTATATTTTATTGGTTTGGGTTCTTCATTAAATATAAATATTTCTGTGGTTGATAAGAGTATGACTGTTGTTTTTGGAATGAGCCTCTGCCGGTTTAATTTAGATCGGGATAAATGTTACGTGACAATGATTCCTGTGTGCTAGGAGCCACATTCGAATGAAATTTTTGATTATCCCTAACTTGCGGGTTTTTTTAACTCTGCGCAGTGTTTTGGTTAATGTGTAATAAGGTGTTATATTGTTTGTGACAAAAGCGACAATTGGACGCATTGCATTCTGGTCTAAAATGTCCAATTCGTAAATAAATTGTACACCCTTCCAATTTTTTTATATCTTGTAAACCATCATAACTCGAAAGTGCTAAGAATTTTTCACTGCTGGTTAAGTGATGCGTGTTTTTGCATAAAATACAATTAGGACCTGGTGTTACCATATTAACGAATTATTTATTTTGCGTTTGTGGTCGGTTACCTTGATGCCCATGACTGTTCGTCGGTATTTTATAAACTTCTCGCAATTTGTAGCCTAAAGTTTCTAACACTTTACAGCCAAAAATTCTATGAATTCGTTAATTGAAGGGTCTTGCGAGTCCTTTGATTTTACTTCCCATTTCCTCTTTATGTTATAATCTAGTTTGCTAGGCAATAAATATATTAATCATACATTCCACGTATCTACGGGCTGGCCTACACTTTTTAACGCACGAAAGTTTTTTAAAGAGTTATCTAAATATTCTCGTAATTGGCTATATGATTCTTTGTTTAATGTTGAAAGTTCAACGATTTGTTTAATGTGACTTTGAATAACGATTTTTTTGTTCTCGTACTATAAATAAGGTTTAAGAGCACCAGGTGTAAATTTTCTCAAAACAAATCGTTAAACTGACCAGAGATCCAAAACACTCAATAAAAGATAAAGCCGTTGTCTCAGTCGGTAGATTAAAGCAGACCAGTTGAATCTTCTTTTTGATTTGCTTAATTACCACAATTTCTGCTTGGTTATTTCCACTTAACATAAATATAGTAACTGCAATGTAACAATAATAAAAATTATCTCGGACGCCAAGTTATTTTTTTGATTATGCTCGGAATAACTGAACCGAGGATACAATAAAAAAATCACCACAATGTCCAAATAAAAATATACAAACTATGTTTATTAAGCATTTAAATTTGGTGTTATATAAAATAAATCTTAAAAACTAGTTGTAATAGCCTTAAATTACTAAATTATGGGTATAAATACCTGTTCGAAAATTTATATACAACTTTTTGATAACATCTGCTATCTAAACGGATAGGGGAATGTTAACCAAAGGTGATGTAATCTTTGCACTAGTATTACGCAACATGTCGTAATAACAATGCTGTACGTTGTAAACCATACCAAAGTTTAATTTTACTTCTTACAAATTTATCTTCATGAAATTTGAATAACCCAGTGTTTATTGCATTCTCTCGAAAGTTCAAATAAAGAATGTGATCTAAATTTAGATCTGAATTAAAGGAAAAATTTCAATCATTGTCATCGAAAATACCAAAAGTAATAAAAGTAAAAGTGGTAAAAGTAAAAATGATAAAAGTAAAAGTGGCAGTAAATCAATGGCACTTTTCACAAGATTTCGGTGGAAACTAAAGATGGCTTCACCCATGAAATAAACGTACATCAGCAGAAAAAAGACGCTTACAATATCAGGTGATATAGCGGTGCGCGAAAAAATATGCGCAAAGGATTGATTCAAAGATATGGAAGTATAAACCCCTAAGGAGATATGCAACTTAAGTTACACCAAAATGCAAATTAACTTGCCTACCACATACTTATAATTCATTAATAATTAAAAACTTTTTTATTTACAACTAAATGAACGAAGAATGTAAAAGATTCGTTACAGTACCTATCACACAACAACTGCCATACTATTGCATAATTTGCGTCACATATTTGCAACGAGTTTATTACCCTTTTATTTTCCCCTTATAAGCAAGATACAAAGTATTGAAACTTTTGGGTATTCGTTAAAGAGTCGTTTTTCTTAATATGCGAATCTAGGGTGTCGTGAAATTGCATATATTCGTCGTATTTTTCCGAAAAACTTATGTAATGATAATTGTAGAAGACGAACTTGCGTTTGATTGGAACTCATTAGTGACTGAATACTAACATTTTGAGCTGTTATTTTACGAAAGTAAACATTCTGCTTCTGAAATTATTTCGAAGTATTCTTCTTCGAACTGTTCCCTTTCTTGAGTATTAACGTCATCATTGTTTAGTTGTTCAATTTCAGCTTGAACTTGACCAAAATTATTAAATACTAATTTAATTTGTTCGATCCTAGTTTTTAACTGAATTAATTGGGTTTCATCTAATTGTAATTTGCTCATATATAATGCAAAGTTTGTTAGTTAGCACGTTAAGGTACCGCGACATACATGTAAAATCTTTTAAGCGGTAAAATTGGCAAGCGAATATTCAGAAAGTGGGCGATCATTTGGAGCTGCATTTTACGCTTTCCACTATGGCAAAACCGTAAAGGATTTAATTGATATTGGCACATACCTAATATCCAAAAAGAGATGCAGTTATCAAAGGGGAGTCTTTAAAAAACTCCACCCACATTTCAGAACAATTAAAAATATTGCGCAACTTAATTAAGGCAAATTGGGTGCACGTAGTAGGAAGTCTGGCTCTCAAAACATTAAATGTACAAAAATCCAGAGGTCGATCAAAAAGACTGCTTCCCCTTACAGAGGACATAATGAAACTCACAGAAATGGGGAAAAATGCAGTCGGGGCGCTGAGTAAATATTATTTTAATAAACTTATGTGCAGATTTAATTGGCAATAAATAATGTTCAAAATGACCAATTTATTTTTAGAGTTAAAGACCTCTTCATTTTTCAGCCTCGCAATAAAATGATTTCTTTATATTTACCTCAATAATATGTTACCAACACTTACCAATATTCTATTATTAAACGATTTTTAAATAGGTTGTGACTTACTAAAACAAACTGTATTTGTTAGTACAATATTCTAATAACAATAACATTGTGTTTAGTAATTTCAGAAATTAATATTACTCAAATATTAATCTATTAAAGTGTTTGTTGAATAATTTGATATTAAATAATAATAAATGCAACATTATTTTTGTACCTAATATGTTTCATTTAAGTGTAATCCTTTATTCTTTCTGCTTAAAAACATCTAATAAGGAAAAACTGTTCTTGGAGGTTTCGTCATTATGATCCATTAGGTATTTTGTATCCAGTCAAAGAGGATTCCAGTATTAATTTTTTTTAACAAGTCAGTTACAAAATAAAATCATTTTAAAGTAAACTGCAATCCAAGCTTACAAGCGTATTATTAATCTTGTTTGTATTAACTCATTTGTTGCAATGTACAGTAAAAAATGTACGAAATACCTTAATTAATTTTAATAAACTTAGAGTACGCTGTAGAATAGATAAGGTGAATTAAAGGTATTTTAGTGAAATATTTATTAAAGTGGAAAGTCATAAAAAGATTAAAAATTTATAATTAACTTATTGAACAATAGATCTTAAGCACCAACCCTGTGTAAAATCAATATATCATTATAATTTACGAATGCTTTTTAAAACCAGAGTAAAGTATTAATAAACTAAAATAATGCATTACATCGCAAATTCTGTATAAGATTTAAATTTAAAATTCATTAAAATGCGGTTTTGTACCAACAATGCTAGAACAGTTCAATATAAAGATTTTGGAATATCCTAAATACAGAAAAAATGGTAAAATACTACCTTTTATTGTTTATTATTATACCTGCAAAAACTGGTTTGCCATGCGGCAACAGCAGGTTCCCGCCCACAATAGCATATAAGGTACTAAGACACATAACTCTATCGATATATTGGTATGTGTAATATGTGTAATCGGTTCAACTGGCACCTGAGAAAAACATGTATGGACGTTGTGATACCAATATATACGTAGTGGCACCATTTCGTGGTGCCAGAACGTTTCCTCTATTATATGGTATACAGGGGTCTCAGGAGCCTGTACGCGAAGTTTCGCTATGGTGCCACTTGTACGAATAAATTGTGATTTTAGTTAACGATATATATATATATATATATATATATATATATATATATATATATATATATATATATATGAAGACGGCGCTTCGATCGGAAAGTATAAGTTAAACGTCTAAGTGACACCACTGACGTTGTGGTACCATTCAGTTTGAACCACATGTGATGCAGGGTCAACCAGTTTTCGGTTATTCTACATCCCCTTTTACTACTCTTATTACCTGATTCAATAATCCTTTGTATTTGTTATTTTATTTACAATTGGATTTTGCTTGTAATATTAATACAAGTAAAGTTTTATTCGAAAGAATGTTTTTACATTTTATAATGCTTAGCTTCAATGGCGGAAATTTACATGCAATTATTTCTTTGCGTCATGCGTTTTGTTTGTCGTGTTTAGTTTTACTGAACACTTCAGGAAGTGGACAAAAATTTTACATTTCCTTTAATAATTATTATAAGTAGATTCCTTACTTTATGCTTATGTTTGAAAAATATTTATTATGTTATATATATATATATATATATATATATATATATATATATATATATATATATATATATATATATATATATATATTTTGGCCGTAAGAATTTCAACTAAAAGATGTCAAAAACGTGATTTATGCACCAATTTTGTTGAAAAGATATCCCAAAGCTTTGTGTCGATGTACAATGGGCAAATTTGTTGCATTTTCCGAGATCATATGGATTTTGGCCATGAAATGTGAAAATCGTTATTTATGCACCAGCTTAATTGAAAAATCGTCACAAAGCATTGTCTCGTTGCCCAGTAAGTGAACTTAATGCATTTTCCGTAACCATGTAGATTTTGACTAAAAGATGTCAAAATCATTACCTATGCACCATTTTTTTTTTGCAAAAAAACGTACTAATGCATTGCATTGATGCCCAATGCGTAAATTTTATTCATTTTTTGTGAACATATGAATTTTTACTAAGAGATGGCAATCGTTATTTGTGCACAAACGTCCCAAGGTGTTGTATTGATTCTTAATAATTAAATTTAATGCATTTTCCGTAACCTTATGGATTTTGACCAAAAGATGTCAAAATCGTTATTTATGCACCAATTTCTTTAGAAGGTCCTATAAGTGACCATATAGATTTTGATAATGAGATGTCAATGTCGTTACCTATGCACCATTTTTCTAGAAAAGCATACCAACGCATTGTATTTTTCTGACGATATAGATAAAAAAACCAAAAGATGCCAAAATCGTTATTTATGAAGCAATTTTCTTAGAAAAACGCCAAAAAATTCTCATTGTCCAATAAGTTAATTTAAAGCATTTTCCTTGATGAAAATGATTTTCACTACGATATTGTAAAATCGTTATTTGTGCACCAATTTTTCGTGGTAATGTGAAAATTGTCAAAATTGTTATTTATAAACCCATTTTGTTTACAAAGGTTCAAAGGTATTGTATCGATAACCAATTAGAAAATTTATTGCTTTGACCAAGAAATCTCAATATCCATACTTATGCTCCAATTTAGTTGGAAAGACATCCCAAAGCATTGCCTCGCTGGCCAATAGTAAAATTTTATGAATTATCTGTGGCATACGGATTTTGACCAAGATGTCAAAATTGTTATTTATGTGCCAATTTTGTTGATGTCCAATAATTAAATTTATTGCATTTTCCGTCACCATATGGATTTTGGTCAAGAAATGTCAAAATAGTTACTTAAACACCAAATTAATTGGAAAACTGCCCCAAAGTATTGTATCTTTTGTGACGAAATGAATTTTGGCTGAGATGAAATTCCCGTCATTAATGCACTAATTTTATTGGAAAAACGTCCAAAAGAATTGTATCTATGACCAATAAGTAAATTTAATGTATTTCCCATGGCCACATGAATATTGATTAGCAAGAGTAAAAATCGCTATTCATGCACCAACTTTGTTGAAAAAACGCCCCATTGGTATTGCATTGTTGCCCAATGGTTGAATAAAACACATTTCATCAATTGTGTAGCATCGTTTGTTATTTCTTCCTTTAAGCATGAAATAACTTCTCTGTAACGCATAACATTATTATTGTTCTAGCTCTTTAGTAATATAGAATGTACGGCAATTATTGACAGTAATATATTAAGTGCATTGTGACTTACCGACAATACAGGATAACGGGATAAATGAACTTGTATTGCAACAAGCCGGTATAATCGAAGCAAAGGAACTATGCACGCAACATATTTTACTTGACTATTGCATTGCATTGCAAGTTTAATAACGAAAGGGTGTATAAAATTAATCTTGTCTATCGAGTAGTTCCAGTTTGTAATTAGTTAGTTATTAAACATGTAACTACAAATAATAATAAGTTTATGTAACACTTATCAGTTATTTGCAATGTTATTAGCTCAAAATCTGAAATTGGTTATTTCATTGGTTTACGAGGTTATGTTGACATACATATGCAATAGTCCAGCTAATTACCTTGCAGTATTCTATCTACTAAAATATTTTTGTTAACTGAAGTGATAAAGTTCAATATAATCTCTTATTTTGGATTTGATAGTTTAGATACGATTTCCAGTGCTTTGAATGTAACTTTAACGGTAGATTAATTACACAATGGCCCTATTACGATTCACTTAATTACATCAAAAAGGGAAATTATGAAATAACCTAAAATTCTTTGCATCTTTACAAATAAAATCTAGTTATCATTTGCAGCAGGACCTTTCAGATCAGCTTAGTGTAAGTACAAGGGCAGCGTGCCGTAAGATTTTTATGGTACTATTGCAATAAACCATTACGTTTATCGTTTATTATTTAATTTTTTAGTTAACTTTTTTAAGTAATTCGATTTTCACAATCACCGAAACTTTATTCTGATAGGTGCTTATTATTATAACAAACATTGATAAAATTAGACACACACACACACACACACGCACTCGGACACGGACACGGACACGGACACGGGCTCGGGCACGGGCTCGGGCGCGGGCGCTGGCGCGGGCGCGAACGCGGGCGCGGGCGCGGGCGTGCGCGCGCGCGCGCAGGTATTTAATATGTTCGAAACAGTATGTTGTGTTCAATACCAAAACATCATAAAATGTAGTTTTGGGTATCACAACTATATGTCCAGCCTTTGCCCAACCAGTTTGGTCTGTAAATAAAGGTATTCAATGTGGTAAGCGCAATATAGTGTTCAATACAAAAAGAAAAATAGTTTTTGTCTATCACAATTTAACCACATTTCGGAGCCTGATAACCTATGTACTTGAAAATCAATAGGCGCCATATATCAAGTTTCAAAAGTATATGACGTTCTTAGACTTAGATAACGTGCAAATGAAAAACGAATTTTTCAATACTATAAACGATCTTGCCAATACTATAAATTCTTGCAATGATTTCGTAAAAACTATTATGAATAAAAATATGCCTTTCATTTTTACGTTTTCTCAAATGAAATTGATGTATAAATCAAGGTTTTGATATATCTAGGCCCAAATACACATAGTCTCCGCAAATTCAATTCTTGGGTATCGATCTAACGGGCTTGCATTGGTGCTTAAATAACTATTGCGGACGTTTTCCTAACGAATTTTTTCATAAATAAGGAGTTTGACATGTACTGGTCAAAATGCACGTAATCACAAAAATGCACAAAATTCACTTCTTGGGCATAAAGACAACGTATTTAGACGTTTTCCCAAAGAAATTGGTGCCTAAATTACGATTTTGACATCTCTAATCCAATATTCATGGGGTCACGGAAAATGTATTGAAATAACGACTTAAGCGACGATCCTTTGGGATCTATTTCCAACGAAATTGGTGCATAAAAAATGATTTAGGCATCTATTGGTCAAAATACATATGGTTACGGAAAATGCGTAAACTTTACTTATTCGACATCGAGATGAAATATTGGGACGTTTTCCCAAAAAAATTGATGTATAAATTATAATTTTGACATCTCTTAGCCACTATTCATAGGGTCTCAGAAACTGTATTAAAATAACATATTAGACAACGATACAACGCTTAGGGTGGTCTTTCCAACAAAATTGCTGTATATATATATATATATATATATATATATATATATATATATATATATATATATATATAAGGATTTTGACATCTCGTGGTGAAAATCCACGTGTTCAAAGAAAATTCTTAAAATTCACTTATTGGGCAACGATGCATACTTTGAAATGTTTTTCCAACGTAATTGGTGCAAAAATATCGATTTTCACAACGCTTGGCTAAGATGCCTGTGGTCGCAAAAATGCACTAAATTTACTTATTGAAGATCGATGCAATGCTTTGGGACCTTTTCCCAACGTGATTGGTGCATAAAAAACGAATTCGATATCTAGTGGCCAAAATCTAAATAGTCACGGGAAATATATGAAATGTACTTATTGAACTACAATGGATGCTTTGGAATCTATTCCCAACGAAATTGGTGCATAAATAACGATTTGGAACATCTATAGGGCAAAATCCATATGGTCACGGAAATTTAATGAACTTTACCTATTCCACATCGAGTCGAAACGTTGGAACGTTTGCCCAAAGAAATTGGTGTATAAATTACGATTTTGACATCTCTTAGTCAATATTCAGAGGGTCACAGAAAATGTATTAAAATAACATATTGGGCAACGATTAGGGTGGTTTTTCCAACAAAATTGCTAATTAAATAAGGATTTTGACATCTCTTAGTGGAAATACATGTTTTCAAAAAAATGCATTAAATACACGTATTGAGCGGTGATGTAATAGTTTGGGACGTTTTTCCAACAAAATTAGTGCAAAAATAGCGATTTTCACATCGCTTAGCTAAGACGCATGTGTTCGCGAATAATGCATTAAGTTTACCTATTGGACATCGATGCTTTCGAAACTTCTCCCAATGTAGTTGGTGCATAAAGAACGAATTTGACATAATTACATTGTCCAAAATCTAGATGGTCACGGAGAATGCATAAAATGTAGTTCCCAACGAAATTGGTGCATAAATAACGATTTGGTCACCTATTGGACAAAATCAATGTCACGAAATAAATTGGTCTACAAATTACGATATTGGCTTTTCTTGGTGAAAATATAAATGGTCACTGAAAATCCAAGAATTTCACACCTTGGGAATCGAATTAATGCATTTAGCTACATAATGCCTTCTAACAACGTAAAACTTGTAAGTACAGTTCTGCCTATAACAACACTAAGACCAAATTTTGTGTTGGTTTTAATGTGAAGTAACTAATTCAAAGTACCATACCTTGGCGTCTTAAGCCATTCACCATTAATTAAAAGGACAACAGGGTGCCGCTAGCATTAAACTTTTCTCAAGAAATAATTGTGTATGAAAGCTAATATAATATAATTCAATCCACTGAGAGATTAAAAATTATATATTATCATACGCTAAATAATGGTACAACGTGTTAATATTTACAATGTTTTCCACAAATGCAAAAAAAAATTCATGTATATGCATATAGTTCTAATTTTATTGTAATACTCCTTTCCCACAAGAGAAAGTTGTTTGCTGTGAAAATGTAAACTAACAATAGTTAAATCAATTTACTGGTTCATGAATATTCAAGTAGTCTAAAGTAGTTTTCATGCAAAAAATTCGTATATGAATAGTCCTAATATTATTGTAATCGTCCTACAAGAGAAAACTTAAATCATCAAACTACACACACACGCAAATGCCGCGCAGCACGGTTCACGCACTATTCAAGTCACGCAAGCACGCAGAATTCGCACGCATACTGCACATTTGTATCGTCACGCACAAGCAGCACGATCATCGACACACACGACACGCGCACGCGCACGCGCACGCACGCGCACGCGCACGCACGCGCACGCCACGCACGCACCGCACGCACGCACACGACACGCACACGCACACGCACACGCACACGCACACGCACACGCACACGCACACGCACACGCACAGCACACGCCACGCGCACGCGCACGCGCACGCGCACGCGCACGCGCACGCGCACGCGCACGCGCACGCGCACGCGCACGCGCACGCGCACGCCACGCGCACGCAGCACGCACACGCACACGCACACGCACACGCACACGCACACGCACACGCACACGCACACGCACACGCACACGCACACGCACACGCACACCGCACACGCACACGCACACGCACACGCACGCGCACGCGCACGCGCACCGCACCGCACCGCCACGCGCACGCAGCACGCGCACGCGCACGCGCACGCCACGCACGCACACGCACACGCACACGCACACGCACACGCACACGCACACGCCACGCACACGCACACGCACACGCACACGCACACGCACACGCACACGCACACGCACACGCACACGCACACGCACACGCACACGCACACGCACACGCACACGCACACGCACACGCACACGCACACGCACACGCACACGACACGACGCACGCACCGCACGCCACGCGCACAGCGCACGCGCACGCGCACGCCACGCGCACGCGCACGCGCACGCACACTCACACGCACACTCACACACACACACACACACACACACACACATACACATATATATATATATATATATATATATATATATATACACAGGTATGGAAAATGGAAAAATATTATCGCGGGTCTGACTTATAATAAGTAAAACAAAGACAGTACAATCAGTTCACGATCTAAGAGAGTTAGAATACACAACAAACTAATAACGCTGATGCCATACTTGCGTCTTTTGAGTAGGATAGTATCAATGTCACATTTAATTGCTACTGTCAACGAGAATTGAAAATCAGTGTTTTTGTAAGTCCGACATAATACTCATGTATTCCACTGAAGAAAAAATACAGATTATTAAGTGGTATTATTCAGGAAGCACTGCACAAGAAATAATGGGCAGTTTTGCTTTTTCCGTTGAAAACAGACCAATTCCATCAGAAAATTCGATTATGCGTACTGTTTGTAAATTTGAAAGATGCTTATTGGGTTTCTTTCTAGCTTATTATATATCAGACCCGCAATAATGTTTTTCCATACCTATATATACAGTGCTACTCAAAAGTCCCCTCTCCCCTTGTATCTTTTGAACGGTTTTAATTATACTAATGAAATTTGGAGGGTGAATATAAACGGATATAAGCTTCTCAACTAGTCATGACAAGTAACGTAATAGTCATATATGACGTCACAGGGCCACAGTGACCAATCATTTTAAATAGTACCTTATGGCAAGTGACATATTGTTGGAAGGTTATTTCCAAGTTGTCGAATTCATCTAGATTATCTTCTAAAATTTCAAGAATTAACGGTTCAATTGCGTTTTGTAACATCTCCAGATACACTTCATCGGTTAAGTTAGCATTGAGAAAAACAGGTCCAACTATGTGGTTTCCCAAAATACCTGCCCAAAAATTTACTTTTTCTGGAAATTGAGTATGTTTTTCACGAAAGATTTGAGGATTTGTGTCACTCCAATATCTCACATTTTGTGTGTTAACGTTTCCATTGAGGAAGAAAGTACTTTCGTCACTAAAACAAATTGATTTTATGTAGTCTGGGTGTTGGATAATTTGATTGGACATATTTTCACAGAATTCTAATCTTCGCTCGGGGTCATCATCCGAAAGTTGGTGCACCATTTTTAAATTGTATGGAAGAAATTTGTTTTTAGCCAACAGCCTATGTACTGTCCTTTGACTGACTTCACAGATTGACGCAACTTGGGCTGTAGAAGAAGTAGGATGTACTACCATTTCTGCAATTATGTCGATTTTTTTTGTCGTCACTAATTGTTGGTCGACCAGATCGTTTGACATCTTGCACACTACCGGTTGCTTCAAACTTCTGAAGAAGTTCCCTCAAATAAGTCCTCGGTATAGGGCGATCGGGGTACCTGTCATTAAAAAGACGTTCCGCTGCATGGAAATTGTTTCTACATTCACAAATTATTAAGATAACTGCTACTGTGTCAGCTACCGTGCGTACCATTTTGTCTATGTAGACACTTAAACGTCGCGTTAAAGAATAACTAAACTGAATAGTCAAGGTATAAAAACTTATCAAAGTAAAAACAACGAGAGAATTAAAAAACGTCAACTTTTTTGACAATTAACCAGAGGCAGACTTTACAATCTTGATTAATTAAATGCCAAACTATAATTTTAGTATTTATTTAATTTTTCTATCAAAATCAACCTAAACCCTAACAAAATTAGTATGACTAAATAGGTAATTTTAATATCTTTCAAACGATATGTCACTTGCCATAAGGTACTATTTAAAATTATTGGTCACTGTGGTCCTGTGACGTCATATATGACTATTACGTCACTTGTCATGACTAGTTGAGAAGCTTATATCCGTTTATATTCACCCTCCAAATTTCATTAGTATAAGTAAAACCGTTCAAAAGATACTAGGGGAGGGACTTTTGACTAGCACTGTATATATATATATATATATATATATATATATATATATATATATATATATATATATATATATTATAATATAATATAAAAAATACATAAGGAAAACTGGCCTATCGTCAGTGCATTCATGACCTTGCTCGTTATCTAGCCAAAGTTATTCAACCGATTTGTGAAAATGCTGTATCCTGCATCAAAAACTCTTATGATTTTCTACAAAAACTCAAAATTGTACCCTTGGCTCCAAATGACATTTTAGTTAGCTTCGACATAACGTCACTTTTCACCAAAATACCTATTGAAGACACGATAAAAATTCTAGAAGAAAAACACTCAATAAACCAAGACATACTCAAATTGATAAACCACTGTATGCACTCAACCTATTTTACATACAAAGGACAATTCTACAAGCAAATTCAAGGAACACCTATGGGCTCGCCACTCTCTCCAGCTTTTGCGAATGTATATATGGAACATTTTGAAACCATTGCTTTAAATTCTGCAGATTTAAAACCTAAATGTTGGTTTCGTTATGTTGACGACACATTTGTAGTTTGGCCCCATGGAAAAGGAAACTTGAACCATTTTCTAGGACATATTCACAACAATCACGACAACATCAAATTTACTATGGAAGTTGAAGAAAATAATTCAGTCCCTTTTTTGGACACCCTAATAACAAGACTTCCTAATGGTAAATTTACACACAAAGTTTATCGAAAACCAACACATACGAATAGATACTTGAACTCTCTCTCGCATCACCATCCTGGTCAATTACGTAGCGTTATGAAATCCTTGATATACCGCTCTTACCACTTATCTGACCAAAATTCTAGAACGGAAGAGATGAAGACTATTAATAAAATACTAGTTCAAAATGGATACAAAGATCAAGAAATATTGAAAATTACCAACGAAATAAGAAGACCAAGAAATAATAACTTGTCAAACCATGAACGAAAGATTCCTGTTATTCTACCTTATATAAAGGGAAGTACAGACAGAATAGCAAAGAAATTTCCCAAAAACGACTTCAGACCGGTATTCAAACCACATTCAACTTTGTCCCAACTTTTAAGAAACCCCAAAGACAAAATTCCTAACGAAAGCCAAGGAGTGTATGAGATACCGTGCAACAACTGTCGAAGAACTTATATAGGACACACTAACAGAATATTATATGCGAGAGCCGATGAACACCAACTAGCAATTAAGCAGCACAATCCTTCATCGTCTTTAGCTACACATAATTTAGATACAGGACACCAAATTAATACCAACAATATCCGTTTAATTCCACCTCTATATACCTTACAAGAAAGAATTATTAGAGAAGCAGTTGAAATTGAAAGAAGACCAAACGCCCTCAATAAACGAGATGACACTTCTAGAATGCCACAAATTTGGAAGAATATCATTAAACAAGTTGATTCTACATTTCAACCAACTCCAAATCTTCCAGAAATTTCAAACACTTATGCTGCGACTATTCCTGGCGTCCCCACTTCTGCACCTTCTACATCACATACTAGACCAACTACCCGAAGTCAAACACACTCGTCCAGATTAAATTTAAAATAGTTACCTTGTTTCATATTTTGTACTTGTTACAAATAGTTACCTTATTTCAATTTCTGTAATTGTCAAATACATTCTTGACAAAGGGAACAAAGGACGTTCCCGAAACGCTGAATTAATTTTTACGTTCATTTACACAAGTTTTCAAGAAAAATTGTCTTATTTAAACATGAATACTTGTGGACATCTAAATAGAAACATATATATATATATATATATATATATATATATATATATATATATGTATTAGGTACATTGTATGTATCATTTATAGTATCATTAGATTAGTAGCTATAAGCTTAATTTGTGCGTACATGCATTTATTGGAAACTAGTAATTTTGGATTTGGGTTATGGGTTAATCAATAGAAGTGTATGGCACTTGTTGAATATTGTGCAATTACAAACAAAATTTGATTATTTTTGGAGTTTGGCACAAATTATTTGTTGAATCTATTGCTTAATAGGAACGCAACGAATACGATAAATTGCCCGACGGCTTAAGGTAAGGCTTTATGTTGAGAGAGTCTGAACGAGATCACCATAGCTTTCTGGCTAAAGTGTGCTTTGGTTTAAGTAAGAGTCAGTGGCGCCCACATCACACGAGTTTATTCAGTAATATTGTAAAAAAGAACCGCTAACGGAAAAAAGAGCTTAGCAGCAAATTTCACTATTTATTTTATGTAAGTCAATATGACCAACATTTTAAAAATATTTTTAAATATACTGGGTGCTCCAAAAAAAGTGGCATATCAAAGTTACCTTTTTTTAAATGAAACACCCCGTATATTATTTCATTTTCAAATTTTACATAAAAAATCAGTAGCACTTTCATAAGGGTTTCCTATGCCTACATACAGACTGTTTCAAGCTACATCAATTTTTCTGAAAATGTAGGGTTTTAGGAAAAATTGAATCTACAGTTTTACAGAGTAAGGATAGAAAGCATTTACACAATGGAAACTAACTTTTATTTATGTTGTCTGATAATTTGCTCAAAAAATTAAAAAACATTAGAATAAATGTTCGATATGATGTCCATCTTCTTAAATTCACAGTGTTGTTCTTTTTTCCAACGAACATCTTACGTTTTACAGCATACCAGCGGCGATCGCCTCAAAAGCATTTCTGATGCTTCTTTTCATATCATCTGCAGTTGTGGAAGGTGTGCTGTAAACTAAATGTTGGATATAGCCCCCAAAGGAAGAAATCCATGGATGTTAGTTCAATAGATCTAGATGGCCAGGAAATTGGTTCACCTCTTCAAATTTACTTATCAGGAAACTTCCTATTCAAATATCCTCTAACAGCACGTGAGAAATGTGCAGGTGCTCCATCTAATTGCAACCACATATTTTGTCTAATATTTAAAGGAATACTTTCTAAAAGTTCCCAAAGGTCTCTCTTTAAAAACCTAAGAAATTTTTGACCATTTAAGTTGCAATCGAAAAAATACGGGACAATAACATGATTGCCAATTCCACCATCCACATTAACACTCCATCGATTTTGACGATCAATAGTATTAAATAATTGTTTATTTTCAGTGTCGTAATAATGGAAATTGTACTGATTTACTAATTCATTATTATGGAACGTTGACTCGTCGGTAAATAGTACATTTTCAAAATAATGTTCATGGTCACTGACTTGACCAACGACTCATAAGGAATAATCAATACGTTTTTGAAAGTCTGTACCATAGAACCTTCGACGTATTTGTATATGGAAAGGGTGGTATTTATGTTTCTTTAAGATCCTACATACACTAGGATGACTAATTCCTGTTTCTCTTGCAATAACTCTTGTACTAGTATTTTGGTTGTCAACAACGGAACCTAATTCCAAAAACTCAATATCATCATTTGTAACAGGCTCCACTTTTAGTTGTTTTGGGTAAGCTACACTCCCTGTATCACGAAATGTTTGGAGTAACCTGTCAGAATCCTTTTTATCAGGATGCACCCGCTCAGGGTATTTTTATGAGTACACTCTTGAAGCAAGTAAACAATTTTCATTGCATTCACCAATGGTTACAATCATATCAATTTTTCCTTGTGAATAAACCATTATTAAATTGAAAATATTTCAACAACTTTCAACAGACTCGGAAAAAATAACAATACACAATGACAAAAGTCACGCCCAATGTCAGAATTTTAACATTAACAAATGCGTTACCGAGAATTTCACAGCACCCTACAAACTTACAAGACTAGTCAGATCAACACTATATGTTAATATGTAAATTACAAATATCTGAAATCTACACATAAGATTGGTAACGAGCGTTCTTTATATTGGTTAATAAAAATACTATTACATTAGCAAAAAGGCATTAAGTAGGCATTTTGGGAGGATATTTCAATCTACAAAAGGTATAGGCGGTATAAAATAGAGGGTGTTCCATTTCAAATAAGCCGAATATTTCAGTATGAATGTTGTACTAATTTAACTGAAAAAAATTAACACCCTATAAAGGTGTGTTTACTATTCAGTCAATAAATAGACTAAGGGAACAGTATTTTCTTATACCTAAGAGTAAATTTGTTGGAATTAATTTTATTAGGAGATATTTAATTTTTCCGAATACCTTACATTTTCAAAAAAATTTATATAGCTTGAAACACTTTGTATGTAGGTATAGGGAACCCTTATGAAAGTGCTATTTATTTTTTGTTTAAAATTCGAAAATGCAATAATATACCGGGTGTGTTATTAAAAAAACGTAACTTTGATATGCCACCTCTTTGGAGCACCCAGTATATGTAAAAATATTTTTAAAATGTCATATTGACTTACATAATATCGCTGTATTATACATTAACGATTATATGCCGCTTTACCGTAGAAATCCGTGGCATTGTTCGTGATTCACCTTATACATATAAGGGATTGTAGTTGGTCCCACTAGATTAACTACATCAAATTATGCTTATTTTATGGTTTAGCCTTCATTTGAAGTGTATTCGTGGAGTTAACATTTAAAAGTTCAAATTAATTTAAATCGTGCTGTTTTATTTATTAAATGATATTGACTAACAAACAAAATACACCTACGTACCACACAAAATTAAGAAACACCGAACGCGTTTCGATAGCTACGCTGTCATCATCAGCGGTCGATTATGATGATAGCGTAGCTATCGAAACGCGTTCGGTGTTTTTTAATTTTGTTTGGTTCGTGGGTGTATTTTGTTTGTTACAAATCCTGTCAAAGTTCCAGTGTTACAGATTTTTCAAATAATATTTACTCTTACAGTTATTGCATTTTACACTAAGTTGTTACGTTCACTTTGAAAGAAAAAGAATTGTCCTTATATTATACTTACACGTATAACACAAATTTTGTTGCAGATTGTTTTAATTAATTCGAATAGTATTCAAATTGTGATTTATATAAAATATAAATTAATAAAAATAGTACACGAATTGGAATATTGATGTTATATAATAAACTTGCCCCAAGCCTGCAACTGATAGATTTACGGTTACAGAATTTCAGTGAAAATGATCGAAAGTTAGTATTTCCATCCCCTCACAGATAATTTAGTTTGGGATGTACCACGAAGGATTCCTAACGTGCCTATTCAAAATGTACCCTCCATTAGAAGGGTGGTCTTTTATATTACACTTATTGCAATTGTCACATGTACAGTCAAAATTAAACTTTCTCCTTAGTAGGATCTGAGTTAATCGTATTATACAAGCAATGTGATGAAATTAAGTTATTTGTAGTATGTGATGTATGTAAAAGTTTAAATTGTTCATAAATTGATTATGCTATCCATTTATTTAATTACTAGTATGTACATAAACTAACAGAACAAAAAAAACACTTTGATACTATCGGAGCTGAAAAGCTTCGAGGATTGCATTTTTATGCGTATGTTTAAAAAACAAAAGGTGCTGCACAGCATGCAATCATTCATTCTTAAATGAAATACTCATATAATAGAAACTCAACAATACACGTAATTGGCTGTTATATACTTAAAAAATTTACTTCTACAACTAAGTTTGCAATTTTCGTTTCTAAAAAACAAGCATCGATACTTTCCCTTTAGCTCTCTACTTCAGTGATAAAGGTTATTATAACCCGTAGCAGAGTTGGTATACAAAGCGAAGGCTATGATCAGATAAATATAGTATTTATTTAGGTCAACAAGACAATCCATCTTTTCGCAACTGCAACGAATTTGCACAAATTTTGACAAAAAGGCGTAAGGAGCAAAATCGGCTCTTGGTCATCGAGTGTATGCCTTCTGCCACGACTCTAATGTAGTGCTGTTTAAAGTTGTGTTGTGGAACATACACTTACTCAATTTTTCCTCGACTTCAACGAAATCGACGTGTGTGTGTGTGTGTGGTGTGTTTATATATATATATATATATATATATATATATATATATATATATATATATATATATATATATATATATATATATTATATGTGTGTGTGTGTGTGTCGTGCGTGCGTGCGTGCGTGCGTGCGTGCGTGCGTGCGTGCGTGCGTGCGTGCGTGCGTGCGTGTGCGTGTGGTGTGCGTGTGTGGTGTGTGTGTGTGTGTGTGTGTGTGTGTGTGTGTGTGTGTGTGTGTGTGTGTGTGTGTGTGTGTGTGTGTGCATTGAGATGCTACGTTTGTAGGATAATAATTGTACATAAAAATAATAAAACGGTAGTACCCGTGGGATAGTCTCTGAAGGATTTAATTGAGCATAAGTGTAAAATAGCAACATTTATGAAATTATTATAATGAATAGACAAGTACATATTTAATCATGTAACAGATTCTACGCTACACAAAGTTTAGTTAACAGGAACATTATGTAAATGAAGGCTGTATAAGAGAATCTTCACATTTCATGTTTTCGATATGCCTCGGAAGGCATAATTTCTGGATTTCAGTTGATTATATTCATAGAATTCGTTTATTAATAGAAAATATTGGCTTAGTAGTGTGTTCCGCTTCAATCCTAAAAAAGTAGAAATAATTTGTATTAGATTAGATGTGTTAGACAGTTTTTATAAAAAAAACAGTAACGACGATAACGTTACAAAGTAGGTATTGAAATTACAAAAACATAGGTGTGAAGTTGTACAAGTTGAATTTAAAGTTATACGTGAAATAAACGGATGTGAATACAAAACAGTTCATAACTCTGCGGAGATCATACGTTAGGAAAGTAGCATATGTCGAGAGCAGGCAGACTGGAATTTAATGTGAACTTATGATTTTGGGGTCACAGAATTTGAATGTGAACTTATTTTGTCCCTAAAAAGTAGAATTAGTTAATTATAAGGAAAATTTTGTGTTTTACATTTACATGCAATATGGGTGATTTTATGTGTAAAGTATTGATTGTGTTTCAAAATATGTCAAGTGAGGTATCATTTTGAAGGGAATTGCATATAGAATTTATTGGTAATTTTAGTTTTAAGGTATTTGCTTATATAAGTAAGGTATTTGTTAATTTAAAAATTAAGAACATTTAGAAAATGTGTTGTCCAATTAGAGCATTTGTGTGTATTGTAAGTTGCTAAGTAAAAAGCTAAAATTTAGAGAAAAAAAGAGTAAAGATTTGTAATTTTTCTAATCAGTCCATTATAGAATTTCAAAGGAAAAACATGTACAACTCACAGCAGACATAAACAATTGATTTTACAAAACTAACCTAAATTTGATCTGCGGTTGATACATGTTTGGTTGGAATTTTATAACCTAAAAACGATATCTATGTAAAATTTGGAAATTGTGTATTTTGTGTTAACGATAAACGCTAAATACGAATATTGATTGATTGAAAATAAAATTAACTAAAAATAAAAGTGATTTATTTAAATTTTAATAAAAATAAATAAATAATTAAATCAATTACCACTATTGATGAATTCATGTACTTGTTGCATGTAATGATAACGTAATTTATCAAGAAAAATAAAAATATATTATGCAAGTTGTCATTTTTCGCCGAGGTAGAAAGTTAAAGAAGTGTATAAATATAAAGTTACTTTTAAACCCTATCCCCATTAGCATTACATCACTATTAAATTATAATTGTATACAAATTAATATATATATATATATATATATATATATATATATATATATATATATATATATATATATATATATATATATATATATATATATATATATATATATATATATATATATATATATATAAATTGACCTATGTGAAAATTACTAATAACAAGGTATTGGTTCAATAGTCAAAAACAGATTAATTATAATATAAAATTTCCAATATTTCAATTGCAGATGAAATTAACCTCAGGGTAGTGTTTCAATCATTTTTGACAATTATTTGAAAGGCAGTAAAACATCAAATTTAAAAACACAATGCAACTTAAAATTTTTCTAAAATAGAATTGTGCCTAATTAGGTTTTAGTATTTCAAACATTATTACTACTAATTTTAATATGTAACATTTCAAATAAGTCACTTTTGTTATTCTTAATTGGTCTCGTTATATTTAAAATTATGCTTATAATTTAGAATAGTTGTGTCAGAACAGCACTTTTTGTTTTGATTCTCACATCTCATTTATGTTGTATATTCATACAAGAAATTTGATAAATTGTATTTGTAAGTAATTCTTTTTCAACATGAAATTTTAATTTTGAAAACAAATAGCATGCCTTTTATCTGGTTGCAAATTAAATTTAAAGAAGTTTGAATACTAACAATTCTTTATATTTATATGGAATCGGTCTATAAATAATTTTGTTATCCTTAATTAGAGTAATGAATTATTGCAAAAAAATTGTCTTATTTATTTATAACATTTAAAATTAATGATTTAGGATAATTATTTTTAATAACTGCCGAAATAACCTTATCCCTATTAGCTGACCTAAATCTTTGATCTGAAATATTTTAACAGTTGTACATAATATTTGCAATAATATTATATTTAATGTTATAAGGATGGTTTGAATGGAAGTTTAAATAGCACTTATTATTGTTTGCAATATTATTTGTTATTTTGACGACTGGACCAATATCCTTTTTATTTATTCTAACACACACACGCACGCACGCGCGCGCACACACACGCACGCACGCACGCACGCACGCACGCACGCACTCACTCACTCACTCACTCACTCACTCACTCACTCACTCACTCACGCACTCACTCACTCACGCACTCACGCACGCGCGCACGCACGCACGCGCGCACGCACGCACCCACACCCACACCCACACCCACACCCACACCCACAACCACACCCACACCCACACCCACACCCACACCCACACCCACACCCACACCCACACCCACACCCACACCCACACCCACACCCACACCTACGCCCACGCCCACGCCCACGCCCACACCCACACCACACCACACCCACACCCACACCCACACCCACACCCACACCCACACACACACCCACGCCCACGCACACGCACACGCACACGCACACGCACACGCACACACACACACATATATATATATATATATATATATATATATATATATATATATATATATATATATATATGTGTGTGTGTGTGTGTGTGTGTGTGTGTGTGTACCAAAATTCATAACTAGATCAGTGCTTCCCAGACTTCATGACCGAATATACCTAGATTTTCAATAAACTAATAAGAAAGAGCTAAGAATATACTCCTACAATTTCTATTCACGGTGACACTTCTCCACCGCGGAGGGTTTACACTGGAAATCATCAAAAACTACTGCGCCTAAACACCAACCGATTTTTAATCTCCAATCTGTACTCCGTTAACTTCAAAAGGAAGCAAAGTAACCCAATGATACTAAAAACTATCTCTCTCGGAATAAAAAAAACTCGCAAAAATGGGAATCGCTTCATGGTACGTGAATAACTCTAACACTGGGTGTACGAAGAAGTACGGAAAACGCGGTGATGTTGAGGACGGAACTCTCGCAACA
Source organism: Vesta saturnalis (assembly GCA_036346205.1). Lineage (NCBI taxonomy): Eukaryota > Metazoa > Arthropoda > Insecta > Coleoptera > Lampyridae > Vesta > Vesta saturnalis. Next base: position 8,387 of record JARFJB010001936.1, on the reverse strand, counting down.
ATCTTAATAGCTAGAACGTGCTGTCGCCCACACACGTCATTTTTTGGACTTACGGGATCCAAACCTGAAACAAGGCCACACAATACCTTGAACTGAAGTTTCCCGTGAAACGACTACTCCCCAAAAGAGCAAATGAACAATCCGGAAAAAATGCCTTGTGACTAGACAGTGGTTGGGGAACCTGTACTCTGTGCACAGGAACGATCAAATGAAACTTTAGCAAGGTAAAACACAAACTCCACTCCACTACGCTCCTTACAACTTTCCTGGAATTTAAAGCGACAAGAGGGTGGTTCCAACTTCCTTCCCGGAACTTGAGACCAGCCACCTGGGACTTCTAACACTTCACCATCAGGCTTCGATCTAAGCCAATTAAAGGCGCAACAGACCGCGCAACAACTGGATACAAAACCACCATGCGCCAGAGTACGCACCAACAAAAAAGGTGAAGCCACAGAAAACACGGCCAACGAGGAGAGATCAAGCATACAAATTCTCTCCTTTCTACCAGTCCCAAAATAACTGCCACCCACGATCGAACAGGCAAAACTAAGCCCCAAAACCTACCAACGGTCTAAAGGTTTCACGGGGGCCCAACGACCGTGGTGCGCTGGATTGGATATCTCGCTGAGGGGAGGTGAAAGAGGACACGCCACACTCCACGGGATCCAGGTTTTGTGTTACTCTCCAATCGTCGTCACAAAACAAGATACACCCTCTCCAGCACATCACACCCTTTGATTAGTCGTCTCTTACTGCAAGCAGTGGCATCTGATGTAGGAAAGTACTTCGTCCGTCCCTACCGAGAGAGAACAGCCAATATGCTTCAGACACTCTTACGTTTGATACGATACTTTATTCTTAATAGAATAAGGTCCTACAAAGTTAGGTATCAATTTAGCGGAAAAATAACTCGACGCATTCGGAAGAACAAAATTTATTCTTCACAATGAATTTTCCAGTTCAAAAGTAGCTAACGTCGTCTCAAATCATAGGTTGCTCTTGACATAATCTGCTTGGAGCCATGTCTTAATATCACTATAAACATCTTTAAACGCTCAACTACGCTGAACCAATTGTTCTTCATCTGAAAATTTAATACCCACGAACGTCTCTGACTCGGTCACTTCTCCATGTCCTGAACCTCCTAACGTTACCTCTCTACCAAAATTCACCAGTTCTCCGCTTCCTCCCACAAACCGGGATACTTGCACTTCACATAGTTTAACAACTTTCCTCCCTCTAGCCTCCAGTGTGGATATGTCATAGGCCTCTGCTCAACATTGGCCTTCATTCTCTACATCCATGTGTACGTCCTCTTGGGTTTATCTACTACTTCTCCCTTGGTCTCGTTGGGGTTGTCATTATCGGGTCTATTCTCCACATTTTTCATGTGCAAAATCCATACAGAACGTGACAATGCATCTGGTACAACATGACCTCTGCCCATATTGCTGAAAGTTCAGTTGGGTTTTTCAAATTGCGTAGCCACGCTAACAAAGCATAGTCGGTTACCACTGTAAATTCGGTACCTTCCAATACGTTTTTATCTCCTCCACACTCCATAACAGAGTAAGGCACTCCTTTCCCGCCGTCGAAAAGTTTTTTTCATTCCTCGTAAGCGATCTACTGTTATAACAAATAACCCTCTCCACGCCATCTACGTTCGGGGCCAAAGCTCATTCCATAATCTGAAATATTAGTCTGAACAACAAACGGTACGGTAAAATCTATGCACGATAGGATAGGGCCCGTAACTAAAAAATTATTAATAACTTCGAACGCTTTCTCACAACCCTCATTCCACTTGAATTTCGTGTGCTTCTTCATTAGTTTCGTTAAAGGCGTTATACTGGTCGAAAAGTTATCAACAAACCTACGGTACGAATACGCGGCTCCAATAGCACATCTTAACTCAGTCACTGTCGTCGGTATCGGGATCCTTAAAATCGTATTAACTTTATTTGGGTGTATCAATAACAGATATGCATTAACTACATATCCTAAATAACGCAATTCCGGTTGACACAATGTACACTTATGTTGGCCCAGCGTTAGGGCTGCTTTATCAAAACGTCGAAAAACTTCCTTCCAAACTTTTATGTGCTTTTGAAATGTCGGAGTGCAAATTATCGCATCATCAAGGTACAAGAACACATAAGGCTCTAACTCAGGTACCAATACCCGGTCAACGAAACTTTGCCATGATGCTGGCGCATTAACCAATCAGAACAGTAATCTCTTAAATCGGTATAATCCACAGTTCGGCACTGTGAAAGCTGTTCACTTCTTCGAACGACGAAATAAATTTAGAATCTCTCAATCTGTCCACAATAGGGGACACTTAGGGGGAGGGATACGCATCTCGCTCTCTAGCTTTACTCAACTTCCGGAAATCCACGTAGAAACGATAGCTTCCGTCCTTTTCCTTCACTAGTAAAACCGGACTCTAATCGTATGATCGACTTTCCCATATTTAAAACAAGGCAAATTTTTCCGAGGTGCGCTGCAATTCGATACTGCAGGGTTCGGTTTTCTACACTTACAGCATAATTTAGGTTTAATGAAATTTCCCCTCCTAACTTCTAGTATACTTCCTTAATGGGAACACTATTTTGTGCCAGATGGAACCTCCTGCTATAATACTAAACAAGTTACAATGCAACACGACTGTAGTCTATTAGGACAATATGACCGATTACCAATTACAAGAAAAAAACTTTTCAGGACAATATATTGCATAAGGTATATTTTAACTTTCTTGAAGGGTACGTAAAACGGTAAAACATAAAAAAAAAAGTGTTTTAATAATTATTACGTTTTTCATATTAGGCTTGAACTGACCGACCACCTTCGTGCATCGGAGTGTTAATTATATTCTAAGCAATTTTTTGATACGACTCGTAATTTAGAGGCAAAAATATTTCTAAGATATAATTTACGTGTTAGTAAATTTTTTTAAATATCTGAATAACGATTAGTTTTATAAGAAAATGTGTAGACATATTTTTTAAAGAAAATTTAATTTAATTTGTTTTAAGTTAACATCTATAGGGCGTATGACATATGACTCCCTAGTTTTAAATTAATTTCTTCAATTGTAAACCAATTTTTTTAGAACTTTTGCTAGAAACAGCACTCGTTGAGGTTGCGTTTAACACACTGAATGTGGAACTCAGTGGTCTTGGTACAACGTTGGTGGAGAAGGAAGTGTGGTAAATATGTGACACTTCATCCCCACACAATTAAAAACTGTCACCATAAATTGATGACCCCTGGTTCTGTTATTAAGGACATTCACAGACCTGGACATCGTTCAACATCCCGGACAAATCAGAACACTCTCTTACGGTGAAAGCTGTCAATGAAAAATGTCAGCCAAAAAAACACATTTAACAAAATTTAATCAAATTATGATGCAAGTGTAAAGTTGTGAAAAACTTCAATTTCGAAATGATAGAAGCATTACCAAATATAAACATGACATCGAATAAAATAATCCAGTTAAATCTAACAAAGAGATATCTTTATCAATAAGTGTAAGTGTTATTAACAATGAAAAGCATAATGCAGAACGTTTTTTGTAATTTTTTAATTTTAACCTTAATTTCAACTACTTCTATTAAATCATAGTGCTGTGGTAGTTTAACATATAATTGGTAAAGCATTTTCTTCAATGTCTAGGAAAAACAGCAAATCACCTAGACATACCAAGAGTCAAAGTGAAAATCAAAATTAAGACGCATCATTATGCCTTTTTTTAATTATAAGACGCCAAAATCTATTTAAACGGAGATTTTCTTCTTGTCTATCAAAATTATTAGGGTGTTTATATTTCACTAGCTTCACGTTGTAAACGAACATAATTATGAGTTTGTCTTGACAATATTTCCATATTGTCGAATCGAATGTCATGACTTAGATTATTCAGGGCATAGTCAGCCACCTTCTCTGGTTTACCTAATCTAGAAAATCTCATATGTTCTTTACGTCTTGTATCAAAGCTACGTTTTTGTTTCCGATGAATACTTTTCCACATGAACAAGATAACTTATACACACCGAAAGATGATAAAGGGCTTGACACATCTTTAGGTGATTTTAAATGTTCTTTAATTTTTCTTGTAGGTTTAAAAATAGTCCTAATGTCATATTTAATTAGGTTTTTTTCAATTATATCTGTAGCATTAGCTATAAAAGGAAGAAAAGCAGTACCAACATTAAGAACTGGATTTTCTTTAAGGTTACGTCTAGAAGGTGTAATAACATTATTAATATTTGTTAGTGAATATCCACTATCTTGTAAGGATTTTGTTAAATATTTATATTCATCCTTCTTAAATTCAGGGTCACAAATTCGTTTTGCTCAATCTACTAAAGGTTTAATTACACCAATTTTTTGACGTGGATTGTGATTGGATAATTTATGAAGGTATCTGTCAGTGTGTGTCGGCTTCTGTAAACCTTAAGAGATAGTGAATTGTTATTTGTCAAGAAATTGTAAAATTACTTTAGATTCTTTTTCCATGGTGAACTAGATTGTATGCCATTTATAAAAACCAAAAACTCCTGCAGTGTCTCTACTCCATGTCTCCAAATAACAAATGTGTCATCTTTAGTTTGGTGACGAAGATAACTGTAAGTGTTATCGAAACGTTTAGATTGTATAATTTAAAATACACCATAATAAAACCCCAACAAGATAAGTATTTTATTCTCTACAACTAGCCGCACAGTACTTGGAGTTACAAGAGCTACAACACCGTATGGCACAATGCTTCCATTTCAGCTGTATAGTAGTACTTCAAAAGCAAATTCTAAGGTACCCTCTATAATGGTTATAATTGTGAAATATCTATGTGAAACGACCAGGCATAGTTTAGAACTAAAAAACAATTGTGATCGAAATACTTGAATAAAATGTATAGCGCATCTCATGGTAAACGTTTAGTGAGCGTCTTGTGTAGTACCATGATGCTATATTTAGGGTGGGGTAGGTTCGGACGTGGGGTACCTACAGACCGCGCTACAGTGTGATGACACTATTGATAGAATAATATCCTTCTAGACTAGTAGCTCTATGGTACGTAAATGTTGACCGGTTTCGATGACACAGGAACTATTTATTTGAGAAAATTCAAGAGTTTTTAGTTTCATTAGAGATATGCTAAGCTTTATCGGCTTAAAATCACCAGTGAGGTTTAATCATATTCACCACAGATTTTAATATGTTGTGCGATACATAACCTCATAAAAGGGCATATCAATCACGTGCGAATTTTTATCTAGTCACTTACCGATTTCTGATTTTACGTTTAAGGTTGGTACGTAACTACATTAAAACGAGAAATCGCCCTGATATACAAGAAGATGATTTAAAAAAATCTGTTAAAACCGTGCTCAATCGCCAAATTTCGATTCGCATGGCTGCAAGCACTTTTGATATACCAAATCCAAATCGTTATGGCCAACTTAAGAAAATAAAAAGAATCAAAAACTTAATTGACTCAAGAAATGAAAACAGTTCAGCTGAGAATGTGTCTTCCTTATCAAAGTATGCTACGCGTCAAATATTCTCTCCTGGAGCAGTTGGAAATTTACTTTTAGCAATCTTACGAAATAATTTATAGGCTGGCCTACAAGTCTACGTGGCAGTTGGCATATGAATATGCAAGTAAGTTAAGTAAAAAAAAATCCAGGAACATGGAACGAAAATAAAATGGCTTTCCTACCGGATGGCAGAAGATACCACCATTGCATGAGCAGCAGCTTTCATCAAAGTCAATGTTCCTTCGTTTTGTAAGAATTCAAGAGAAATAGAATTTTCCCGAGGATCGCAATTGTAATATTGACGAAAATACAGTAACAACTATTCTTCAGGCTCCAAAAGTTACTGCCGAAACAGGGACAAAAGGAGCAGTTTATGTATGGTGTCGTAGCTGAAGCAGTAGGCTTTGCTGAGAAAACAGGGTAGGTGTTTTTAAAAATTGTTCTCCAGTCATTAGAGCATATTCAAAAACATACTGGTTGTATTCAAGTAAATCCAATTCTTTTGTTGCTCGATAACCATGAAACGCACACAACACTCGAGGCCATAAGCTATTCTCCTGAGAACGGTATAGTTCTACTATCATTTCCACCTCGTTGCACTCACAAGATGAACCCCTTAACAGGTGCATTTATGTCCCACTTAATACCAGTTGTAAAACTGCCTTTAATGACTGTGATTTCAATTACTGGAAAACAAATTGGGATTTATGACATCGCTAAGCTCACTACAGATCCTTATTTGCAAAATTTTAAACTTAAAAACGTTATCAGCAGCTACTCCAGTACCCGCTTATGCCCTATTAATTCCATGATTTTTAATGATGACGATTTCATGGGACCATTTGCCACACATCGGCTGGATCCTGAAGTTCAAATAAAGAGTGTTAACTGCCATAAACATCTATTACATGCTACTATTCGTTTACTCCGTCCATCAGCATGAGCCTAGCGGTGTGGTCGTTACCGAAATTTACCAAGCTACTATGATGATAAGAGCACTGTTAAATCATATAGGAGATCGCGTTACAAAAGCAAAAGTTAAGATATTATACGTCTACATCAGCAGACCAGTACCAAACCCAGAAAAACAAATGGAAAGTCTCGACTGGGTAAATACAGAATTTATACGAGTACATCGGAGCAGGAAAGGGCTTTACATTACATTTGCAATAATGATGGCTCTTATGCACTAAATCTTTTGAGAAAGCACAAAAGTGGTTTCCCCATTGCAAGATATACCCGGTTGTTTCCAAAGAAGGCACAGTTTTGAAAATACCTAATCCCTAGACAGCACCAGGAACTTCCAGCATGTGTTCGCTCAAAATTTACTGTCAATTTTGATGGTTATAACGTTCAATAAACTTTTTGTAATATGCTTTTGTTCTCTTAAAAATTAATAAATTCTGCATTTTATTAGACTTTTATGAATATATCCCAATAATTGTCCGAATGTGCCCCACTATGGGGCAGATTCGTACAAATGCATCTTTTTGAGGAAGTATTATATAACTAAACAAAAACCACTGCATTTTTTGCATGAAATAATTGCCAGAATGTTGGACGTAGTCTAAGGTATCTATAGCACCAGAATTAGGTCAAACATTTTCCCTCATCGTTGAAATATTAATATTTGAAAAAGGTGTCCGAACCAACCCTACCATTTATACTGTCCTACCTAAAGTATGTACACGTGGATAATTCTTTGACACGTAAAACCTAATTATTAAAACTGGGATTACCTGGAAAACAAACCAGTTACATATAAACCGTTATATTCATTACTTCGTATTCTAGACTGTAATGGAAACATTTATTTTGATAAAAAATTCTTAAAACTAAATTATATGTAATTTAATATAATTAGTAAACGCTAATATGGCTTAACTGTTAATAACAGGATTATTTAATACACTGAATTAAGGGTTTATGAATTTTATCCTTTATACGTAATTAGGTACGTAGAATCAATATAGTTACTGAATAAATTAAATAATTAATTACAATGTAAATGTCGGAAGTGCACACCCATAATTGTATAACAAATGATTTGTATTTTATTACAAAATTACGAAAATTACAATTATTGCCATTAATAACATTTGAATAACATATAAACAGTACTCATAAAAACAGTGCTTGTGTGACAGGTATCCGTCATGAGTATAAAGTGCCTAGTAACTAATGTTGTAATCAGCTCGCTAATATTGCTCAACATCTACACTATCCTAAATATTATTTAATAAGATTATATATAACACATCTAAGCCCAAGCGAAAATAACACATCTAACGATTGGACGTGACTACTGAATCGAACGCCTTGGTCAAATCTAAACATATACAATTGCCTTCATCCATTGATTTATATATGTGTATATATATATATACATATATATATATATATATATATATATATATATATATATATGTATGTATATACATTACATTATTCGGATGTTTATTAATTTTTGTAGTATTTTACTTATGTTTAAAAGCAGATAGTTGCATAATCGTGAGGATTTGTTCTCATAAACTGGTTAAATTATAGCAGTCTTACGTTTATCCCTAAAAACACCCTTATCAAGAACCCTATTGCGTACATAAGCTAGACTATTTTTGCCATAAATGAAGGGTTTTGATGTTCTGTTTTTCAATAATTTATTATTTTTATTAAAACATATTAAGTAACTTTTTTACTTAATGGAGAGTTTAGTTCTAAGCGATTTACACTTACCTTGCATGCAATTGAAACATCTGTACAATTTAATAGCTAAATAAAAAATAAAAGTCAACTAATTATATATTTCAATGTCGATTACATATCATTATCAAGAACTTT
>JARFJB010001935.1:845479-1058940 GCA_036346205.1 Vesta saturnalis | reverse complement strand
GAAACACCTAGTCTAAAAGCATTTGTACATAAGTTAGGAAAATCTGTCAGAGAGTAAAACAATAGATAATACGTAAATTATCCCATGTTTACCGGTATTAACTAAAATAACTACGACCTGGTGTATATTACGATTTACCTTAGTAAATTCATTTAGTATAGCATTTTAATATCCAGTATTTTGTTCTCCTAATAAATTGTATATAATTAGATTTAGTATAGAAGTCCGCAATTAATCCAGTTAGATAAATGAATAACAAAATCAAACCGGTTATAATTAAATAAAGACAGTCTAGAGATCTTGCATTTGCATACGCGGATTTCGCGCGTGTATTACTTCCTGGGAGCGCGACATACCCGCTTCAACGCTCCAGAGTTACTGAAGAATATATAATTATGCCATGCGCATAAGCCGAGAACGATATTGATTTTCTCCGTCCGAGTTCGTTGCACTGGCGCCGTTGAACAAAACTGTATTAAAGCAACCGTACCAGCTTCTGTAAATAAAGCACCGTAATATAAATATTACATCTTAAGTAAGGAGTAAGTTAAGATAATCCATATATTTATATTTCCAGAAACGATTACGTACCTAGAAAGCAACCCCTCAGGAGAGCGAGTAAGGAGCCGGAAAGAATAAATACAGTTGTTAATTAATTATTTATTTATTGTAAGATTAGTTAATATACGTTTTAAAACGCTTTAAGAGATTTATTTAAAGTGACAGTGTTAAGCCTATCAAGTAACTAACAGGAACCACACCCCGTTTAAATTATAAACACGACTGAGCAAAGCCGAGGCAAAATAAAACCGCGTTGGGTTACCAAACCAGAAGGGGGCATATTACCAATTGCACCCTAACGTAAAACTTGTATGAAGAAAAAACAACAGTTTACATATAGCGCCTAAACGTGGGGCTCGAAAAACACTGAACACCTTAAATAATTTTCCGTTTACAGATCCCAAAAGGACCGCAGAAGTACCAGTAATCCAGGAATAAATTATTTTTGTTTTCCAGAGACACTAATCTGTCTGTTACAGGATGAGTATATCGAGGGACTCTGAAGATACCGATACCAGAGTGGGGTGGATTTACCATCTCAAGAAGGATGAATTAGCAACAGAGGCCAGAAAATATAGACTAGAGACAGGAGGAAATGTAGATGCGCTTAGAGCCAGGATAATAAAATACCTGCGCACCGGAAGACAAGTAACCGCACCAACACCAGAAATACTAACATTAGCCGCTCAGATACCATCACCACCAGCTGGGGAACACCTAGATATTACCGGAACCAGACGCGCCGATATTTGCGATAGAATACGCAAATGGGGTGTGAAATACGACTGTATCAGCGACCCGATTTCTTTCTTGGAAAGAGTAGAAGAATTACAAACCTGCTACAACATTACAGACCGTGATCTATTACTCGCCCTTCCGGAATTATTAAAGGAACGCACCCTGTTATGGTACAGAAACCATCAACAATCCTGGACGACCTGGAAAGATTTCTTGGTCAGTTTTAAATTACAATTTTTACCACCGGAAGAAATCCGCAATAGACTGCCGTCCTGACCCTAATGCGCCGCCATGGAAACATGTCCAGAGAGGAACAGTTACAACGTATGTATGACAACCTGAGGGTGGAATATAAATATTACATCCGCCAGAGAGATTTCAAAGACCTGACCGAACTTCTCGAGTTGACCACCCAATTTGAAATGCTACCTCCGCGGACGCACTCGCCATCTCCCAGTCCCAACCGCTAGAAGGTACACTTTAGTGGTCTAACACCAGCTCCTGACCCACCAGCACACCGGCACCGCGAAATCAACAACACTACAACCGTTCCAACACTGATCACCACCCCGTATGACCGCTCCACCGTCTGCTGGAGATGTGGAAAAACCGGACACTTCAAAGAGAGGTGTAGAGAACCGTTTAAAGCTTTTTGCTCGAGATGCAGCAAAGAAGGTGTATGATCCCGCGACTGCCCCTGTCCGCGGTCGGGAAACTCCAGACGCCGGTAAAGGAACACCAGGAACTTTTTACTAACCCGACTCAGAAACCTGGAAACAAAACAACCGCCAACGAGTGGACCACTTGGCTACAAACCATAGCGCAGTTTACACGAAAGAAACCAGATAAAAGATTAGATCGTTCCCACGATCGTTCCTAGAGATTATGGTCTTTAAAAAAACCATAAATGCTTTAATTGATACCGGAGCATCCCGAACATATATAGGCGAGAAAGTAAAGAATTTACTAATTAACAACCCTATATATCCGAGCACGCTAAAAGCTGCAACTGTACGTCTTGCCGGCAGTTCCATGACTGAAACCCGCGGCTTATACATTTTCCCCGCCAAGATAGGCACAAAAACTCTCCAGTTACCGGGCTATCACATACCCCAACTGTCCACCGACGTTGTGATTGGATTAGACGCGCTGGAACATCTTCAGGCCACTCTACATATACACCAGAAACAACTAGAAATTGCCGGAGTATGTATCCCATTACAAAGTTCCGTCCAAGAAAGCTTGAGTGGAATACATGGCCTACACAAGGACTATGAAATAAAAGCCGACCTGTCTCCATTAGAGGTGGAGGAAACCGAAGAAATAACCTGTCCGTGGTATCAATACTTGATACAGCAAGTCCGAGAACACCCTGATCAACACCCAAAATATAAAATAGATGAAGGACAACTATTTAAATCATTCCCTGATCCGACACCCGAAAAAGAGATGGGAAGCCATCCTAGTTGGAAAATACGTATACCACGTGAAAAACGCCGAGATATCCTGGAAGAATGTCACGATGCTCTCACCGCAGGACACCTGGGAATTGCGAAAACGCTGTGCCGCATATACCGCAATTACTACTGGCCCACCATAAAATCGGACTTTATAAAATACGTAAAAGCGTGTAGAAGTTGTCAGACTTATAAGGGTAGTACACAAAAGCCGCAAGGAGAAATGTACTTTTCGCGACCGGGACATCCGTGGAACAATGTAAGTGCAGACCTTATCGGACCGCTGCCGCGTTCAAAGAAAGGATATAAATTCCTGTTAGTTTTTCAAGACCGGTTAACTAAGTGGGTCGAACTTAAACCACTCCGCAACGCTACTAGTCCGCCGATTATCCAAGCGTTAAAAGAACAAGTAATATATCGCTTTGGAAATCCCCGACACCTGATCTCCGATAACGGCCCCCAGTATACAAGCAAATTATTCCGAACGTTTATGAAGGATCATGGGATCAACCATCGTTCTACTCCACCATACTCCCCGCATGCCAACCCGGTGGAAAGGACCAATAAAGTAATCGGGACGATGATCACACAAGTTACGCGAAATAACCAGCGAGAATGGGACTCTCACCTGCCTGAAATGGCATTCGCTATCAATACCGTACAGCATGGATCAACTGGTTTCTCCCCAGCCTTACTTAATCTCGGTAGAGAATTAGAACCACCGAGGGCATGGTCAACCCAGAAACAACCGCCGACAATAGAAACCGCCGTAACCGCAGCTGATCAAGAGCAACACATGAAGTATTTGAAAGATCTACAAGAACTTGCTAGAGACTCGTTAGCAAAGACCTTTGAGGTACAACGATATCATTACAACCTTCGTCACCGAGCCTACCGCCCCCGAAAAGGAGATCTCGTATATCGTAAAACACATTACCTATCCAGCAAAGCGAAAGAATTTTCCGCGAAATTAGCGAAAAAATATGCCGGTCCTTACCTCGTGTATAAAATAAAATCGCCCGTAATTGTCGAGCTCCGAGAACCCGGTAGTAGGAAAAGCGCGGGAGAAGCACATGTAAAAGATTTGAGAAATGTGACTGACGTCACCGATCAGACAAGACCAACTACCAATGATAACGTCGAGAATATAACGGCTATCAAAAACCTGCGTATTCGAAATCATTTAAAGGAAAGGATAAAACCAGAAATGCTATCTCCCACAACATGGCACCGTATAAACCCTGCATCCGCCGAAAGATCCCGATGAGAATCTCGCCCTGGCAACCGCAACGCTACCGCCTACCCGGGACCGAGGGCTTAGAAGCAGCCTTCGTATCACAACAACGTTCCCCGGTCCGGGAACCATATTCACCTCCTGCGCGCCGCACACCGTCCCCCGGACCATCCGACAGGGAAACAGAGTGGTGTTGGTCACCGCCCCGCCTTCACACCGACGGTAGACCAAAGACCCCGGATACACCAGAACATTTACGCCGGACAGCCGAGGTCACCAAAAGAATCCAGGACCTCCGGATCCAAGAGGTCCCCGAAGCGGCCCGCCTTATGCCACCGCCCCCGGTAGGCCTAAACCGCCGCCAGCGACGCAATCGCCGCCGCGTCAGCGTCATCATGCCGGATGGCGTGAGGGGGAAGGTCAAGCGGACGGATCTCCCACAAGAAGAGGAAAGGGTGTTATGTAAAGAACCAGCGTCCTTTACGTATGCTTTTTAGAATAAATTATTTGCGGACCATCCTATATCTAAAATTTCAAAAGTTTACGCGATATTGCACAACAAATAATTTATTCATCACCGCTGACGTATATTTCTAAAAATCAGTAAGTTTTTGCACGTCAGAACGATAACGATCTCAACCAATCAAATAACGGCATCCCCCGCACGGTAGCCGCGAATCCGCCCACAGATGCACCTTTATAAACCCGCGACGCGCGTGAAGGAAAGATCGAGGAATCGAAGTAGATTCAAGTCAAGCCGATATCCAGTAGCCGTCCGCACCGATTGCTTCGTGTAAGCACCAACCTGTTAATCGCCGCCGAAGAGTGCATCGCGATCGTGTGATAAAGCGCACCACCACGCACCGGACAACCTAAAGTTTAATCCTGTACTGCCATTGATAGACACGTAAGTTGTAAAGTTATAAAATCTAATAATTTACAATCAAACACTACAGAACGTAAATAACGCCGGGCTGAGTCTCCAGGAGTTATAACCTTACACTAACGTCAAGAGTGCCACGCAGGGGTAACCCCCCACGTCACTCGCAAACATTTGAGGGTGAAGGTTTGTTATAGGACTGTAAAGAACTACGACCTTTCTCTTAGTCTATCCGGTTAAGACAGGCCATAGCCTACGTCTTCTGAGTATTACTGAGACCCCGCTCGAAACAAATACATACAATACATACAGACAAACACAGTAACCATACACAGTGTCTTTAATCGCAGGAGAGTATACACGAAACCTGTTGCATAAATTTGTGTTCAGAATAAACCAGCGCGAAACACCTAGTGTAAAAGCATTTGTACATAAGTTAGGATATAAGATATCTCTGACCGTTATGGCGCAATTAGCCAAAATTGAATAAATGGCGATTTTGAAAAACTTGAATAACTTTTTTATTTCTAAATGTATCGGTAAACTGTGAAAACATTCTTAAGGCACTCATTTAAGTAGAATCCGTTAGTGCATTCACATTTTTAATACCTCCTTAATTTAAAAAGATATGACATAAAGTTGTATTTTTTTATATGGAAACCATAGTTGACTATGACATTTTTAAATGATATTTTTTTGTGCTTTTGAAAAATACATAACACTTGTATGCTATTTTAATAATTAATTGGTTTTTTAAGCTTGCCGTATTTACGTTTTATATTAAGAATACACATTAGGCATAGGAGATTGAGATTTATTTAAGTAAAAAAAATGATATCTACATGTCAAATAATAAATTAAAAATTAGAAGTGTGCAACAAAGTGATTTTGGAATTTAGCTATTAACATGCCTAATTATACAAATTCAGAAAAATTTTGCATGTTAAAGTGTTTAATATTATCCGGTGATAAGAATGTAGAATCAGAATTATATTTACAAAATTTTCCTGAAAGGCAGCAGCCAAATAAAAATATTTTTGAACGGTATAGTTAATTAATTTTAGGTTACAAAAAAATGTAACTGAATTCGGTTCTTTTAAAAATTCCAGGCCAAAAACTTACTTTAAACAAAATTCTGAAAAAAATTGAATGGTCGTCTTAGGACAAGTCGAAGCAGAGCCAACAACTTCATTTAGAGAAATCGTTAACCTAGGCGTGTCTCAAAGTAAAGCCCTTCGAATTTTAGAGAAATAGAAATACTATTGCTATAGATTTCGGAAAGAACAGTTTTTGACTAAAGACGACAGAAGGCGGCGTACTGAGTTTTGTAATTGGTATATAAGTCAGTGCCAAAATATACCTAATTTTTCAAACCCTATTGCATGGTCAGACGAGGCGCATATCGGTAGTGATGGTATTTTTAATAATCACAATTTACTTTACTGGGCAGATACTAACGCTCATGTCAGTGTTGTCCTCAGGAAGCAAGGGAAATTTGGAATAAATGTGTGGTGCTGCATTAAAAACGAAGGTTTTTATTATCACACGTGAGAAGGAACTTTAAACTCAATGAAATATCTCGATATTCTACGAATTCATTTGGAGGGATTTCTAGAGAGTCTTCCTTTAACACAATATTGCAATGTCATATTTCAGCAAGACGGAGCTCCTGCGCATAATTTCGGTGCAGTTAGTGCCTACTTAAATTTACGTTTTCCTAATAGCTGAATGGGAACGACAACATCAAGTTTGTGGCCTGCTCGTTCACGCGATCTTTCGCCTCTAGATTTCTTTTTATGGGTTTTTTTGAAGAAGATTATATACAAAAAAACTAATAAAACTATGAATGAGTTAAAAGAAAGTGGTCTTGTGGCTTTAACAGAATTAACGCCATTATCTAATATATAACTCTATAAATTCAATTGGAAGATGATGCGAAGTCTGCATCCAAAAAGTAAAAAAATAATAAATAAGTAAAAAATAAATATATCAATTAACAAAAACTTAAAAAAATCAATTAATTATTAAAATAGCATAGAGGTTATATATTTTTAAAAATTACAAAAAAATGTCATTTAAAAATATCATAGCCAACTATGGTTTCTATACAAAAAATACAACTTTATGTCATATCTCTTTAGATTAAGGAGATATTAAAATGTGAATGCACAAATAGATTCTGCTTAAAAAAGTGCCTTAAGAATGTTTTTACAGTCTGTCGATACATTTAGAAATAAAAAGTTTTTCAAAATCTCCATTTTTTTCAATTTTGGCTAATTACGCAATAACGGTCAGAGATATCTTGATTATGACTATTGGATCTTAGTTAACATCAAAATCGAGCACAAGAACCCCATATTACGTTTTGTCCATCTGTAATAGAAATGGTACGTCCCATAAGAAGACATCGAAAATGAACCATCCTGTACATTCCTTACATTGATCATAAATGACAATATCGTGTCTTAACTAACACAGTTTGTTAACCAAATCTACGTAAAAACTAACGAGAAAGTCTTCTCCTTTTTTCACTCTTCCAAAATAATCCAATGTGAAGACTTGCTTTCGTGATAAATTTTACCTACTGCCTGTAAAAACCCTTTTTGAGTTGTATTATATTATACCTTATTTTAAGGTCTTTCATTCATTCAGTAAATATAAGAAAATTTATTTATTATTGATTTGTGGCTATGAGGCAGGCAACTTAATTAGCACTTTGGTGTAACTTAAGTGCATATCTTCTTAAAGGTATATATTTCTTAAAGGTTTATACTTCCACTTCAAATTATTTTTCTGATCATTTTATTCGCGCACTACGTCATCGTGACTTAATTCTTTGCGCAAAACCTTTCGCGCACGACTACCTTGTCTAATTTCAAAGTATCTATTTTTTTGACTTCCTGATGAAGGTTGTGAGAAGCAAAAAGCTTTTTTTTGGGTTTTTCACCTAAATTTTGTGTAAGTGCCATTAATTTGATGGTAAGATATCTTTTAACGCATTATACTAAAAGTTAAAACATTTGCTATTTTCAGGCACTTTTACTTTCACTTTTACTTCACTTTTATTATTTTACTTTTACATTTAATTTTACCGCTTTGGATTACGCATTTAATTTTACTGTGCGTACGCTTTCATTCTATGATTGCAATTTTTACTGGAAAATTTCAAGATAATGCATTAAACGGATTCAATTTCAAGAAGAAAATTTATGTGTTTTGTGTTTTAGGTGTAGCTTACAACGTAAAGCATTATTACAAGAGATTGCGCAATATTGATGCAAATATGACATTACCTTAGTTGAAATTTCCGTAATCGTTTAGATACCAGAGGTTATTAAAACATTTGTGTACAAAAATGTTAGAAAGAGGTACTTAATGTTTAATGATTATTTAGTAATTTAAGGTTTTTACAATTAGTTTTTAAGATATATTTTACTTAACTCTATCACTTTAAATATTTAATAAACATAGTTGTATATTTTTTGTTGTTTTACATTTTGATCAATTTTTAGGGTAGAACTCGGTTTAGTTATTCCGAGCATTATTAAAAATAACTTGGCGTCCGAGATCATTTTATTAGTGTTACATTGCATTTTTATTATTTATGTCAAGTGAAAATAACACAGCAGAAATTGTGGTAATTAAACCAAATCAAAGAACGAACCACCCTATGTTAATCTACCGATTTGTGTCAAAGGCATTATTTGTGGTGAATGGTTGGTTTCTCCAGTTAGTTATAACGATTTGTTTTTGGAAAACATTTTTACACTCATTTACTTTTACATTTATTTCTTTATTATTAAATTTTATACGATTACCAATTCGACCACATCATTATATGCCTTTTTCCCTTTATTTTCTTGGCTATTAAACATGATGTGAGGTATGTTTATATGCAAACTTGGTTCTTCGGTCGCAGTCAATAGGTAACAAGAACATCAACATGTATCCATTTAACTTAATCTATCCAGGAAATCCTTAGCGCTTTTTCATAAGTCATTCAATGTGAGGATTTGTTTTCATTACCAAATTTTATGCGTCGTAATTTTCTTAACTGTTACGTACACAGAAATATATCCCTTTAAGTCGCAGCTAAATGGAATTGATCACAAGATTACTGCTTTCGTATCCACGGGCGAGATCTGACGGAAGTCAAGGATATAAACGTATTTTTACTGAAATGTTGATACCAAAACTGGTGACTTATTCCAACTGCATTATATCACCAGCAAAATATGAATACATACCTCGATCTAAACCTCAATTGGATTCTCTTAGTGATACAATAACAAGTGGAAATTTTTCAATCGAAGTATTCCGCGTATGTTTCTACCGACCATTTTAAATAGTCTTTCTCGTGTCCGAACAAAAATTTTGCCACATTGTATGAAAACATTTGGATGAAGCCTAAAGCCATTATTTCTGAACCCTACGTTTCGATAAAGGTTAATGCTTATTTGCTAATTGTAATAATTTGTACAAAAACGCCATGCCGTTTCAGTAGGGTTATGTTGACAATCATAAAGAAGAAATCGTAAAACTTCATACCCATCTTTGTTATTATCAACTACATAATTCTTTCCCCTGCTCCTAAAGGTTGAGTTTTGTTCCTGTGTTGTAATTTTCCCCTAAATTTCGACCCCGTGAGTAACAAACCACACCTGCAGCTAGCAGTTGTTAGTAGAAAATGAGGATGGCTCGTCTAACTGTACCAAATGATACGGTGAGTTATCCATAACTACCACACAATTTTCGGGTAGTTTGGACAGCATAGGAATCAGCTGTTTAATCACCCAATTTTGAAACCGGTCCCTATGCATGGTTTTATGATAATCCCGATCTCTGTTCTCCGAATCAAGTAAATAGTCCCAGTTTTTCGAAACCCTAAATTACACCCCGCGTATAAAATGGTAGCCTTTTACCTTCATTTTTTATTTTGGTGGATTACTTACTTTCGATGTCAGAATCGTATACTTAACGATGGGTATTAGAACGATTCTTATAAATCCACATTTCGTCTAGATGCATAAATCCGACATCTTAGCCTGAACTTTGCAACAGCAGAAATTTTCTCTAAAACTTAACTATAATTGCGTATTTTATTTCACATAAAATGTTCAGTCCATTACACGTTTGTGTTTGTAACCCATGGATTTCAAAATTCTAAATAATGTCGCCCGACCACCAACAAAATCGAAATCTGTTTTAACGTGGTGATACACTTTGTCGATTTTTCGAATTAAATTGCCAAATTAGTCGCTGTGGATCTTTCTGAAAGGTGAAGCCCCAAAAGTCAGATTTTCCGAGTTTACAACAATATGTCGACTTTCACCGTTGCACTATTTTTAAGGTGCTTGTATGCAAATTTGCAACTTAGTACTCTTTGCGATGACTTTTGGAATTTTTTCAACAAACTGTTATTAGTTCAATATGAAACTCGATTATCATATGCGTTACTTAAGTAAGAAACACAGCACTATTACTTTTGGCAGGACGCCGTCATATTCTTGTAACTTTGATAATGGGAATACCAGTAGAGAAAACAAATACTATAGCCTGCTTTAATACAAAATAACAGTGAACAGAGTATAGTGGCGCAGACAACAACAAGGGAGATTCATTTCTATAACGAATTATCTGTGGTCTGCGTCACTAAACCTAAAAAACGAAGTAAGCCAGTTTTTGTTTAGAAAACTGTCACAGTAAATTTTAGTTTTCTTAAAAATTATATCAACTTTTTGTTCATAATAGGAGAATGGCAAACACTAATGACGAAAAATCAAAAAACCCATTTGAACAAAGCGAAACAAGTACAGGTTTAGATTACTTCAACAAATTAAAAATATTTTGGAGAAGAAAACCCTTGGCTTCAGAAGTTAAATCAGATATTGAAATACCATCAAATGACCTTCATAAACGATATATTTATGAAAGAGTATCGACGTCGCCAAAAACGATTAGAAAGGAAAAGGAGCGTTATGCGCGATCTAAACCCACGTTCTGCGTAAAGACTTGCTGGTTGAATTCTTGACGCACCTTTTGAATACGATCAGTATGCATCTTTGCAAATGGGTATAATGGGCAAAAGGTAAATTCTTTTATTTTAATGTTTCGGACCACAACGGTTTGAAAATCAAAGCAGCAATATCTGATTTTACTTCTGAAGCCAAGGGTTTTCTTCTCCAAACATTTTTCATTTGTTCAAAATCATCAAAATTATATCCACACGACTGAAATTTCACCACAATATGGTCAAAATCTACAAAATTAAAACAAAAACGAAATTGTATTTGAAACACCTCAAGAGTCGGTCGAAGTTGAGGATCCTCAAATCGCAGAAAACCGTCCGATTAAGCAAGAAGTAGTTACAGATGACCAAACTTTCATCGTAAACAAAATACAACTGAAGATAATGTTAGAAAGTACCACCAACGGCGCAAACATAAACATAAGCATCATAAAAATACATTTTATGTTGTAACAAATCCCGAGCTTTAAAAAAAATTAAAGAAGAAACGTAAATAATGTAAATCTTTTCAATGCGACCAAGTACAATAAATCGTTTTTATGTTTTATGTTGTATGTTTTATTTCTTTTTTAAGTAAACCTTAATGATTACCGATTAATAACAATGATTACTTTTTACCTTTCTACCTAGCAAATCAATGTAGGTATAGAAGGTTATCACTAAATCGACCTTCGTTTACGCCGTTTTGGCAAAATTTTGCCATGCGTGCGGTTGTTCTAAAGAATTGAATTTCTTTCCAATCAATAACCTAGTAAAACACAAGCTCATGTACTTTTACCCATTAAGGAATAGACAGAAATACTTTCGTCTTCATATTGATACCATTGAAATAAAAAAACAAGATATAATTTTTTGGCACAGTACTGGATGCCAAGCTTACTTCAACGCCATATTGAAGAACTTACATTGAATATTCTACTTTGAGTTATCCATATATCTCATAGTGGGCAGACAAAAAGCTTTACTTAGCTTCCATAAAGCAATTGTGCTTGCTAGGGTGAAAAACCCTTTTGTGGTCTTTTTCGGAAATTCTGGATCAGTAAGTTCAACTGAGTTCATCGCGAAGAACTGGGTTTATGTTCGGAAGGTTATGACACTAGCCCTTTAGAAGAGATATCTCGAAATACAATTATGCGACTCGTAGGTATACGATTTCAAGAAACTACTAAGCAAATCTATGGTGAAATCCTATTTCAACCGTTTAACCTAATTTTTAACACCCTTGAAGAACCGGGTTTTCTTCTTGTTAACTTTGACCTAGTAAAGAACTACAAAAATTCTAAATATCTTAAACCGATTTTCTTATCAATATTTCAGTCTCTCTACTGCCGAATTGTAAGCAATGTATGCAATTTACAGGCAATTTGGTACTCTTTCCTGTCTCACTAACATTAAGGTGTTTAACCCTGGTGTGCTTTCGGAATCGTCAATATAAGGTTTGAGTCCTTAAAATGTTAAAAAAGTGAAACCTTCAACGTTACATTTAACCTTAACGTTTTTGTACTTACTGAAAGAAAAATAATAACATTTTACATTTATTCTCATGAACACATTGCATTTGATCACAAAAGGGTTATGTGTATTATGATAGATTACGACCTAACAAAGGTATACATGAGACAACAATTGACAGTCAGAACAAAAGACATCACACGGTTTACAATAACTAATATTATTGCAAAGTAGATCAGCTAGGAGAACAAACGAGTTTTATTCTAAAACAAAAAGTGACAATAAGATCCCTCTAATAAAATGGAGTAGGCGAGAACAGGCCGCATTAATACAGCTGAGTATGGAAGACACAAACCTAACATCATATTTCTTTCAAAGTCATCCTAGACCAATCTGTGCATATTATACAACAGTAATATCTATATCACATCTTGTAAGAAACAAGAAGGGAACACTGAAAATATGGTATTACCCACACAGCACTACCGAACGAGCCCACCTACCAAGAAAAAGTGGTTGTCGAAGAATTCCTAATATCCTTACCTGTTGATTTGAAGAAATTCAAATTCTCGGATAGTATGAATGTAATAAAAAACAGATGGCGATCGAAGTCCTAACGAGGTAGATACCTAACGTTGAAGAACAACACATGGACTTTGAGACATCTCAAATGTAGCTACAAAAAGGGCTTTATTAAATTAACCGAAGCCGTAGCCATCCAAAACCAGGTTATAAGAACACAAAACTATCAGGAAACAAATATTTACCGAAATACAGGCATCCTTTAACAAGAACGTGCACATGAACTATAAAAGTACTGTACCGTACTACAAAATATATGCCCCCATTAATTTAAGCAGATCAAAATATTGCCAACAAAAATTCAAAAAAGCAAGAAAATTAACAGCGATATACCGGATACTGTATTAACACACAATGCACATATTAACATGTCAGCTCCGGTAGTGGAAACCATACAAAGCATTCGGAAAAAATAAGCAAATACTTACCCATAGCTTATGAGATAAGATAGGGTGAGACATGAACCACGTTAATAAAAATCTTGGGAAGAAACTATTCAAAAACTTCTATTAAGCAATTATTTATACGTAGCAATACCAAGAGCTGTAATGCTTCAAGCGTGCAGCATAACTTGTATGTGATTTGTCGAATATGTTTTGATGTAACGCAGTTTGCGCTTTCATAATTTGAATATGATTAATTTGTAGCAACCCTTCCTATCTCCTTCTTCAAGTCAAACTTAACACTTTGTGTAAAGGGTATTTATGTATGACTAAGAAGCGGATAGCACTTTATATGCAGTGAATCGTAGGTTTCCAGACCATGAGCACAATTAAGGTACATATGGGGTTTGCAGATAACCGTCAGTTTGGAGGAACTTCGATTATATTAAATAACAGAGAAATGCACAAAGTTTTAATAAATAAGCGACTGACTTCTAACAATTTTACGAGTACGTTAACTTTCAAAAGGACTAGTTCATATAAGGAGACCAATAAAGCGTGTATATTCGAATTTACTGGCATTTCTGAGGGTGAATTTGAGCGTGCAGGATTCATTAAATCAAAATTTTTTTGGTAATTAACCCATTGAATTGGCTTCCACGTGTTCGTGTACGTGTGCGTATGCATGTACGTCTGCGTGTGCGAGTGCATGTGCGTGTGCGTGTGCGTGTGCGTGTGCATGTACGTCTGCGTGTGCATGTACGTCTGCGTGTGCATGTGCATGTGAGTGTGCGTGTGCGTGTGCGTATGCGTGTGCGTGTGCGTGTGCGTATGAATATCTTTACCAGTAAAAAAATTCTTATTATTACTGTGTATGTAACACAGTAATTTATGAATATATATGGCCCTAAGAGGTAATATTTTAAATTTCTTAAAATATGGTCGGCACGAATCGAAGATGTTATTATGTTATTAATGCGTGAATTTCGAAATTATTTTTAAGCGAGGCCAGTAAGAAATAGGAGTTATTTAAACTCCCACAGAGTTTATACGTATGGTCTTCTCATGATAAATTTTTGTCAATTGTTAGTCCCAGAAAGTTTATGGAATCGGCTAGGCTGAAGTTTTTGCCATTCATCGAGAATTGCAGAGAATCAGGTTTAATGTATTTATTATGAACATGAATAATTTCAGTTTTGTCAAAATTAATTGCTAAATTATTTTTACTGCACCAGTTAGAAAATTCGGCAATCGTAAGTTTAATTTTATTAATAGCAATATCACGTGATTTATCTTAGACGACCATACAAGTATCATCGGCATACATGATAACTTTGGCTTGCGAGATGTGTAGCAGTAGATCGTTAATAAATAATAAAAAAATTAAGGGAACCAAGTTGCTCCCTTGCGAGGTTCCAATATTAGAAGACATAGTATCCGAGAAATTATCATTAATTTTGACTTGGAACGTTCTACCTTTCAAAAAGGAAATTACCCACTCATTAAGTACACCTCGAATGCCTAATTTGTGAATTTTTTCTGCAATGAAATGTATATCTATACAATCAAATGCCTTTTGCAGATCAAACGAAATACAAAATGTGTGATGGTTATTGCCAATGTTATTTATTATAAATTGTATACATTCGATATGTGCTAACTCAGTGGATTTACCCTTCCTGAAACCAAATTGATTCGTACTGAGCAGATCAAATCTATCCAAATAATCACAGATTCGATTATAGACTGCTTTTTTTATCACCTTGGAAAAGCAGCTGAACATCGATATTGGTCGGTAATTATTTAAATCGCTTTTATCACCTTTATTGAAGATTGGTATAGCATGCGCTATTTTTAAAAATGAAGAAAATTTTCCATAAGAAATCGTGGTGTTGATGATATCTTTTAAGGTACTGCCAAGAGCAGTGGAGCACTTTTTCAGTGCAGAAGATGGAACTTCGTCTGGGCGGATTAGGTTAGTTTTTAAAGCAAATATGATTTTTTTGACTTCATTTTCATCAACATTGAGTGCTCGAAGTTAGGACATGCAGTACAAGACAATGAATTAAGATTAAATTTAATTTTAATATATTTAACCGTAGTGGAAAATTTATGACCAAAGCATTGGCAATTTTTCAGTAATATTGAATTAGGGTTACATTGGTTATATAATGACCATAACATTTTCACCCTGTTAGGAGCATTATTAACTAATTTTTCGATATGCCTTGTAATGAGCCAGAATTTGGTAAGACAAATAAATTGTTATTTTAATAAAAATTATTAAGATAATGTTTAAATAATAATTCATTTTATTCCAGTTCTAAACAAATGTAAATAATCAGCACTTTTGCGTGCGCAACGGTACACCACTTTCACGATGTGCAGAAACGTTGCCACATTTCCTACCAAAAACCCCACTCATTCGCAAGGTTTATAAGCGAAATTTTGGCACTTTTAAATTAATTCTGTTTGTAGAACGCTTCTCTGTAAATACTCTCCTGCCTGTCCGTTTGTAATAATTTATTATTACACCTGAAATTCTGTTTGTAGAACGCTTCTCTGCAAATACTCTCCTGCCTGCCCGTTTGTAATAATTTATTATTACACCTGAAATTCTAATTGTAGAACGCTTCTCTACAAACACTCTCCTGCCTGTCCGTTTGTAATAATTTATTATTACACCTGAAATTCTCTATTCGAGAACATAACCGCCTGACCGCTCTTAAAGCAATTTCAATTGAATTAAATAGAATTCTAACACTCCGAAGTATAACCAATTTTTACGAAAATAGTTGTAATACCTAGAAATTCCTATTAACAAATCATCCTTAAGAAATTAATTGACGTCAAAGAGGTTTTGCGTATTATACTGATCTTAGGTAGATTGACTGGTTAACACCGGCGGTCACCGGGATTATTATAGGGCTTCTTCTAGCTAATGGGGCTCTAAGCCACGTCTGGATGCTCAATCACGCGCTATACCTCAGAAAACGGCAATTTACAAATTCCCTCCTGAACCCCTGTATATAGTTCTATATATTCAAAGTCTCCGATACAGCTTTGAATAAATAGGATCTCTAAGATTCGTTAATTTAGACTATTGAGCCCACTGGCTTGGCTATTAACGAGATTATAAGCTAACACCAATATATCCTGAAGCTCCTGTATATAATTCTATATATTCAAAGTTTCCGATACAGCTTTGAATAAATAGTATCTCTAAGATTCGTTAATTTATACTATTGAGCTCACTGGCTTGGCTATTAACGAGATTATAAACGAACAACCAATATATCCTGAACCCCCTGTATATAATTCTATATATTCAAAGTATCCGTTACAACTTTCAATAAATAGAATCTCTAGAATTTGTTGATTTAGCTCGAGCTCCTTGCTTGGCTATCAACACTTACACTTACAAATTATTACCGAAAACAAAACCTGAATTGTGTAAAATATTAAATTTATACAACTAAAAGTAAATCGTTACGTTTTACTTCAAAGTAAAAGAATTTCTATTTTACAATAAGAAATCCATTACAATTTATTTTTGCTTTAACAATTAAAACTTTAAGATAACTATTCTTAAAGAAAATTAATTTTGACATCTCATGTCAACGTCAGCAAGAAAAATTTAATAAATTATACAAACAACAAAATAATAGGCCATCTATTGATTATAAAAAAACAGTTATAAACCTTTCTGATAATGCTGTTTCAGATTATGCTATTGAAGCGCTTTCTAAAGGAGGAAATTTTGCGATAACACCAAGAGTTTACCTTTTGAAGATATAATTTCCAACATCGAAAACTCCATTAAATTATTATCTTTTGATGCTGCTAATGAAGCTAGATATAACACCGTTAACATATTACGTAAAACAAAACCTACAAAGGGCAACTTATCCTTTCGTCAACGACGTGCTTTACTTGATCTTAAACGCAATGAAAGTATTATAATATTAAAATCAGATAAAGGTAATGCAACTGTTATATTAAATATGAACGATTATAACACTAAGATAGAACAATTGTTGGGACCAGAAACTTATCGTGAAATACCAAATGATCCAACAAAAAAGTTTCTTTTAAAAACTAAAGAGCTGATTAAATTATCTATTCCTGAAGAAATAAAAAAGAAACTATCTAACTCTGAAGCTATTTCACCAAAACTATATGGTTTACCAAAAATTTATAAACCTAATATTCCTTTAAGGCCTATTGTTAGTGCAATTGGTTCTCCTACATATAACCTTGCAAAACATCTTACATTGTTATTACAACCTCATATAGGAAAAACACCCCATTACATTAAAAATTCTGCCGACTTTGTTGAAAAAATGCATAGTTTCAAAATTGAAGAGGGTGATATAATGGTTAGTTTTGATGTTATTTCACTTTTTACAAAAGTACCTCTAAAAGAAACTATTGAATACATTGATCATCTTTTTCCAAACGACATAACCATTCTTTTTCAGCACTGTCTTACTACAATTTATTTTCAGTGGAATAGTAAATTTTATGAACAGATTGAAGGTGTAGCAATGGGTAGTCCCCTTAGTCCTGTTATAGCTAATTTTTATATGGAAAAATTTGAAACATTAACGTTACAAAATACACCTAAAAACCTTCAGTTTGGTATAGATATGTAGATGACACATTTGTTATTTGGAGACATGGAGAAGAAGCACTGCATGAGTTTTTGGTTTTTATAAATGGTATACATCCTAGTATTCAGTTTACCATGGAAAAAGAAACTAATGGAAGTTTACCATTTCTTGACATATTAATATCTAAAAATAATAATTCACTATCTTTTAAGGTTTACAGAAAGCCGACACACACTGATAGATACCTTCATAAATTATCCAACCACCATCCACGTCAAAAAAATTAGTGGAATTAAATCTTTAGTAGATCGAGCAAAACGAATTTGTGACCCTGAATTTTTTAATGATGAATATAAATATTTAAGAAAATCCTTACAAGATAATGGATACTCACTTATAGATATTAATAATGTTATTACACCTTCTAGGCGTAACCTTAAAGAAAAACCAGTTCTTAATGTTGGTACTGCTTTTCTTCCTTTTATAGCTAATGTTACAAATAGAATTGAAAAAATCCTAATCAAACATGGCATTAGGATATTTTTAAACCTACAAGGAAAATTAAAGAACATCTAAGATCACCTAAATGTGTCAAACCCTTTGTCATCTTCCGAGTGTATAAGTTATCTTGTTCATGTGGAAAAGTATACATCGGGACCACAAAACGTAGCTTTGATACAAGACGCAAAGAACATATGAGATTTTGTAGATTGGGTCAACCAGAGAGGTCTCTGTGGCTGACCATGCCCTGAATAATCTAAATCATGACATTCAATTTGACAATATGGAAATATTGTCAAGACAAATTATTATGTTCGTTTGCAACGTAAGCTATTGAAATATATAAACACTGAATATTTTAATAGACAAAATTGTTTACTACATCTTTAACAATTTTTAACAAACATTACTACTGACGAAGATAACTGTAAGTGTTATCGAAACGTTTAGATTGTATAATTTAAAGTACACCATTAAAAAACCCCAAAAAAGATAAGTATTTTATTTTGAATACTTAATTGTTTTACCAGAATATCATTTTTTTTTATATTATTATTATAATTCCAGAAGTTTGTTTTAAATATATGTATTAAACCTGGGTACGAAATAGTTTAACAGTTATATAAGTCTACAAACCCACTTCCCAAAATTCCTGACTAGCCGAGATTAAAAAGAAATCCACATAGTGGTAATTAGTAAGGGTAACTCATAAAAGAAACCTGCTCAATGATATGGGTCTTACAGCCTTTCTTTCTCAAATTTTATCGATTTGTTTAATTGACGTTTCTTATTAATATATAACTCTTTAAGTTCGCCACTAAGATTACTCAAGTTACGTAACATTAACAAATAGTTATATTCTAGCTGCAATTCGCTGGAAAATTCGAGTTTAACATTTGTTTAGTTTTTACATACTTTTTTATCGGAAAGGCGGTTTCAAAGCACCAAAATAATGTGGTAATAAACTGATTAATATATTCATCGAACTTGTCAACATTTGCATTAAATTCTCTATTAAATAAGTATTGAAATTCTGTAACCGCATATAGTGAAAATCTACGACAATAACTTTTAATCGGGGTGGTATTGTTCATACTATCTATTTTTGGAGTTTTTAAGTGAACTTCTTGAGCATAGTGGTCAGATATGCCAGAATCATAGTTTGCTTTATACCTAACGTATTTATCTGAATTGACTAAAAAGTAATCAATACCCGATCCACCTACACTTGTGCTAGTGTTATAGACTCGTGTGGGTTCGTCAAATAGAGATGTCATGCAGTGAGCATCAAAGATATCAAATAAGGTGATCTTTGAAGAACAATGCTTAAGATAATCAATGTTCAGGTCACCACAGATTACAATGTGTTGAAAACTATTACATATGTTATCCATTAAAGCATTAATCAGTTTATGAAAATTGTTTAAGTTATAACTATACGGCGGTTTGTATATAACAACAATACATAAATTATTTAGACTTATACCACAACAATCAATACAATTTTCTTTTGAATACTTTTTAATCGAATCTACCGGTCGACAGAATTCTGCTAGTTGATTGTTAATATAAATACAGGTTACACCATGTTCATTATTTTCACGACAATAACTGTCCATAAGGGAAAATCCATTAATGTAACATTCACTTAGTTTTAATTTGTTGCACCAGTGCTCCGAAAAACATAATATGTTATAATCATACAGGTTTGCGATAAATTCAATATTGTTTGTCTTGCGACCAATAGACTGGATATTAATATGCAAGATATTGTATTCAATTGTCTTAGTTGTTGACATGTTGGTTAAAATGCTGGGCGCTGAGGCTCCCTTGAGTGAAAAAAACGACGTACGGCAGCTCCTGCTGGCCATATCTGCGGATCATATGCACGATCCAATTTGTCAATAGGAAATGTAGCTTTAAATGAGCAACTTTTATCGCCATTACGTAAGAGCTCACATGTAAAATCAACATCTGGACAAGAACTTTTTAAGGGGCTTTACTACTTCCTAGAGACACTTATTTTACAACAGATGGAAACAAACTTTAAGCTCCTCCTTTTATTTCATGTAAACAAGTTCTTTACGAAATGTGGTTTATTTTAACGCCTGAAGAAGGATTAGGATCAGGTACCTGACATTCTTTTCACTAAATTTATATTATTGTAATATAATATTATTGGTAATCGTTCGGATCGTAAAAGAATGATATATTTATGTTTGCTTCAAAAGGTTACATTAATAATTAGTTCAATTATTATCAAATTAAATATAGTTATAATATTTATTGACTAACAGAGTAATTCCACTTACAGGACAATATATAAAATAAAATTATTACAAAGTATGTACGTAAGTATTAATTTCTATTTAACGGAAATCTAATGAGTTGAAATTACACTATTAACTATACAAAAAAAAAATAATATACATAAAAAATGTATGAAAAAGTGCAATATCGAGCAGCAATTGAATTTATATTGTATTTAATACCCATTTGGGATCTCGTATTCGCATATTTCTACAGATTCTTGGGTCAATTACCTTCGGTAGAATGCAATCCATATAAAATCTGTTTAATTTTGGTAGCATGGTCTTATTCCATAACTCTTCATCCCTGTAAATTCTTTCAATAGAAAAGTCTGTTTCGCAATATATGATAAAGTCGCAGAAATTTCTCCTGCTTATATTTAGTTGACCCTGAACTTGGTAAAAATAGTTGTGGTTTCTTTTTAATCTGAAACAAACATTGTATTGCCGCCGCATAGAAATAAATATTCTTACCTAGTTTTTCCATCAACTATTTCATAACATAGTTTATTCGTCAGTGATCTATTTTCTTCCACATATGGGTCCAACAATTTTTCCCCTTCATACTGTGCAAACACTTAATTTCTACAATGCCATCGTCACCAATTAACCCATCGGGACTTGCTCCTAAAAAGTAATGTTCTGTGTCTAGAAACAATCCGCACTCTAATATGTCTGTTCCCATCTTTGAGATATATAACTCCTTAGCTAAACGCTTATTTGTTCGACCGTATAAAATAGATGACGTATTTACGTCCCTTCCATATAGTAAATTTCGAATAAAATTATGACACGACGTTGAATCGCGTCTCTTGATAACTGTACCAAAATTAGATGCAGTAAGGTACTCTTTCCTGATGGACCTCCACTTTTCATTTTCATGTTGGCCACGTGTTATTTTCTGTATTTCATTAACCTTATCTATCGTATTTACCCTTTCTCTTAAGGTTTTAAAAATTATTCTTTTTTTCACTGAATAGGTTTTCATCCATATCGGGTTGAGATGCATCTGGGCCGTAATTGCAGTCTGCTTCCGACTGTTGCGCACGAAATTTTCGGCGAATGACTCCTTTTCTTCGCTCCAAGGCACATTGTCTCTTATTCAATATCCTTTCTCTCATTTGGCTATTTCTTTGATTTTTCAAGTGGCGAATATGCCATATACGATAATGCGGCAGCATGAACTCTTGCTGTATATGATAAGCGCTTAGTATAATTAATGCGATTACCTCCCACACATTTGGAAACCAGCGACATAAATCTAAAACAACATATTTTTATGTTATTCAGGCTTCTGCGTATACATATGTTTACGTACCTTTCAGCCGCGTTTGTAGTTTTATTGAGAATTTTTGAATTTCACGTAATACTCCACTTGATTGAGCTATACTTAATATGTTTTCATTTCCACCTTTTTCTTACAAAAAGATGTACTGCAATAAAAATAAATATTAAACTACACATACTGCGGTAGCAACTTGTAGATATATTCTAACCTGCATTTTGTGTGACATCCAAAAACATGGAACGGTGCATTTAATAAGTATTCACGCAAATGTAAAGAGCCCTGCTCATTATTATTTTTTATCGCAGTCCGAACACCTTTAACCAATCGCTCAATCCTTGTGAAACCGTCAAATTTTTCTAGTAAGATTTTACGTCCTTCTAATGAGAAGCTGGTGTTTTTTGATAGCCTGTGCAACTTTTCGCTCAAGCAACGTGTCATATGGTTTCTATTTTACTGACATAACGGCCATATGAAACCTTCTCTTTTATTTTTGCAAAGACATCATCGCCTGGAATAAAATGTTTATATTATTATACATATATTATGTACGTATAGTAGATATATCCGTACATACCTATAAAGTACTTATAAATTAATCCATGTTGTTCTTGACTGTTTGAGAATCCTTCCGTAATTATAGCACTTTCCATGGCCGTTGAAGGACCAGAGAAATTGAGTACACATTCGTGTTTCTTTGGGGTCTCTTTGCGCATTTTATAGAATTGACATTTCGAGCACATCTTATTTTTTACACCGGCATATAATATTTTATGTGTAGCTGCTCCAATAATGACGGCCTAGAAATAATCATTATTTACATTGAAATATACATTCTTTTATAGTGTAGCTTACAACCCCAGAAGATGCATTATAGCCATGACCGTAACTTCGTTTGGACCAACCTCTATCCACAATTACAGTAATATATGGGATTTTCTCACCATTTAGTTCAAACCATTTGTTAGAATCTATAGCGAGCCGCTTTTCCTCCTCGCCTGCCAGGCGCATTTCTTCAAACAATTGTGATTCCCAAGTCTAACAAAAATATTAATTGAGCTCAATTTTGATATAACACGATTTCTCACCTTCTTCACCGCAGAAGTGTTACGATGGAAAGTTTCGTATCTCATAAATGGTAAATTTAGTACGCCAAATAATTCTTCACATTGTGAATGACCAATTCCCGTACTTAGGCAGCCCCAAACCAACTCTTTCTTGACATCTTTTACATGATCTGGGTGTTCTGAATGAATAACAATCGTTTTGTCACAATTGTCACATTGAAAATGCCAAGCGTGGTGGAGTCCTAGTTTCACTTCCTTTTGAATTTTCATTGGTACCATTGTACATTTGTACTTATGATTAGCAACATATTCATATTGGAGAAGTACATATGCCAAATCAACTATTCTTCTTCCTTGTATTGTCATTAAGAGTTAAAGGTGGGTTTGCATCAACTTCCATCTCAAGGGGTGGTAAATACTCGATATTCAAAAGTAGGGAGTTTAGTATGCACAGTATTATAATAACAATAAATCACTTACTGAACCAAGTTATTATCGTTGTCGCTGTTAGCAATTTGAGGCTCAATATCGTGTTCCCTGTAATAAATAAGGAATATATTTAGGAAATTGTAAGAGAATAAAATTTTTTTAACATACGATCTACAAACAATACAAAAGCTCTATTTTTTCTATTGTAATAAAATAAAATTACTCACTCAACAATGCCATTAACGTCATTCTCAACACTTCTTGTTGTATTAGATCCAACATAGTTTTTGCTATAACAAAACAAAATATGTGTAGGAAAACAACTTCTACAATAGACGAAAATCTTAATTTTTTAAAGAATAATAGGATAAAAAATCAGTATCTATACTTACGATTTATTACACAAGTTTTTTATATTAGATCTGCTTGTTCGCTTACGGCGTCTTGACAAAGACGGTTTTGCTTTAGGCATCTTGAATACTATGAAACTCTAGGAACGAATACACACTACACACTGATGATACAGAATAAACATAAATCCAAAAAGAAGGACCTTAAATAGGTAAATTCAAAGTATACCTACTCTCTTTCTAAATTACTAATGGGTTTACGCATAACAATAAACCGGTAATGAATGCATTTTAATCCTTTGTACTTAAGAACTTAATCTTACAGTGCAGCGGATGTCATTTAATGAGGAATTTCCGTTAACTATAAGTTTAATTAACAAATTTTTTAAATAGCCGTTTGCTATTTTTCTTTGAGTACATCGATAGCATTTTATACAAATGAGTCATTCTTGTACATTTTAAAATTGTCAGGTCGAGCGTCATTAGGGCTGCTTACTATACAGGGTGAATCTTATCTAATCCGCCAAAATTAAAGAAGTACTAGAACTTATCATTCTAAGCAAAAAAGTTCATATGTACATGGGTCCGGAAATGCTTCGTTTCCGAGATACAGGGTGTCAAAGTTGAAAAAAAAATCGCGCTTTCTTCAATATCTTTCGACTGTTTCGAAATAGTTTCATGAAATTTCGTATAAGGGGTTTTTTTGGGATGACAAATTCAAATTTGTGGTCCATTTAGTTGTGGTTTCTAGAGGGCGCCAGCGGCAACTATTTCGACCACTTTAAATCTTTGCAACTTTTTTGTGCTACACTGTATGCTATTTTGGACTAAAAAAAAATCGATTCTCCTGTCTTTTCTGCTACAAAAAGATATATCTTAGTGAAGTCGCTAGGAGAAACCCTTTCCGAGAAAAAGACATTTATAACTCACAATGTTTATTTATGTGAAACTAACTTTTGTATGGAGCACTAAAATATCCAACATTAAAAAAAGAAAAAGAAAAAAAATTAATATTAAAAGTATACATGTTGTATGTCTAGGCATTCTATCGTATTTAATTATGGATTTTTTATTAAAATTTTATTATCAATGAATGCAAAGAGAGAGATAAGTACATAAGTAAACAAGTAAGTTACTTAGTAACAATTAAAAATTCCTATTGATAAACCTGTCAAAAAAATACCCTCCGAAAATGTGTATGCATCATGAGTTTTAAAAGCGTTTTTCTCGGAAAGGGTTGCTCTAGCGACATCACTAAGATATACCTTTTTTAGAAGAAAAGATAGGAGAATCGATTTTTCTAGTCCAAAATGGCATACAGTGTAGCAAAAAAAAATTGCTACGATTTAAAGGGGTCGAAATCGTTGCCGCTGGCGTCCTCTAGAAACGACAACCAAATGGACCACAAATTTGAATTTGTCATCTCAAGAAAACCCCGTATACGAAATTTCATGAAACTATTTCGAAACAGTCGAAAGATATTGAAGTAAACGCGATTTCTTTTTTCAACTTTGACACCCTGTATCTCGGAAACGAAGCATTTCCGGACCCATGTACGTATGAACTTTTTTGCTTAGAATGATGAGTTCTAGCACGCCTTTAATTTTGGCGGATTAGATAAGATTCACCCTGTATAATGCACATTTATCTTGTATAGGTACCTTAATTCCTATTGGTTATTGCCAGAATTGTTAGGCGTGAACCTGTGAAGGGCGTATTTGTTAATACAATTACTTTCCCATCTTAATTATCCATATATTTTTTTGATTGTTTATAGTCATTTTATATTATTCATTATAATACCTGTATCCTGTTGTCCAAAATACTTATAATTTTTTAAAAGGGGCTACAATAGCACGCTTCGAAGTACTTCGTATTTTACAAATGTTATAACACTTTTAACAATAACATTTTTTAAAATATAAAACCAACAGGACGTAGTGAACTGCATATTGTTTCAGTATTATCAATTTCATAGCTGTTAATGCAAAAGAAAACATGTGAATGTAGAAAATTTCTTGATTTTCAACGTTTATCCAACTATTCTGAAGCTCCTGTTATCAAAATAATTTTATAATTATTTTTTTAGGGAACCCTCAAACACGTACTTCTATACTCCCAAATATTTTATACTAAAAATAATTTTTTGTTTTCATGTTTTAAGGTAGTGTAGCCCCTTAAGTAATTTTGTAGATGTTCATTAGTACTGCCGGGTGCGATACGAAAAACATGTAAATAGCCCCTTTTAGGGATGGTTTTAATAGATGTGTTTTCTCTATTGGCTCCAATAACAATTAGATTTCCTTTTCTACAGGACTTCGTCTCTCTTTGGCCTTGTTGGGCGGTATTTTGCAGAGCCTTATCAATTTCTGCGATAGTAAATGTATGTTTGTCAACATTGTTATGTGATAACATTTGTGTTTCGTTTATACATTTCTTATCATTCTCCAGGTTTCTTTTAACTACATCGCTATAGTTACGTTTAACGTTAGATGGCATAGGAATTGACTTATTGCTAGCTGTGTACTCTGCTGTATTAATACTTTTTGTATTATGTTTAACCTTATTGTCATTATATTTATCTTTTAACAGTTGAATAATTAATGCTTGATCCAGGTCTCTAGCATTTAACTGCTCGACTAATAGTTAATTCGCGTTTTATATAGTTTATCTCGGCTGAACTATCACAGCATTTCTTAGATGTAATTTTACTTACAGAATCATGTTTTTCTCCTTTAATTATTTTCGTTAACGAGTCACTCACTACAGTATCACGTGGTAGCACTTTGTCAATAATTATATCAATAAGATCTTGTCTTTTGAACCTATTTAGTTCAGCAACGATTAACTCGGGTGTTTCCACAGTTAACGCCATATTATATTATAATAATCATTTTTGGATTCCGGGTTAGAGATAACCTGCTTGTTTACTTAAAGTTACTTTATTCTAAAACTGCACGTAAAATACACAATAATGAATTCGATATAGTTGAGAATAACGATTACAAGGTGTGATTTACATCAAACATAAAAAATACATCACACTAAGGAATGGAAAGCTAATCGTACAACAGAAAGTCTTACTAATTAATTCACTGAAGAATAATAAAATCAATAAAGGTAATCAAATTGCAATTAAAGTAGACGAAAGTAACATTTCAGTAATTACTTCAAAAGATAGTTACAAACAACTAAAATTGATAAATAGGATAGGGGATACTGAATTGCCAAGAAATGCTTATGAACGGGGTTTTATAATACACCAATTGCAGTAATAAAATATAATTTAAATACTTTAATATGCGTAACGGGTGCCTAAAAAATTTCAAATTTCGCGCTAAGTTTTATGATATTTTATAGCTATATGGTATTTTATGGATTAAGAAATCATTGTTGTTTATATATTAGTTTATTTAATATTGATACGAGAAGCTTGAATTTATTTAAATAAGTTATGCCCATAATTAGTTAGAAAACATTTAAATTAAACGCGGCAAAGTATGAATGCATAAATAAATTGTAGAAGGAGGGGAATTAAGTTGTGAAGTGACTTGCAGTTTTAGTAAGTAATTGGTTCCTGAGAGGTTCAGCTGGTTGGAGTTAGCCTTAAAGAGCGTCCCTAGTGGCGGGAGTATATAATCACGCTGCCCTCTAAATTGAGAAAACGTACTAAAATAAAAGTTAGTTTGTAATAGGGAAGAAATGGAATACTATCCTTATTAAAATATAAAAAATTAAAGTGACAAACAGTGCGTACATTGTTAAATTGGTGCTAAAAAGAAAAGTGACGCAATAATTTAAAATAACGCGTTTGTGCATATTGGAGGTCATCCGCGATTGTGTTTAAATATTGAACGAAAAATATAAAATACGATAATAGATCCAGTAGATAAAGAATGGTTAATGTATGCGATGTAGTACTACCGGTTGTAATTGTAGTCAGTTTGTAGTGAAACTAACTCATTGATGTGATTATTAAAATCTATGAAAATATCGATGAAATATCAATCGAATCGATAGGCTGGAATTGGAGTTGTATTGATTAGCGCCAAGCTTCTAAAGAAGATGGTTGGGGAACAAATAAACACGGCGTAGACCCACGGCATAGAAACGAAGTAATCAAATCTTCGGCTACCATACACAGCAATTAAGATTGACAAATTTACGTAATAAAATAACGTTTGTGTTTAAATTGTGTTTAATAATCAACACTGAATCAAATTTCATTCACTGTTGATAAAGAAATTATATGCGCATGTTAGAGAATAAGAAATACGAAATATCCTAATGATACCCAGGAGTTATCATAGGATTGTTTTTTTTATATGTTATTGTAAACAAAGCAATGGCGTTTCATTTTTTTTATTAACCATTACGAATATTGAAAGCTTTAATACTGAAGGAAGAATTTCAATAGAGTTACAATTTTTATATACAATTAAGAAAATCAAATTGAATATAATTTTGGTGATTTGATAACAATAATAATTTCCTTTAATAATCGAGCTAACCGGCGAAACCAGATAAGAAAGGAAATTGTTGAAGCAAACATTAGAGTTCATTTACGCAGACAGAAACCTGATAGCAAGTAAGTTAAATTTAAATTAATGAATGATATCTTTGGGAGTTAAAACGACCCAAATTAAATTAACAAGTAACAATTTTAAATTCTCACGAAAACAATACGAATTTTTATTAAAGGATTTTGAAATTATTAAAAATTGTAAAAGAACCCTGACATTTCTATTTTGTGGCGATTGCAAACAAGCAAAAGGAATAGGTCAATGTTTACGCCCGTTGCATACGTCCTTTAATCCATATACTCAATACATGCCTTCAATCCGGAGTTTTTCCAGATAAATTTAGGAAAGCTATTATTAAACCATTATATAAAAAAGGCGACAAATTAGAGGTGTCAAATTATACACCAATTTCATTACTTCTGGCATTTTCAAAAATTTGAGAGAAAATTATTTTTCACCGATTAAACTTAAACTCTTTTCTTATCAGTAAAAATGTTTTGTGTAAATTTCAGTTTGGATTTCGACCTAAGGAAAACAGACTCAATTTTCGATCTTTTCAATTCCATTTGTAATAACTTACAAAATAAAATTGCTGCCTTCGTATTTTTGTGATCTGTCGAAATCCTTTAACTGCGTGGACCATGAATATTACTCTTGAAGCCAGAATTTTATGGTGCCAGAGGAGCTGATGAAAAGTTGTTTAAAAGGTTTTAAACAATGGCTTTCAAAATATCCAGAATTATAACATTCAGGTATCTGGTGGTGCTTTCCGAATCACAATAACTTTATAATAAACAGGTTTAATTTATTTTTCCAAAGTGCAATATTTACAGTTTGATACAAAATTTTTAGAGAATTAAGTATTTATTTTCGCCGATTTATTACCCCCAGTATATTGCAATATACAAGGTTTTAATTAAAAATATTTTTAAATGTAGGATTTTATGGTATCGCACATTTCTGCTTATCTGTTACCGTTTCCCAGGTATTTAAAAAAAAATGTAAATGATGACAACCTTGTAAAATACATATACATCCCATATTACCAGCAGGATACACGACGTTTGTTTAATATTGTCCTAATGTTGGACCAACACTGTAAAATGAATAAGGGTTATACATAATGTAAGAATATTAGCACGATTTTAACAAGTCAACGTTAAACCTATATTTAGATAACATTATTGGCCCCACATAGAGTATACAACGTAAATTGATTGAAGATCGGTTTTAGATTGGGAGCATATTTAAACGGTGTTATGATTATCTTATATATAAATATATATATATATATATATATATATATATATATATATATATATATATATATATATATATATATTCTTTTCGATCAAAACGAATCCCAAGAACATGAATACAAGTGAAAACACAGTCAGGTTACCAGCAGTGTGGAAAACAGTATTGGAACAAAAACAAATATCAACCAAAAACAAACAAGCAGAAACTAAAAAAGAAAGTGTAGCGGAAAAGGTAAAATCAAACGAACAGAGAAAGGAGGAAGTACATAAGAAGCAGCCAGCAACACCTGACATCAGTACAGATCGAGTAACAAGGAGTACAAGCCGAAAGTTACAGACCTGAAGATGACAGGTGTGACTGTCGAAACGTTGCCGGGGAAAAAACAGTCTCATCAAGACTAAAAGTAATACGCGGTCTAACACCCGAGAAACCAAGGAGAAATACAGCAGCCGCGGAAAGCTAAAAACAACCATAGACAGGGTGTCCTGAAAAGAATGGCCCATACTGCAGGGGCACCTTCTCTGGATTAAAATATACCGATTTAAGTCAACTTACCTTAGTACCAAGTTGCTCCCTTAAGAACATACGAGCCTTTAAAGATTTATTTTGCTTTCTATTTTTTTACGCTAACTCAAATTTTTTGAGTTATTTAATTTAAATTTGGTTTTTATAGGTTTTTGCATAAGCTGAACATGTCTGTGAAATCAGTTTTTGTGTAAAGTATAGATGGCGCTTGCAGCAACCTATATGTTACATTTTCGTTGTCATATTTTTTTGGTATGTGAAAAATTTGACATAATGAGTAACTTCTCAAAAATTTCATAATAATAGCTTTATACTTGTCGCAAGTCGCTAAACTGCACCATTTTCAAGAAAAATGTATTTAAAATTAGTACTACAGAATTTCTATCAAAAATGTTTGTTTTCATATTAATTAACTTCTAGCACATACAATAAAAAAAAGTAACCAAATTTAAAACAGAATATAATAGTTAATAGATTAACAAGAAAATTGAACCAAAATAAACAACAAAATCCATTAAATCAAAACATTACACTAAAGTTTGTTTTCAAAATGTTGACCGTTAACTTCAATAGATTTCGGACATATTTTGTACTATTTGCAACTTCGTTAATTCGTTGCCACAGTTTAGCTCTTGT
This sequence comes from Vesta saturnalis, assembly GCA_036346205.1. NCBI lineage: Eukaryota > Metazoa > Arthropoda > Insecta > Coleoptera > Lampyridae > Vesta > Vesta saturnalis. Next base: position 1,028,127 of record JARFJB010001935.1, on the reverse strand, counting down.
ATTAACTGCGGTGGAATAGACAAGAGGTTTTATGTGTCTCCAAAAATAAAAACCCATTGGATTTAAATCAGGACGCCACGTCCAATCCAACGATGGGGAAATATATTATTTAAATAATCCTGTACAACCACAGTGTAATGAACAGGGGCACCATCTTGTAAATACCCCATATTATGATGAATATTCTAATAAATCAATCAAGTTTTCTCTAAGAAAGTTTAAGTAATTATCGCCAGTTAGATTTGTTGCGAGTTTAAAAAGACCAACAAGATTGTTATTAATTATTCCGCACCAGATGTTAATTTTAAATTTATGCTGGAAATGTGATCCAAAGTAGCATGTGGATATTCGTTCAGTCCATATATGACTATTCTTTCTGTTTAAGACTCCTCTCCTGGTAAACGTTGCTTCATATATAAATAACATTCTACTTACAAATGCTCGATTTTGTCTGTTTTTACGCAGTATAAATTCACAAAAATTTGTTCTTTGCACAAAGTATGAAAATTTAATTTAAATAGAACACCCTGTATATTTTTACATATTTGAATTCTAGGGCTTCAAATACATATAGTTCATCTATCAACTCAGGCGCCATTATTATATATATATATATATATATATATATATATATATATATTGAGATATTTAGATAAGAGTAAGACAGGGATCGGATAGTTTTAACTAGTAATTTCTTTAAAAAAAGAGGTGATTTCAAGCATGATACATGTACGAGACATTTATTTGATGTAATTTGGTTCACGATGACTAGAAAGTGGATTTGTTTTGGTTGAAACAGTCTCAACAAAATTTATACATTTTGGTTTAATCATAAAAAGCATTGTGCTACTTGAGAAAATGTCAGGAATGTTAAATAAACTTATTTCCGTAAATTCAATTCAGTACTTTAGTTTGTTTCAATAAATTTCAATTTTTCGAAAGTATTTTGGCATGTGAATATTTTACAGGTGTTGTACACATAGTGTAAAGATAGATTTATATTAGGAATTTTGTATAAGTAGTTTAGAATGCAGGAAATTTGGTAAAATTTAGAAAAGGGTTATAATATGAACTTAATATGATCATTTCTCACATATTTTTGGAAGCGATTGTGTGACAAACATAGTGATACAATTTAAATATTAAGAACAGTGCATAGAACATAATCACACAAAGACATTTACATGCAGATACATTTTTATAGTAGAATTTCGAGAAAGTGTGTTAAACGATATGACTTCTTAAAGTGACAATAAATTATACAATGCAAGCGAAATGAACAATAAATACAATAAAGACAGTTATTACAAGTTATTTGGATAACATTTTGAGTTACACGAACGTTTTTAAATGTAATTTATTTGTAATTTTAGAATTAAGTTTGGTTATGTTTTAAATTTTATGTTTTTTCACAAATTTATAGCTTTTTGATTATATTAGGCTTAAATTGTATTATTAAAGTGATGAATAGGAGGTCTTCCTCATTATTACATAGTAATATAAAGTGTACATAGCATTTCAACGCAAAATTTATGAAATTGTGGTTGATTATACAGTTTTATTTGGTAAAGATAAAATTCCTTTAAATTTACGATTTCGGACTTTAAATGTGTGTTTTCCTAAGCTAAATTTAGTCAGGATTACATATTTGTAATTAATTTAAGTGTAGTTTGTAAGATTAGTTAGATATAAGCAAATTTAAATTAGAATAGGTCATTTTGCATAATACTTAAAAGAACCATATCATGTTGGATATCTATTTATGCGTAATTTAATACATTTAAATAAAACATTATCGATTTAAAATTTGTGGTTGGGGTGAAGCCGTAAAGTGGAGAAATATTACCAGTTACCGAAGCAAAAGTGATCAACAACCCGAGCACCAGTTTGCAGCTAGTGGGTAAATGGTAGCAGTGAACTTCATACATAAAGATCTTCGATCATATTGGAAAGTGCCTGCATCTATTTAGAACCACCTGTGTGAAGACATCTGTTTGAATTTTGGAATATTTACATGTGAGTTACTTTTGATTATAACCCTGTCTATTGTGTTCTTTGTTGTGTTGATTTCCTGCAATTATTATTTGTTATATGTATAGGTGTATATGTTTAAATAATACTTGTGTAAACACCTGCAAAAGAAGCAAAATTTTAAATTATTTTCAAATTTTAAATTTCATTTATCCAATTAAAACTATAAACATAAATTCAACAAGTCATTGTTTGACAGTTTTGACATTTTTGATAATTGTATTCAGTAACGTTACAACGCATGCGTTAAAGTATAAATTTTGTTCAGTTATTTTTTTTCCATATATGATATTTTTTTATAAAGGGCAATTCACATGATATATTCGAACCAAATATAATTTCCTACTAAATCCTGAACCCTATCCCCACATTGAGATAAGAGCTAGTCCGATGCATAAGTAGTATAAAGTATAATATCATTATATTGATAATAACAATTCAATTTAAATATTAATCCTATCCCCATATAAATTAAAATTAAATAAAATATTATTATTATTTAACGTCCCAATATATATATTTATATATGTATATACAAATATATATGTGACCAATAATTTTAAATAGTACCTTATGGCAAGTGACATCTCGTTTGAAAGGTATTAAAAGTACCTATTCAGTAATACTAATTTTGTTAGGGTTTAAGTTGATTTTGACAGAAAAATTAAATAGATACTAAAATTATAGTTTGGCATTTAATTAATCAAGATTGTAAAGTCTGCCTCTGGTTAAGTGTCAAAAAAGTTGACATTTTTTTAATTCTCTCGTTGTTTTTACTTTGATAGGTTTTTATACCTTGACTATTCAGTTTAATTATTCTTTAACGCGACGTTTAAGTGTCTACATAGACAAAATGGTACGTACGGTAGCCGACAAAGTAGCAGCTATCTTAATAATTGGTGAATGTAGAAACAATTTCCATGCAGCGGAACGTCTTTTTAATGAGAGGTACCCCGATCGCCCTATATTGAGGACTTATTTGAGGGAACTTCTTCAGAAGTTTGAAGCAACCGGTATTGTTCAAGATGTCAAACGATCTGGTCGACCAACAATTAATGACGACAAAAAAATCGGCATAAGTGCAGAAATGGTAGTACATCCTACTTCTTCTACAGCCCAAGTTGCGTCTATCTGTGAAGTCAGTCAAAGGACAATACATAGGGTGTTGGCTAAAAACAAATTTCACCCATACAAATTAAAAATGGTGCACCAACTTTCAGATGATGACCCCGACCGAAGATTGGAATTCTGTGAAAATATGTCCAATCAAATTATCCAACACCCAGGCTACATCAAATCAATTTGTTTTAGTGACGAAAGTACTTTCTTCCTCGATGGAAACGTTAACACACAAAATGTGAGATATTGGAGTGACACAAATCCTCAAATCTTTCGTGAAAAACATACTCAATTTCTAGAAAAAGTAAATGTTTGGGCAGGTATTTTGGGAAACCACATAGTTGGACCTGTTTTTCTCAATGCTAACTTAACCGGTGAAGTGTATCTGGAGATGTTACAAAACGCTATTGAACCGTTAATTCTTGAAATTTTGGAAGATAATCTAGATGAATTCGGCAACTTGGAAATAACGTTCCAACAAGATGGTGCTCCTGCACACTATTATGATGCAGTAAGACGTTACTTGGATGAAGAATATCGTGGCAGATGGATTTGACGACGAGGTCCGATAGAATGGCCAGCTCGGTCACCAGACCTGAAACCATTAGATTTTTTTCTGTGGGGGTACTTAAAATCTAAGGTTTACGCTACAGCACATGGCAGTATGCACATTTTGAAACAAAGAATTGTTGAAGAATGTAGAGCAATTTCCGGAGACACATTTGAACTAGTACGACAAGAGTTTAGCAATAGTATGCATTACTGTCAGGAATTAAGTGGAGTACATTTCCAACATTTACTATAAGAATTGGTCCTTGAATCTTGATTAATTAAATGCCAAACTATAATTTTAGTATTTAGTTAATTTTTCTATCAAAATCAACCTAAACCCTAACAAAATTAGTATTACTGAATAGGTAATTTTAATACCTTTCAAACGAGATGACACTTGCCATAAGGTACTATTTAAAATTATTGGTCACTGTGGCCCTGTGACGTCATATATGACTATTACGTCACTTGTTATGACTAGTTGAGAAGCTTATATCCGTTTATATTCACCCTCCAAATTTCATTAATATAATTAAAACCGTTCAAAAGATACAAGGGGGGGGAGGGGACCTTTGACTAGCACTGTATGTATATATATATATATATATATATATATATATATATATATATATATAGGGCGTCTAGAATCTATCCCGTTCTATGGCTATCTTTGTTATTACAAGAGATACAGAGCCGGTTAAATTATCACAGTTAGCCAGAATTACATGATAATTCAAATACCGTTAAGAAAATTCAACATTGTTGCCAACTTTCTAAGATATCTGAAAATAACTAAAAATCGTCCAAATCTTTAATCGGCTATATATATCTCTTTTAATATTCAAAGTACGAAAAAGTTACAAGAGAGACTTTTGATAGGTATTTTTACGCAAAATGGGAAAATACGAATAAAAAATTTTTTTAGTAATTATTTTTCTAGCTACAATCGAAACATACATTTTTTTAAGTGGAAACTATAGGTGGCTATGGACTCATTCGATGGCTTATTTTTTTCTGATTTAAAAAATGTATATTCTATGTTTAATATTATTAGTTAACTCACAATTTAAAAAAAAAGGCAATTATAGTATTTACTAAACAAATGCAATGTATGCCGTGGTGTGCTGTGACAATTAAAAACAAAACCCTTCATTGATTGTCTGTCAAATTGTAGATTGAATACTACTGACGAAGATAACTGTAAGTGTTATCGAAACGTTTAGACTGTATAATTTAAAGTACACCATTAAAAAACCCCAAAAAAGATAAGTTTGTTTGCTGTAACCAGTTGTAATTCGTACTTAAATAGTGCATATTAATTTATTTATGGCTTATTCTTCTGAAGAAAGAGATGATATGCTTTTTTGTTATTACGTGTCTAACAGACTTGCTAATGCTGCTTCGGAATTATATCTTCAAACTTATATGGAAAGAAGACAACCCGATGTGAGATTATTTGCCAAACTCGAATCGAATTTAAAAAAATATGGGGCTTTTACTAAACCTCAAAATTTTAAAATTAATGTTAACACAGAAACAGAAGAACGTGTTTTAGCTTACGTAGAATTTAAACCTACTACATCTCTTCGTGAAATTGCGAACGAGTGCAACACTTCCAAAGCCCACGTTATTTTGAAACAAAATAATTTTAAGCCATATCATTTTCATATAGGAAATACATTGTATGTTGAAGATTATCAGAAAAGATTACGTTTTGCTACGTGGTTGATTAATGAAAGTCGAACAATCAATTCTCGGAGACCATTTTTTTTACCGATGAAGCAAAATTTACAAAAACAACGGCATCTTCAATAGAAAAAATCCTATCCAATGGTCTCAAGAAAATCCTCATATTATGGAGCTTTCAATGCATTTCTCTGCCAATATTATTACAAATTTACTGAAGAAATATTTGAGAAATTAATATTACATGAAAGAGGATTTTTTTCTGAACAATCTCTACTAGTGAAAATTTTAATAACATTGTTGTTAATTATATAAAAAAATAAATAAATTTACGAAAAATCAGGTATTTACGGTTCAATATATGCAAAGGTTTAGCGATTTTTGTGTTTGTAGGAAATGTAGATTTATTGTTCTACTTCGATTATTCAAAATTCGTTTTACATTTTTTTTATTAATAACAATAATACAGTGGCAGGAAAATTGCAACGCGAAAATATTTCTGCAGCGGTTGATTTATGATCTGTATAGCAAGTAGCACCGACTATTGTAAAAGCAAACCCTCTAAATTGTTTTATTATCCTGCTATTTCCTCAATTATATCTTGATGATTTTGTTCTCATCTTTGGCACATGCTAATTTTTGTAGAAATTTCAGGATACTCTTGTTTGATATTATTCAGATTCACTTGCTTTCGGTCTTTTATGCAGTGCTTACCTATCCGATTGAACTGTGTGATATGCTTTGACTTTCGATTTTAAAATAAGTGTTTTAATTATTATTAGTATTTATAGTACCTGTAGTTTAGTGTTAGTGCACCCTTGATGTACTTTTTGGTGTATAGTCGCCGAGAAATTACGACTACAAATATTTTTATTTACTGGTAAGTAAATAAGTAATGTGTAAATAGGTAGTTTAATTATATATTTTTCCTTTTCAAGAAAATTGGTATGGCCAAGTCTAATGGGAAAATAATTAGGAGGGTGACACGAAGGAAACGCATGAAAGGAAATGTTGCAAGTTTAATTAATTGGAGAGAGCAGTAAGCGAAAATAGATTCTCAGATAATCTCATGTAATCCTGACACTCATGATTTGCCTCCTGACAATACTTCGACAGAAAATTCTGAAATTCTTCCTGAAAAAACTTCTACACACATCGAGAGTGTCCGCTTTTCTATTTCTCGTCATGAACGAATTCAAGACGACAATGAAAGATTGACTACGTCTAAAAGAGGTATGTTTAAGTTAAGACATGTCATCAAAGAAAGAAATTAAAAATCGACTTTTCTTTCAGAAATTGCATTTGAAGGAAACAGAATTATAAACATTCTTTATTTCTTAAAGCAACTGAAAGAAATATGCAATCATAGCAAAATATATGAATGCACTTTCGATAATCTAGTTTTAATTAAAGAAATTAGGAATGGGTTGATTTCAAAATTTTTTTTTAAATGTTCAATGTGCAATAGAACATTTTCTTGCAATTCGACTGACCACATACCAGAGATTAGCATAAATGAAGCAGCTGTTTCTGCAATATTAGGAATTGGAGGTGGATATTATAATCTAGAAGAGTTTATGGCGAGTATAAATATTCCCTGCATGACATCTAAAACTTATCAAAAATACCACCAACTTGTTGCTACTCTTTGGCAAAATACTGCAATTGATGCAATGAAAAAAGCTGCTCAAGAAGAAGCTGATCATGCAAGAGAAATAAAGTCTCTTGATGAAAAGGGATATCCTCTTGTTCCTGTGGTGGTTGATGGCTGCTGGTCTAAGAGAGAGGTCATATGGTACTAACTATAATGCTCTTTCTGGAGCTGCAGCCATAGTGGGGCAACATACAGGCAAAATATTATTTTGTAGGTGTTCGAAACAAATATTGTGTTGTTTGTTCACGCAATAAAAGGGAACAGGTAGAGCCACACACTTGTTCAAAAAATCATGAGGGAAGTTCCACAACTATGGAATCGGATATAATCCTACAAGGATTTCAATCAAGTATTGAAATGTATGGAATAAAATACAATATTTTAATTGGGGATGGGGATAGCAATACATACAAAAAAATAATCGAAACACGACCATATAACAACATCTCGATAGAAAAAATAGAGTGCACAAACCATCTTCTGAGAAATTTTTGTAAAAAACTGAAAGGGCTAGTTGCTCACAGGTCTTTTACCATACGAGATACAAAATTATTAGAACAAAACATACTTCGCCTAAGAACCGGAATATTAAAAGCAGTAAAACATCATAAGCTAAATCCTAATAAAAATGAATCAGCAAAACGTTTACGAGGTGATATTTTAAATGGTATTTACCATGTTCTCGGACAACATCAAAATTGTGCCAGTTATTTTTGCCAACGTCCCGTAGAAAGAAACAGGATCAGTGAAATATCTTCGGCATTCTTAGAAAGGATAACTTTTATTACTAGGTACACTGCCAATCACTCCAGGAGTTTGCTAATGAATGTAAACAGCAACATAGTTGAGCAGTACCATTCAATAATTGCAAAATTTGTCGGTGGAAAACGCATAAATTATGCTTTAGGAAACTCCTACCAAGCAAGATGTGCGGCAGCGGTAGTCTCGCACAATACAAAATGGCACATAGTACTTACAGAAAAATGTACACGGTATTATTAAAAATATTGAAACCAAGCGAAAAAGAAAAGTATGTCGTCAGCGACAATTAAGAAAACATTTTCGTCTAAATTTCAAAAGGCAGATTCCAGCTAGCGGAGCTGATGGATCTTATGGCGAAAATTACAACAAACTGATATGCCACAGGACATATACATGGAAGAGGAAAGAGAATTTTCACAAAATTAAAGAAAACTGAGGCCGAAATACATGACCTGGAAAGAAGAACCGTAAACCAATGCCAAGATGGAGAGTGGATGGAACAACGGCGGAAGTTGCTAACTGCTTCAAATTTTGGGAAAGTCTGCAAGCTAAGGCGAACAAACAAACACTGCAGGAACTGTCAAATCAATGCTATATAGATCCTATGTGTTATCCAAGATTCCATCGTTGAACCATGGGAAACTTCATGAAGTGGAAGCAAAAATGGAATTGGAAACTAAAATTAATCAAAACGTTGTCGAATGTGGCCTTTTTATTCACAAAAAATTATTCTTTCTAGGGGCTTCACCTGATGGAATAATAGAAGAAAACAATTCTCTAGTGGAAATAAAATGCCCATATACGGCATTTAAACAAAAATATTCACCTGACGAAGTTATTGAAAAAAAAGTTATAACTTTTTGGAAACAAAATGATGGTGTTTTAAAAATTAATAAAAGCAATGACTGGTATTACCAAATTCAAGGTCAATTGGAAATAGCAAACAAAGAAGTGTGCCTGTTATGTGTATGGACAGGAAAAAATAAATTCAATGTTGAGAAAATAAAAAGAGATCGAGAATTTTGGGCAACTATGGAACCCAAGTTGGAGCATTTTTATAAGAAATGTTTACTCCCAAAAATAATTAATCCCAGGGCTTCTAGAAATATGCCCCTCAGAGATGTGACAATGAAGAGTCTGGAAGAATAAGGTAGTCAAGAATGAGTAGAATGAAAAACTTTTATCCACAAACGCCACAAAAGTGACACTTTTATTACTACATATCAAAGGTAAAAGTTTAACTTCTCGAACATGGAGTAAAAGGAGTGAAGTTATGGTTTTATTACTTGTAAAACGTACTGGTTTTTTAACCTTTTACCGGCTACTTAGTTTTGTTCTTTCATTTCAATCGTTGCCAATTATTTTTAATTTATCTGATTACGGTTTGCGGATAAAATCGTATATGTTATTCGAGTAACAGTAGTTTATGTGGCTCAGCTGAATTATTTGCCTCACTTCGTTCGGCAAAATAAACATTCAGCTTCCCCACATAAACTATCAATTTTACTCCTAATAACATAATATACTATTTTGGTGAAAAAGAAATTATGATTAGGGGATGCTTTGAAAACAAAATTTTGGTTGCAGGGCAGGTACTTCATATTACTTATTTTTCATCTTTTAGGACGCGAATTTTTATTATTAACACATAGGTATGTAATAATCCACTTTCCACTTTTTCCTCATCTTGTACCTGAATTACAATAATGTGCAACAAATAAAAGTGGTGCAACATTTCTTGGACACTCAATGTACCTAATAATTTGATAATTATACTATTATAACTATTGTACTTATACGTTCAGAACTATTTGTGACATTTGATATTGTAACACAAAATTTTCTTACAATTCGTCGATCGCCAATGATACAATATAAAAATAGAGAACAAAAATTGACTATAAATACAATATTCCCAGAATTTAGTCTCAACTAGTTTTAAACACTGTGTATAGAAGTACCACCTTTTTTTTTATAACGCTTTTATTATACATATTATTGTAGATAGTATTATAAAAAAATTGTTATAGGATTATTTCAATTTTAGATTAAAATTAAACTTGACGTATTTAATTGTTTTATTAAACCCTTTTAATTAACCCTTATTTTTTATCAAAGACTGCAGAGCAATTTAGAATCATTCAAATATCAAAGAATTATTTGTAGGCCCAGATATTCTGTTTAACTACCTGGGTAATAAAAGGGATCAAAAATTATTAATTTAAGACTTGACCAGAATCCTTCACACAAATTTGACAGCTGCTTAGAATTCTTAAATTTGAGACGAAGGCTAGGTAGCGACTCCTCTTAAAGATAATAATCTTTAATCAACGTAAAAAAGAGAAGATCGATTTTACTGCACATAAAAATACTTGGACGTTTAAATGCTGCTGTTGGAACACCCCTATTCTAGCAAAGTAGTGGTCGTAGGCTCAAGTTCAGTCACAGCCATACATTTTCTACTGAATTTGTTTGAAAAATCTCTAAAGTATGTCACTTGTTGTACTTCATTAAAGGAATTAGAAATACAATAGCTGGAATATAATAAATATTACATTTCATATAAACATTTATATTTCAAATATTAAAATATACTTTTTATACAAGTAGATTATAAATTTGAATTAATTATGTAGTGTCAAGCCATAATGAACTTAAAAAAAAGAAGCAAAATTCAATGCCTTGAAATTATTAACATAAATTAATCTCTATTTTCTCCAGTATTGAGCAAATTTATGCAACTGTTCCACTAAAGCGGCCATAACTGCTGTCACTGATAGATCAATTAGATTTTGCATATAGCGAACAGCTTCTTCATCACCTAAGTCTAAGCGTAGTTTATCTTGTACTTTTTTAACTGCCTTATCAGGCTCTAGTGCTATATCTGGTACACTAGCATCTACCATAAGAGAAAATAAATTCAACATCAAATTGGCATGCCTACAAGGTTTAAGTCAAAACTTGTTAAAAAAAAACATTAAATTACCTTCGTAAATGTAAAAATGCTGTATAACACTGTTTTCTAAATTCTTGGTAATGTTCGGAATTAACACCACCCATTCCTTCCACCATCTCCTTACTTAATTTCATTGGAGGTGGTAAAGGTTTTGGATCTCTACCCAATATATATCCAAAGTCTATGTGGAATAGTTTTCCTGAAGTTGTTAATAATAAATTATCAAGATGCCTATCACCTACACCCAAAAGATAGGTTATGACACAATAACCAGCACAAGACCTCACATAAGTATCCATTATTTCTGGTGCTATGCCATAAGGACCACTTTCATGAGGGTGATGTTTTTTAAAAAAATTATGAATACTTCCTAGAAAAAAACTGCCTAGTGTCTGAAAAATAACTTCTTTCTTACCTTCAGTTGCCAAAACTTCAGCCACTGTTATAGAATCTATAAATTGCAAAAAGCCATGTTTTGAGCTAGTAGCTAACACTCTGTATGGAGTAAGTTTTAAATCTAAATTTTCTTTTCTTAATAATTTATCCATTAAAGTTATCATCTGTAGAATAAGTTGATCTTGTCTGAGATCATCACCATGTTTAAAGATTGCAACATATTCACTATTATCAACAGTCAAAAAATGTAATTTTGATGGCATAAGTGCAGATTTAAATAAATTGGCTCTTTCAGAAATAATTCCTTTAATTTGAATTTCAGGATCTAAAGGTAATGGAAGTGGGTCAAAATTTCTAAAATTCCATTTAAACACATCAGGATCTGACAACAGTTGTTGCAATTTTTCTATTTTCTTTTTTCGATTTCCCCCTTCTCTAGAAACACATTTTACTAATTTCACCAATTTATCGATAAATTTTTGTTGTCTAGCTAAAATATCTCGCCTTCTTTGCCATTCATAACTTCCCTTTGCAAGAGTTTGAGAAAATGTTTTTAAAACTTTTAAGTACATATCTCTTACCATGACCTAAAACATTCATAGTTATAAATTAAAATTTCGTTAATTATCATTCTCTTAAATAATCACAACTAAATGTTAGTAAATAAATCAAACATGTACGGAATTTAATAGTCTTTGCAATCATGTACAATATTACTCCCACATCAACATAAATAATTGTCAAAAGCTATTGAATAGTACTAAGATAACTGTCTAATTTGGTTCCAAATCGGTGTTGTGATTTGAAAAATCAAAGTCTGCGACTACTGTGTAATGCTTTCTTAACTGTCATACCAAATCGACCTGGGTTGTTTCTCGACAGTTGGGTGAGGGATTGGCACGTTAAACCATATACTAAGAACTAAGTAGAGTGTAAGAAAGTTTTGTGTGGATATGCTACATTGATTAGATGAGAGCGAGGAGTTCCTTGGAAACTTGGTCAGTGATGAGTCATGGTTCCATTTAAGTGATGAAGTGACTACCTAGAACTATTGGATTTTGGCACAAAATACATGAAAATTCTTGGAACATGTTTATGGCAGCTCAGAATGTAACGCCGGTTGTGCCTTAAGTAAAAACAAAGTTTTCGACTATTTTGTTTTATACAACAAAACTATCAACCGAATGTCGGTGTCGGGGTGTGTGTATGTAAGTATCCACGATGACTCCAGAATGACAACACGTACATATTTCAAATTTTGTATTTAATTTAATTTATTTTTTTATTTATTTTTATTTTCCAAAATATGCCAACTTTTGAAAACAATTGTGCGATCTTTGAACATTCTTTTTTCAATGGAACACTGTATTATTTTACATTCTTGAAAGCTCTTTGATAAGTCAACTTCAACAATCTATACATAGTATCTACAATAACTAGTGACTGGGTATTGAACATCAATCAGTTTGCAATGTTAGATCTCTATGGTGAAAAAGCTACTACCTATTTATCAAAATTTTGTACCAGCTTGTTATTGATGATAAAAAAAAATACAGGATAGTTGTAAATACGGAATTTTTGACATCATTGTATAAGTTTTGACGAAGTCAATAAATTACTGTTTAATTTTCAACAGCCTGTGTTGGGAATGTACTAATTGTGTAATAAGATGTTCAGGACTGAATAGCACAAAGGTCATAGTATTTATAAACGGTTCCTTTGGGGAACCATATTGCACACCATTGAAACTGTGCGGAGGTGGACCCCTTTTCCCTATGTACGCTTGACAACCTGATTTACGTATGCATTAACTATTTTTTGCATTTTCTTTAAAACGAAGGTTTAATGGTATAAATAGTTAGGATTAACAAATAATCATGTTTTAAATCTGTAGTTGCAGTCATTATCTCATTTTTAAGTAATAAATATACCCGTCCAATTTATGATTATTCTATTGCCTTTTAACATCTACATCTTTCCGTAGGTATAACATATTTTTAAACGTATTTTTATAAATAGGTACATCTCCGCCTATGCTTACTAAAGCAAAAAGCTGGCAAGGGTCAAAACTCTCCTGCACATTACATGAACTATAATTACCCAATGCAATTCTTTTGAATTATAGAAAAAAAAGTATTTCTAATGGGTTTAAAACACTTCTCGAATAAGATTATTTTGCACTTATTTTAAAACATTACGAAAAACGCTGAAATGCATCAATGTTTGAACATTTTTGAAAGCTGCTTGATACACCGACGTCTTAAACCATATTACACGATGTTTAAACTAGCCAGTAACGGATATACAGGGTGTTGAAAATCTACTATTTTTCAACTTTAGATCACTATTGGGACAAAATCACAGAGTATTTCCTAAAATGGTCTACATGTAAGGACATATAAAACGTTTTGCAAAGTTCTAAGTAGTTTTGTTGTTTATTTTTAACGCCCTGCAGCTTATAAACTAGTTATTTTAGACACCATGTATTTATAATTCGTTGAAGTCAGCTAGTTAAGGAGTTTTTAAAAATATAAAAATTATTTAGGGTGTTCTATTAAAAAAAAAACATTTTACCGGCTGTGCTTGACTTACAAGAACCACCCTGTATATTTATAATTTTGTTCGTAGGACGTACAATTGAGTTTAAACATTGAAGTATTTCAGCGTTTTCCACCTAATTCTCTAAAATAAGACCAAAAATAATTCTATTTAACAAATGGTTTCCACACTTATAAAATCGTTTGACCTCATTTCCTGCAACACCTAGTATACTTACAGGTTTGGCGAAATGATAAAAAATACTTACTTTTACATACCAAATAACATACTAAAATTTTGTAAATAAAAATCATGAGTAGATATTTTCTCCATTTCATCAAAATCATTATATTACATTCACTTTTCAAAATTTCTGTAGATAGGTCCCTGACAGGATAAACATGGTTTTTCTTAAAGTAAATATATCTCAGAAACTTATTCTGAACTCTTTCAATTATGTTCAAGGGCGTAGCCAAGATTTATAACAGGAGGGGGCAAACCATGGTCCATGGTCGTTCAAAATGTAAAATTTTAGGATAAAAAGAAAAGGCAAATGAAAACAAAACTGAGATTTTAATTATACTTAAATTAAACTAATAACAGATAACAAAAAAAATATGCAGAACAGAAAAATATGTATATTTTAGATTTAATTTTTTGTTTATTAAAATTTAAAAATTATTTAATTTATTTTTGCTCTTCCAGGGGGGGGGGGCAGTTGCCCCTCCCTGCCCTTAGCTGGTTACGCCCATGATTATGTTAGTATATTTCTTTGTACTAGGGGACCAAATTATTGAACAGTAATCCAATGTATTCCTTATCAAAGCTGTGTAAAGTATTTTGATAGACAACATTTTTTAAATTCCTAGTATTTGTTTTAATAAAACCCATTAGATAATCTAATTAATTACATGAATGTTAAAATTAAATTTACAATCAAAAATAACACCCAAGTCTTTCATGAACTTTATATTTTATGCTACATTATCACCAATTAGATACATGATTGAGTCAAGATCAATATTAATTTAGTCTAGTACCTCTCTCCCTCTCTCTATCACTAAGATACTACATTTTTGAATGTTCAGATTAAGTTTATTATTAACACACCAGGAATTCAGTTTACATATATCAGTTTTCAAGATATTCTGATCATCAGAGTTTTTTTATTTCTCTATAAATATTTGCATCCTCGGCATACAACAAGCAATGAGAGTCAATATCTTGTATTATTTCATTTACAAAGAGATTGAAGAAGGACGCAATTTATATTACATTATATATATATATATATATATATATATATATATATATATATATATAGCGACAAGTTGAGATCATTTAGTTATAAATAGTATATAAGTTGAGATCCGTTTTGCAAGTTGAGATCCGAATTCGGATCTCACCTTGTTTTATGAGTATATCATTTTGATGACGTTAGTAACATGGGAGAAGTCTAAATTTAAATTTTAGATTGGATCTCCACTTGACTTTTTTGTGAATTTTATACGCTGATAATTCCAACAACTAACGAAAGAGGCGCTATATGTTCTTAGTTCGGATTAAAGAAATACGGTTAACGCGAGATCTAGTAAAACTGACAACGTTGCATCTAAACTTTCGCAGATAACGACATAAATGTTATTTTATGTTTGATAAACATGTCTCGAGGAAAGAAGTTGCTAAAGTTAGCTTTGCAAGTTCCAAAGTTTGAAAAACTTACTGGTATGTATTATTTTATTTAAAATAATAAAAAGCAGTGGAACCTTTGGATGACAATGTTTGTGTTATGTGTTAATAAATTCTATTTTAGTTGAAGATTACGAATTTCAAAAAGATGTACATAATGAAGATCCTTGGTTTTATTACAAAGAATGACGCAATACTAGAGTTGCGCGAAATTTACATATGGTATGTAACAAGTAAGGTTATAAATTTGAAATGTGTGTATATGATAAGCTCGTAAAGGGTTTGAAAGTTGAACTGGAATTTTATATAATTCATGTTAAAGGACAGTTTTGCAGTTTGGTTAGCAGTAGTTGTTAACAGTAATAATGAATAATAATAAGAGCGTACTGCAACAATGACAGTAATGTGCGTCTCTGGAGTCTTAATTCATTGCTACAGTTTTAGTAACTTCTTGATTAAATTTTCACGTTGTTGGAAAGCTATACATTTTTTGAAAATAATGATTAAAAGTATAATTACAAATTAAGTGAAGTACTTCCGATCAGATCTGGCTTCCTACTGGTGAAATACCATTAAGTGGTATTAATTTCAGTAAATAACTTTCATTATTATATGTAATGTTTGAAACTGTATAAATTAATTACAAAAGTCACATACAAACTTCAATTTTATGTAATTTTTTTTACTATTGTAATAAAATAAATTTAATTATATCAGTACATGTATGTGATTTTTAGATTCAAATGAATTCGAGAAGGAAAATCAGAATCCTGTTGAAGATGATCTAATTTCCAATAATAATGTTCAACCGAGTTTAAGAAGGTGAAAAAATAAGATGTCGAGGATCATGAAATGTAGAACAGAAGAATTTAATGCTAAACTTTTGAAAAAAATATTCAAGATAAAGTTACGCCCAAAAGATAAATGTTTACAATTGAAAGAAAAAAATTTTCCGTTATTTCATGATAAAACTTGGATACAAATTAAAGTCTTTGTATACAACATGTACAAAAATAATCGTTAAGATAATAATTATAATTAAAATTTTTGCTAGAAAATAATTTGGTAAGTTTCAAAATATATTTAGAAATATTAAAATTTATTATTATACGAAAAGTAAAAAACTTTTGTTACTCCTAAAACAGTGTAAAACTTTATATTGTATCGTAAGATTCCGTTCTAATAAATCATTTTGTTTGTTTAATTCATTATTATTAACCGGACTAGCTGACACTAAAAATTTTACACATGCGAATTTAAAATTTATTAACACACACAACTTTTTTGGAATGACTTCTAACGATGTTCATTTGCATCAGTGTCGGAAGCATCGTTTATATGTTGAAAATTCGCTCACTTTATCAGTGCCTTTTGTACTTTCTAGTAACTTTGTTAACATTCTTTTGAGAAAAATAGTTTTAATTTCTGTTTCTAGACTGACTTAAAGCCAGTCTAGAAACAAAACTAGTACTTTAAAGAACACTTACCAAAAACTTGGGACAATTCCAATTATTCAGTATCTTGTGAGTTTTGCAATAAATACAAAAAGGAATTGTTTATAGCCTTATAATTACAAAAATTGTTTATACTTTTTAGTATTATGCAATTAAATCTCTAGTATCTTAATTTTAAACGAAAACTTAAAATAACTCTTCGTATTGTCTGCATTTTGTTAGCAAAATATTGTAAGCTGGTATTTGAATCCCTTTGATATGTTCTTGTATGGACTTTGTTTGGAAAATGCACTACAATTGTTTATTAAAACGTTTACATGAAAGTTTGAAATAAGATTTGAATTTCTTAGAAAACCTGAAACCAAAGTCTATAATTACTGTACTACTTACCTTTAAATCAATAGAAACATTAATTTTTCTTACACGTTTTGGTAATTGAAATAAGTAATTCTAATATTTATTCAACAGTTAGTAACACTATTTTAAAGTTACTGCAATTTTGTTCCTATTTTAGTAAAATACCCCAATACTATATCTTTGATATCCCAGAGTGTCTTTCTGAATTTTTAGATTTATAGAATGAAGATTTATCAAATAGAGGTTTGACAACCCTGTCGGATCTCGCTTATACTAAATATATAAATATATTACCGCAAACGATCTCAACTTGTCAAGTCTTGAGTATATATTGAATGATACTCTATCTTGTATGATATATTACATGTATATGCAAAATAGTAACATTTGCTAACCCCTCCTTGAAGCCCTTGACTAAGAATGTACCTATAAGATTATTTTAAAATTATTATTCCAAGAATACCAATTCATTTTCAAGTATGATCTCGGTTCCCATCAAATATTTCAGGATCTCATACTTGTTTCACAAAACGTGTATATATAATATATATATATATATATATATATATATATATATATATATATATATATATATATATATATGAAGCAAAATAGCGATTTTTATTTCTTGGTTTGTAATTCAAAATGTATTTTTCAAAATTTTATATCGCTTGGTCATCTTTTAGAGCAAGATTGTACCTTTACTTTTATAAGAAATTAGTAATTATAAACAGAAAAGTAATTTATAAGAAAGGTTGTTTTTTCTTCGCTTGTCACGCATTTAGTTTTCCTTAGTTTTTTTGAAAATCCAATAAATTATGTAACTTTTCTGTTCAGAATTCATAAATAGAAAGTTTGTTTGCTAAAACTGCATAATTATTTCAAACGTTGAAACAGGAATAAACAAGTACAAAATATGATGTCATATTTATAGGACACTGGTCCAATGCGTATACGTTTATACCTTAAATTTACACATCCAGACTAGATGATTCTTGCAGAGATTGTTGGTATATAAATTAGAGGCATTATTTTAGTCTAGTACCTCTCTCCCTCTTTCTATCACTAAGATACTACATTTTTGAATGTTCAGATTAAGTTTATTATTAACATACCAGTGATTTATTGTGGTGTAAAACATGGCAAGTAAGCGGTTTTTAAGTGTTAAAGATATTGAAGCGTTATTCGAAGATGAGGAATTTTATAAACATTTGGAAAATGCGGATAGTGTAGATATAGCTGTTTTTCCACCGAATCCGAACGTTTTAAGTGATTGTGATGAAGGCGACGAAGACATAACACGTGAAAATGAAATCAATGATATTCCTGGAAATATAGAAATTCAATTACAAGGAGCTAATGTGTTGAGATGATAATCCTGATACGCAATGTACTCGTAAGAAACCCGATAAAAGCTCTTCAACAAGTACGGGCAAAAAGGAAATTAACTAATACTACTTGCGTTGGCGTAAATCTCAGCCATCCTATACAAACACAATAAGAGAGTCACAGTCTGAAAATGAGAAAATTTAAATTTTAGTGCTGAAATACATGATTTATCTCCTGTACAATTGTTTGAATAATTTTTCTCCGACGTTTATAATTTACTGCAAGAAGAAACAGAAAGATACACTAAATCTGTAAAAAAAATTACTGATTTTATTGTGACTGTTCAGGAATTAAAAACGTTTATTGGATTTTTAATATTTTCTGGTTACCATATTTTGCCTTCTGAAAAGCTATATTGGAGTACAGATGAAGACACCAGAATACAACTTGTAGCGGATGCAATGTCTCGAAATGTCTTGAAATTGAAATTAGTTTTTCACTGTTGTAATAACGACGAAATTGATTTGACTGATAGGTAAATAAAATAACGTATAATAATAATGACAGAATTCTAACATTATGTTTCATTGTAGGTGCTATAAAATTCGTCCATTAATAAATAAAATAAACTAAGCATTTCAGCAATGGGATACATTTTCTACTCATTTATCAATTGATGAAATGATTGTGAAATACTATGGGCACAAGCAATTTATACAAGCAAAACCAATTCAATTTGGATATAAATTATGGGCGCTATGTAGTTCAGATGGATATTGCTACAAATTTTCTGTTTATACTGGCAAAGATAAAAATGCAACTCCGGGTTTACTGCAAGGTTCGCAAGTTATGATTCATCTAAAATCAATTGGATTTCGCAACAGGTATATACTGCAATAATCTATACTTTTCTTATCCTACTTGTTACAGGAACAATGCGTGAAAACAGAACAGATAAATGCCCACTTTTAAATTCAAAAGAACTTTCAAAGAAAGAGCGTGGCATATTTGATTATCAATTTGACATAAATGGTGAAATATTAATCTTAAAATGGAACAATAACAAATGTGTCACAATTATAAATTTCGACACCATTGAACCATTAGGTAATGCTTCAAGGTGGTGTAAATCAAACAACAAAAATTCATGTCCCCCAACCTAATGTTATCAAAATGTACAATCAATATATGGGAGGTGTTGACTGGATAGTTGGCAAATATGCTATTAGGATTAGAGGCAAAAATGGTACTGTCGTAATTACAAGAATGATCACATTCCATAACAAATGCATGGATTTTGTACAGAAAATTCACGGGCCAGGTTCTTTATCTTGTTTAGATTTCCGAAGAAGTGTTGCCACATTTTATTTAAAACAAGGCCATTCTAGCCATCGGAAACACAACGTGCATGGCGTAGTGCCTGATATTCGTATGATGGAAACAGCCATTGGATAAGACGGAGGAAAAACAGCATAGATGCCAATTTCCAAATTACCAGAAAAACCTTTGACTTTTGTTCAAAATGGATTCCCAGCGAGTGTGCTTTCTGAATTTTTAGATTTATAACGGAAGTGAAGATTTATCAAAAGAGGTTTGACAACCCTGTCGGATCTCGCTTATACTAAATATATAAATATATACCGAAACGATCTCAACTTGTCAAGTTCTTGGAGTATATATTGAATGATCTCTTCTTGTATGATATATTACATGTATATGCAAAATAGTAACATTTGCTACCCTCCTTGAAGCCCTTGACAAGAATGTACCTATAAGATTATTTTAAAATTATTATTCCAAAATACCAATTCTTTCAAGTAGATCTCGGGTTGCCCACAATATTTCAGGATCTCTACTTGTTCACAAAACGTGTATATATATATATATATATATATATATATATATATATATATATATATATATATATATATATATATATATGACAACAAAATAGCGATTTTTATTTCTTGGTTTGTAATTCAAAATGTATTTTTCAAAATTTTATATCGCTTGGTCATCTTTTAGGAGCAAGATTGTACCTTTACTTTTATAAGAAATTAGTAATTATAAACAGAAAAGTAATTTATAAGAAAGGTTGTTTTTTCTTCGCTTGTCACGCATTTAGTTTTCCTTAGTTTTTTTGAAAATCCAATAAATTATGTAACTTTTCTGTTCAGAATTCATAAATAGAAAGTTTGTTTGCTAAAACTGCATAATTATTTCAAACGTTGAAACAGGAATAAACAAGTACAAAATATGATGTCATATTTATAGGACACTGGTCCAATGCGTATACGTTTATACCTTAAATTTACACGTCCAGACTAGATGATTCTTGCAGAGATTGTTGGTATATAAATTAGAGGCATTATTTTAGTCTAGTACCTCTCTCCCTCTTTCTATCACTAAGATACTACATTTTTGAATGTTCAGATTAAGTTTATTATTAACATACCAGTGATTTATTGTGGTGTAAAACATGGCAAGTAAGCGGTTTTTAAGTGTTAAAGATATTGAAGCGTTATTCGAAGATGAGGAATTTTATAAACATTTGGAAAATGCGGATAGTGTAGATATAGCTGTTTTTCCACCGAATCCGAACGTTTTAAGTGATTGTGATGAAGGCGACGGACATAACACGTGAAAATGAAATCAATGATATTCCTGGAAATATAGAAATTCAATTACAAGGAGCTAATGTGTTGAGATGATAATCCTGATACGCAATGTACTCGTAAGAAACCCGATAAAAGCTCTTCAACAAGTACGGGCAAAAAGGAAATTAACTAATACTACTTCGCGTTGGCGTAAATCTCAGCCATCCTATACAAACACAATAAGAGAGTCACAGTCTGAAAATGAGAAAATTTAAATTTTTAGTGCTGAAATACATGATTTATCTCCTGTACAATTGTTTGAATAATTTTTCTCCGACGTTTATAATTTACTGCAAGAAGAAACAGAAAGATACACTAAATCTGTAAAAAAAATTACTGATTTTATTGTGACTGTTCAGGAATTAAAAACGTTTATTGGATTTTTAATATTTTCTGGTTACCATATTTTGCCTTCTGAAAAGCTATATTGGAGTACAGATGAAGACACCAGAATACAACTTGTAGCGGATGCAATGTCTCGAAATGTCTTGAAATTGAAATTAGTTTTTCACTGTTGTAATAACGACGAAATTGATTTGACTGATAGGTAAATAAAATAACGTATAATAATAATGACAGAATTCTAACATTATGTTTCATTGTAGGTGCTATAAAATTCGTCCATTAATAAATAAAATAAACTAAGCATTTCAGCAATGGGATACATTTTCTACTCATTTATCAATTGATGAAATGATTGTGAAATACTATGGGCACAAGCAATTTATACAAGCAAAACCAATTCAATTTGGATATAAATTATGGGCGCTATGTAGTTCAGATGGATATTGCTACAAATTTTCTGTTTATACTGGCAAAGATAAAAATGCAACTCCGGGTTTACTGCAAGGTTCGCAAGTTATGATTCATCTAAAATCAATTGGATTTCGTGCAACAGGTATATACTGCAATAATCTATACTTTTCTTATCCTACTTGTTACAGGAACAATGCGTGAAAACAGAACAGATAAATGCCCACTTTTAAATTCAAAAGAACTTTCAAAGAAAGAGCGTGGCATATTTGATTATCAATTTGACATAAATGGTGAAATATTAATCTTAAAATGGAACAATAACAAATGTGTCACAATTAATACAAATTTCGACACCATTGAACCATTAGGTAATGCTTCAAGGTGGTGTAAATCGAAACAACAAAAAATTCATGTCCCCCAACCTAATGTTATCAAAATGTACAATCAATATATGGGAGGTGTTGACTGGATAGTTGGCAAATATGCTATTAGGATTAGAGGCAAAAAATGGTACTTGTCGTAAATTACAAGAATGATCAACACTTCCATAACAAATGCATGGATTTTGTACAGAAAAATTCACGGGCCAGGTTCTTTATCTTGTTTAGATTTCCGAAGAAGTGTTGCCACATTTTATTTAAAACAAGGCCATTCTAGCCATCGGAAACACAACGTGCATGGCGTAGTGCCTGATATTCGGTATGATGGAAACAGCCATTGGATAAGACGGAAGGAAAAACAGCATAGATGCCAATTTCCAAATTACCAGAAAAAACCTTTGACTTTTTGTTCAAAATGTGATGTAACCCTGTGTGTAGAATGTTTTGAACCCTACCATAACTAAAGATAATTTTTTTGTTTCATGAGTCGTTAAACCCATACTATTTCAGATTGCACATAGTACGTTCATTGTTATAGGGAGTGCAATCCTACTCACATTGTACCAGTGTCATATATATAGGACACTTAATTACTTGTAAACCAAAAGCGACAAAAAAATCTGATTATTTTTATCTAATGAAAATAGGATTATAATTGATAATTAGTAACAATTTTCTAAATTTCATTATTATTTTTGGTACCGGTACTTAAGGGGTAAGAACGTTCTAGCAATTATTTGATATGACGCGTAATAAGGGCAAAAAATTTCCTAAAGTAATTTAAGTTTTAGTTCAATTGTTTTCAATATCTGAATAACGATTAATTTTATAAGAAAATGTGTAGACATATATTTTTTACAGAAAATTTGATTTTCATAACTTTTCTTCATAAAGTTTCGTGATATAAAGCAAACTAAGTCTAAACATTAATCAAAGAGGATTAAAAATGTTAATTAATGTTATTATGATATGCTCCTTAACAGGGATACTACACCCAATTACGAAGGAGAACAAGCGGTATCAGGGTTACAATAAACAGGAATTATTACATATTACCTGGAGTCTAAGTATAAATGTTTACCTACATTAAAAAAGATTGGTTTAAGGTATATTTTGAATGGGTTGATTACAAGTTACTAGAGCCAATCTGATCTGCTTAATAGTACAGTTTAAAATATCCAGATTAACTTCGATTGAAGAGTAAGCCGAGATCATTCTGTACAAAGGAAAATGTAAAATCACATTAGTTTGTGTGGCAGGTAAGTAGAACACATTACTTGAATGAGAATTAATTCTTTGAACTTTAAATTGTATTACGTTGAGCATCTCGGTTCAGTCGATTAAAGGTGATATGACTTTGTATAAGAATATTACAGATTGCATCTATCTTCTAGCCTTTAAGGATACAAACATATATTAGTTCAATAAACATTCATGAGAAAAGTATTGAGGTAGTGATTATATTTTTGAAAATACAAATACTTTAATAAACGTCTTTGAACTTTCTCAAGAGCACTAATGAACACAGCGTAGAAAGGGCACCCACCACTGCTCCATATTCCAATTTTGTACAAACATAGGAATTGTACAAAATAATAATAGATAGTACAGAAAAATTGTTAGTATTTTGAATTATGTAGCCTATGTATCTAATTTCTGCCTTCCTTTTAGTGATATTTTAGCAGTTTTCCATATAGTGTGAAATATGCTTGAACTTAAAATTTTATTGAATATAGCACTTAAGGATTCACAAGATCGGAAGGACACTCTTTAATTAAAAAAGCAGGTATCTGATTTGGTCCAGACGTTATGCTAATTTTTAACTTATTTAATAACTTCAAAACTTCATCCTCGGTAAATGCTTTTATGTAGAATTCGGTGCAGGGGGAATGTTTAGTTACAACGTGCGCAGTTCTCTCAGAAGAAAAGCAACCAGAAAAATACTTGGCGAACGCGTCAACTATTTGTAGTATTTTTGGAACAGTTCAAACCAAAACTTTTTAGGGTTGGCCTTAAATTCTAGCTCTAAATTACTTATGTACATTTTGTAAATACTTCTAATATCATACTAAATCATAGTAAATTATTAAATGTAGTGTAATCTGATGAAGCTTTAGACTTTTTAAATTTCTTAAAATTATTATTATTGTTAATTTATTATTAATAATATCGCGTGTATACAAACAAGGAAATTTTTCAAGTTTATAAAATGATCTTTTACGAGGTATAAATTCATCAAATATTTTATAAATTTCAGAAATTATTTGTTCGGCATCCCCACAACTATAAATAGTACGTATAAGAGAACAATATAAGCCAGTGAGGTTTGTTTTACGAAAATTATATTCATGTTTTTTATTAACTGTGGTGTAGGTAGATCTGATATTGGTAAGATAAGAAGCCAATGTGTGCGAGATGGTGTAAATCGTCAAGTAACAAAGGTTCATCCTTTTTATTGACATTAACTTTAGAATTGGCACATACAAGATCCAGCAATATGTTTGAAGCATTTAGAATTAGAATAGTTATATTGTTTAATATTCAAAAATGAAAATAAATTTAACATTACATTAATTGTACAAGTAATGCCTTTAAAATAAGTGTTTCATAGAAACGGGCGGCTTTGGAATTTTTTTTATGTTAGCATCTGTATTGCTAGTAACGTCTATCTGACATGAAGTTTGAAATGTCCATCTGACATAGATTATTGTTTTTGTTTTTACAATGTTGCCTATTTTCGATATGAACGTATTAAAATTACCCTAATAGAATAATTATTAATATTATTTCATTTCTTTTAATTTCGAATTTGAAAGTTTGAAGGTTGTCTGTTGTTCCAGACCAGAGATTTTCATGTTACATCACATACTATATATACCACACTTATAATTGATTGTTAATGATAATGATGATGATCTTATGATATAAAATCAACAACAAAGACGCTTTACATCATAATAGGAAATATTTGAATCAGCACCTTCTGTAGATTTTGAAACCAATGTACATATCCATTCAATTAAGGTTACAAAAAAACTTTCAGTTTTCCATATTTCTTTAAGCGGAAACGTTTAAGCGCGCAATGTGTTTGAACGTTGTAGTTAATAAGTTGAATTAGATTTGGCTGCATTGCAATCTTGCATTGCAATCTGGCTAGGTCAGGCATCTCTATGCACATCAACTACTAATGGTTATTAGTATTACCCGTCACTAGAATTTTGACCTAGTAAAGGAAATCCAACTTTAGTAAGGGATCTTTAACAAGTCTATCATCGTATTGTCACGGGACCTACAGTTTTACTTCCTATCAATTCTGATTAGAAAATATACCCTGAGATGCCAGCATTTAAAGCTACAGAATTCCGAAATACAATTATTTATTGTGATTTATTTTGTAAAAATTAAAGAAAGTTGATTATCGTAATGATAAGTTGTAAAACAACATCCTTGAAATCTAAGAGGTGTTTCGTACGTAATTTTTGCAGCCTGCAGGTTATATATGTTATAACACAATGCAATTTTCAACAAAATGTAAACATTTAATAATTGCAGCGCAATTATAAAAACATGAGAATGGTTGTGCTGTAAGTTGCTGATAAACAATCATACAATACATAATTTGAAAATTCAACTTATAGGTTAAACAATTCCATGGAACAACTTATCGAGCTGCACTGTTTACACCTTGCAAGGCTACTACGTTTCATAATCATAATTTCTTATTGTTGTTACCAATTCAGTAGCAATGATGGCCCACAATAAGATGGTAACATTACACAAAATGGATGTTAAGTTACGTGCCTAAATAAAATGGAACTATTATACGCACGAAGATGATATTTAATGTGGAACATAAATTCTATGGGAAATGTGTGAATTAACAAGCATTTCACAACAAAATATATAATTGAAATACATTACTAATACAAATTGTATTAAATATGAACTAACAGTATTACTAATGGTAGGGTTTAGAAACATGGTTGTACGGTTTTCAAAAGGCAAAGTACCGAA
This sequence comes from Vesta saturnalis, assembly GCA_036346205.1. Lineage (NCBI taxonomy): Eukaryota > Metazoa > Arthropoda > Insecta > Coleoptera > Lampyridae > Vesta > Vesta saturnalis. The sequence goes on along the minus strand of JARFJB010001935.1, from coordinate 1,001,797 downwards.
TCACTATTGATTAGATTTATTGATTACATCAACATTCAGTTACTGAAAAACAGAAATATATATGTACGCTGACGATGCAGTTATTTTCTACTCCCACGAAGACATAAATATATGCAAAAGTGTAGTACAAAAGGAACTAAATTCGTTAATAAAGTGGACCCATGGAAGAAATATATTTATTAATGAAGACAAAACGGTATCTATGGTCTTCTTGACCCCTCATGATTGCGCATGTTACACACAATCTATCTTCTGCGATTGTAAAATAATACAAAAAGTCAATGAAACAGTGTATTTAGGAATCAAGTTGGACAACACGTTAAAATATGACAAACATATAAATTATATATACCATAAACTTAAAAAAACGATAGGATGTTTTTACTTATTGAGCAGGTTCGTTGATTCTAAAACAATGTGTATGGTGTATAAAGCAATAGTGGAGTCAATACTTAGATACGGCGTTCAAGTGTGGGGCTCAGCAGAAAAACTCATCTAAATAAATTAGAAAATCTACAAATCCGAATATTGAAATTAATTAGCAAATCCGTAAAACCTAACAGTTGCCATTTGCTAGAAAAATATGACACGTTAACTCCCAAAGGTTTTTATAAATTGTGGTATTTAATCCATTATTATGGTGAACATGAATATAAACAAATACATGAACATTATTACAACACAGTAGAGCAAAATATGTTGTGCCACGTAGCTTTAACAAATATGGACAAAGGACATTAAAAGCGTAATTCAAACTTATATAATAGCCTGCCTGAGGACATAAGGAATACTCAATAAGCGTTTTTAAAAACAAGTAAAGAATTGGTTGCAATCAGTGTTAATTCAATGACGTACTAGCTCAAAATTCATACGTGTAGTGACCCAAATAAAATAAAAAGGGTGTACGGTAGTAAAACTTCTAATCGGAGTCACTATGTACATCCGAGCTTTCAGAATAGTTTCCGATGTTAATATCAGTTTGTCAACTGTGATGTTCAACATTTCTTTTCGTTTATACCATTGCAGTATGTCGCACACAATTAGCCCATAATGACTTTAATTAAAAGAGTTTACTTGCCGACGATTAGTTCAATATATCTCTTTAATGTATTGTTTAAGAAATTTAATTCGCATTTCTGCAATGTAACTTTTTTCCAATAAAGCTATACAGTCGGACTGTTTTTTGAATTTTAATCCTACCAACTGGATTGCACGATGAAGACTTCTGTCACTTATTAATGTGTGACTGTTGGGAATTTTGCATTTAAACTTGTAAAATAATTAGTATGTCAAACATGTGTAAAAGATTGTGATGTAATATTACTCACTGAATGTGAATTAAGATATAAACATTTAATGTCATGCTTACTTCCTGGACAGCAGATACTGATATCAGGCGAAGATTAAAAGAAGTAAATGTAGGAAATGAGGAAACAGTAAAAGATAAATGGAGGTTATGTAGTATTAGTCAAATGAGAATTAAATTCATATGCATATAAAACAAATTGATTTCGTGTTTATACGTTTACTCTTTCTACATTTGCTTATTCCATAGCGTATGTCAATTTCGTCAAATGCACTAAGAATGTTCACCATACTTATTTAATTCACTGTTTTATGTGAGAAGACAGTATAAGAAAATTGGATAGCTTAATTCATAAATTAATGAATTGGTAGGACATGTATCTGTTGCAAGCCTCGGATTTTGTATTCGTGATTTTTACAAAAATGTCAAAAAAAAAACGTGAAAACATGGCGAATGATAAAAAATAGTAATATAGAACACTTGGTGATATATCTAGATCAATGCGGACCAATCACGCGTTTCCTTGTTTCGCGCGTGCGCGGCTCTTTAAAATCTAACGTTCTAATGTGAAATAATAATAGGAAAAACAAAACAAAAACTACTGTAACCTAACAGAGTTAGATTAGATACACAAAACTACAGTAACCTAACAAAAGTAGATTAGATAAACAAAACTACTGTAACCTAACAAAAAAAAAGTGTATGAGGCGTGAATCGAACCTACCTCAACCGCGTGTCAGAGAAGCAATGTACCACAAGACCAACAGCGTTTCCCCAGTTTGACGTTGAAACTGTTATGTAAACTATTATCCTACTACACTATAATTATGTGTGATAATAGTATAAATGGTGTAAAAATGTTCTCAAAACAGATCGTTAAACTAAATAGAGATATACCCCATTCACCAAAAATAATGCCGTTGTCCCAGTCGGTAAATTAAAATATAGCATATACCAGCGAAAAAGTCTTGTATCGAATTAACATGTAAACCTGTAAATACCTATTCATAATTATAATCTTGCTTTTGTAGTAGTACCTATTTAAAGTATTTCACGCAAAACTAGTACTAAACAAAGTACAAAGTGTATACAATTAAGTCAAGAATCGGACACAACTGGCTCTTATGTGAGAATCTTCACTATACAGCAGTTCTAAAATGTTGTGCACTTACATTTTTTTTATTGAAGTTTTACGCACAGCGATATATATATATATATATATATATATATATATATATATATATATATATATATATATATATATATATAAACAAAGCAGCACCACTAACTGGTGTTATTTAACTCTTTTTCCTTGAAATGACAAATAATATTTTAATTATAATTTTTCTGTTTCTACTAAAAGTACGTAATTAATGGTAATTGATTTTTAATTTGCCAATTATTTATTATTGAATTACTTTTAAACTGCTTATATTATCCTATACAAAATTAACAAATGAGAACGATGTTAAAAGTTGAAAAGTTAAAAAAAAAACAATAAACAAAATATTCAATTTTATGACGTCGCGATAAGTTAGTGGTATTGCTTCAGCAAAAAAGTATGTAAGTGCACAACTTTTTAGAACTGCTAGTGAAGATTGTCGCATAAGAACCAGTTGTGACCGATTCTCGACTTAATTGTGTACACTTTATATTCTATTTAGTACTAGTTTTGCTTGAAATACTTTAAATAGGTACTACTACAAAAGAAAGATTAAAATTATGAATAGGTATTTACAGGTTTAATGTTAATTCGATACAAGACTTTTTCGCTGGTATATACTATAGGCCAGTTCAATCTTTTGATTCGCTTAATTACCACAGATTTATGCTGCGTTATTACGACTTAATATAAATAATAAAGATGATCTCGGACGCCAAGTTATTTTTTAATTATGCTCGGAATAACTAAACCGAGGTTTACAATAAAAATTTTACCAAAATGTGAAAAATAAAAAAATATACAAACTATGTTTATTAACAGTTAAATTTAGAATTATATATAATATATCTTAAAAACTAATTGTAATAGCCTTAAGTTACTAAATTATGGATATAAATACCTGTTCGAAAAATTGTTGTACACATTTTTAATAACCTCTGGTATCTAAACGATTACGGAAATGTAAACCAAAGGTGATGTCATCTTTGCACCAATATTGCGCAATATCTCGAAATAACAATGCTGTACGTTGTAAACCGTACCAAAGCTGAATTTTATTTCTTATAAATTTTTCTTCAAGAAATTTGAACAATCCAATGTCTATTGCATTTTCTCGAAGGTTCGAATAAAGAATTGTGATCAAAATTTAAGCCTGCATTCAAGGCAAAATTGCAATCATAAAATGAAAGTGTACGTAAAAGTAAAATTAAAAGGAATTTTAAAATAGGATTAAATGTGCAAAAAAATAAAATAAAAGTAAAATAAAAGTGCCTGCAAAAAGCAAATGTTTTAGATTTTAATATAATACCAGTTAATTTATCTTACCATTAAATCAATAGCATTTTCACAAAATTTATGATAACCAATATTCCTACATGCCACCACTCAAACAGAAATACATAACAAAGATACTTTCTCTCAACAATTCCAAAAGTATAGGAACTGATGAGATTCTAGTTTTCTTATTAAAAGGAGCAGCCCACTCAATATGCAAACTATTAAGTTATGTCTAACTCACGGCAGTTTCCCACCTATTTGGAAGAACTTTTTCACCAGTTCATTTACATTACACGGATCAAGCAACTTTTCAAATGATCACGGAAATAATTAAAGCTCTTAACAATCCTAAAAAGAATGTCGCTGGACTCTACGTGGACCTATCCAAAGATTTCAATTCCATTAATTTTGTCATGCCTATGGGAAAGTTTGAAAGTCTTAATCTTGTTGAATCGTCAACAACGTGTATTACAAACAAAGACGGTAGTACTTTTATATCCAACTGCCAGGACAAAGAGGAAAGGCACATTACTAGGTCCACTCCTTTCCAATATGTATATTGTATATTAATGATCTACCTTACAACGTCAATTTACCAGTACTCTTATAGTTTATACCATAGAGAAACAAACTAAATGAGAGTTGTCAATTACCTACAATTTATTGGCACAAAATTGCAGGTGGCGACCTGCTGGAACACGATGTGTACTATGTCTAAATTTTAAGGTTGCCAAAGTGTTTATAAAAACTATATGGAATAATGTAGTCATTTACATTCTCGTGAGAAAATATCAAGTGAATATAATTTTTCCATAGGGTTATTGTAAATGACACAATCTCATGAATTTTAGCGGATATAATGGAAATAAAGGGAGATAAGGTCGTACACATCGTGCTTCAGCAGGTTGCCACCTGCATCTTTGTGCCAATAAATTAAATGTTATTGACAAATCTAATTATATTTGTTTCTCTATGGTTTATACTAATGATACATCTGCTGTGTGCTCAGCAATTACTAAAGAAAACTTAACTGTCGATATCAAATTGACTATAACCCATCTCGAAAACAGGTTTCACACCACAGAACAACTAATATTTAATCATCATCTTATGCTACTCATTACCACTGAATGTTAAATTTCCTAGACATTTACATGTCTTAAATGGAAACAATATATTGACAATCTAGCAAAATACACTTACTTGCTAATGACAATTAAAGACAAAATTGGATTCAACGCTAGTATTATTGCTTACCATGCGTATGTGTAGCCTTTACTGAAAAATGGATTAATTTTCTGGGGAAACTCAGTACACATTAACAGAATATTTATCCTACAAAAAAGATGTGTTGGGTCCATATTTGGTTTAAATCAAAGAGCAATACAAAATACTTTACCTAAAATCTAAATATACAAAAGTACCATGTTCCTTAGGAAAACACCCAAACTTTTTCCAAAATGCTCTATGGGATACCACCTATGATACCCGTCATAGAAACTTACGATGTCATCTCAAACCAACACACCAAGACTCCTGAACAATGTGTACCGCCACACAATAAAAATTTATAATGGATTACCTCATCACATTAGGCAAGTAATTGCAGTGAACTCAAGAATCAATGGAAGACTTGACTACAAGAAAAGGCTTTCTAAACTCAACACATAATTAAACCACAAGATTAATTGATTTGCATCTTGTATATAAGATACACTTATGAAGTTACAATGATTATTATTTTTACTTGTACAAAATACAACTTTGATGCATTACTAGACTCCAATAGAGTCTAAATGCTATACTAATTGTACTATTATTATATGTCATTCAATTTGGTTAACTTAGCTTTTTCATTAAGGCATTTTTCATTGCAAGCCCTCGTCTTTTACAGAATCGGATGGACTGTCATTGTTAAGACATATTTAATCTATTAAAGATCTAGCTATTTATTATTACTAAATGCTCATGGCAATGATGACTCATCGTTATAGGATAAATCACATTCTTTATGTGCAATTTTTTATTGTCATTGACACAATTTTCCCGCTGAAATTTTAAACACAGAGATTTTTCCTGGATATGATTTAGACATTTTTGCAAAATGGAGCACATCTATTCGACATTTTTTACAATGTAATAATAATGCTTCAAACCAACCAAAATATCTGATTGTTTTAAAAGAGCTATATGTTATAATAAAATCAACGGGCTAAATCAGCTATCTTACTTTAATGTTCTTTCTCGCCGACCTACACTACGTTATTCACTATTCGCCATCTTGCCATTATACCACATTATATCAAATTTCAACCAAAATGGAAATTGAATAAAATCAAACATTTTACAAAATTTGTCCCAAACTTTAAAAAGTTAAAAAATATAACAGGCAACTAATCAAATAATTAAAACAATACACGCAAAATTTATACTATTAATATTTCCGTATTGATGTGATCAGAAATCATTTCAGGGCAGTAATAAAATACTTATCTTTTTTTGGGGTTTTCAATGGTGTATCTTTATACTATACAATCTAAACGAGTCGCTAACACTTACAGTTATCTTCGTCAGTAGTAATATCTATTAAAATTGTTAAAGATGTTGAAACAATTTTGTGAAAGTTGAAAAATTAAAACATACAACATAAGCCTGCTATTAATATAACAGTTTGAGAAATATATAAAGCCAACTATAGAATTCAATTTTAGTAAGGAATAACTTCATTGTTAGCCTTCGACCGCTAGAGGGTGTTCTGATTTGTCATCTTTAAGGCAGTTTAACAATATTTAATTTTTTAATGATCCAGTTATTATTTACTAAAATTATATTCCATACTTGGCTTTATATGTTTATATTAATGGCAGGTTCTATTAATAGCAGGCTTATGTTTATGTTTTAATTTTTCAACTTTCACAAAATTATTTCAACGTCTTTAACAATTTTAATAGATATTATTACTGACGAAGATAACTGAAAGTGTTATCGTAACGTTTAGATTGTATAATATAAATATCTGGTGTGGAATACCTCACGACCTTCCAACCTACAAAATGGAAACTAAAAGAAATGAAATAATTTTAATAACATTTTTTTTAGGATAACTATGCAACATCTTTCATAAGAAGCTCATTACAAAAATAGGCAACATTATAAACGCAAAAACAATCATCTATGTCAAACAAACGTTTAAAAAACTTCATGACAGACAGAGGTTAATAGACATCTAGATGCTAACTTAAATTAAAAGAAATGAAATAATTTTAATTTCAATTTTTTTAGAGGAACTATGCAACCTCTTTTTTATATGTTCAGACAACATTGTACAAACAAAACAATAATAGTAGTCTGTCAGAATGACGTTTAAAACTTCATGTCCAGATAGAGATTCATAGATATAGATAATTAAGTTAACGTAAAAAAATTCCAAAGCCGCCCGCCTCTATAAAAAAATCCATAATACAGCTTCAGCATTTTCAATCATATTTATTTAATTATTCATTTATTACGCTTTACAATAAAAAACTTTGTAAAAGAAAATTTATGTAAAATTAAACACATTTGCACAAGGCATAAAAGTTCTCTCTTTACTTAATTTTCTGCCTGGAGCGGAATCTTCAGCGCTATGTGCCAAAGTTTTATTAGGTAAAAGCTTTTAAAACAATGCAGTTTTGTTTGCATTATAAACTTGATCACAAGTCGTCTTCTTCTCTCTATTCCCTTTTGCCGTTCAAGGCATCAGGTAGTGTTTCTTATCCACCTCTTCCATTTTACTCAGTGAACTGCCATTTGTTCCCAAATGTTTTGCTGTTTCTTCCATTACTTTTCCCATTGTTTTCCTTGGTCTCTCCGGAGTTCTAGCTTTCGCTGTTCTAGCTTGTAGGTATTGTTTCATTTTTCTATTTGTATCCACTCTGGACACATGTGCATAATATACCATGTTAATTGTTTTTTCTCAATTTTTGTCTCAATCTTTTCTTGTTTTAAATCTTTGTATACCTTCGCGTTCCTGACTCAATGCAATTTTGTTATTCCTTTTATTTTCCATAAAGATTTCATTTCAATAGCAGTTATTCTGTTTTTGTGTTTAGGTAGCGTGGGTAATACTTCTATAGTGTACATTAAGGTATTATATATTTGTTGTTTTACTTGCGTTTCTATTTCCTTCTTGCCTAGTATTGTTCTGTTAATCATATAGTTAATGTTATTCGCGTTTTTTATTTCTTTTGATGCATTTTTTCATCACTGCTTATTGTTGATCCTAAATGTTCATAAGTTGTTACTGCTTCTAGTTTCCTTCCTTTGCACCTAATGTCATAATTGTGGTGTTCATTTATTCTTGAGACCTTCATTAATTTTGTCTTGTTTTAATTAATTTCCATCCCTGCTCTTTCTATTTCTGCCGTCCATACATCTATAAATTTTGACATTTTTCCTTATATCCTATTGTCGTCGTAGGCCTGCTCCTTACATTTTTTCACTATACCATCCATATATAGTATGAAAAGTAAGGAATTCAATGAATCTCCCTGTTTTAGTCCCGTTTCAATGTTAAATATATCTGGACTATTCCTTTGACATTTTTGTAAATATGGGTTCCAGTAGCTTGATAGGAGTTTTTAGTTGTTGTAAGCGTTCCCATTTTTTTTCCCTTTGGATTGAATCAAAAGCCGCTTTAAGATCTATAAATGTTATAAACAGTCTAGATTTGGTTTCAATTTTATCTTCTATTAATTTCCTTATTACTCCTATATGATCCGTCGATCGTCTTTCTGGTCTGAATGCTCCTTGATCACAAGTCAAATTTTTTTAATTTTTCTTAGAAACCTCTCTTTAAAGGGCTCCAATGCACTTACACCACTGAATAACCTTTTTCCGCTGGCGAATTCCATGACGCTGTTTAAATTTTTCTAACTAACGTAGTATGGCATTAAAATCATTTTTGTCTGTTATTCTCTCTATAAAAAAATTTGCTTTTTCACAAATTAGTTCTCCGGATATTTGCCCCCTTTGGCACGTTCCTGAAGGAAATAAGTAAACAACACTTTTCCATAGCAGGATTTTCATTAGCTTTAAGGGTCCTTCTTTTACCTGTACCTTTACCCATGAAAGTCATAAAATCGATAATTTTACTTTCTTTGTTTTAATATCCCACACTGTCGACTGTCCTACATTGTATAATTACGCCACACTTGTAACGGTTTGATTTTCATTTTAAAGACGATATTTACGGATTTCTAAATTTAAGTGTAACTACAAAAACAGTGCAGAATACTGAGTTGTAAACAAAATGTATGTATGTTCAGACTAGATGTGTTCGGATTATCGAGACTGTACTGTATAAGAATGAACAACGGATAACGTTCTTCCGTTTTTGTGAACCCTTAACTGTTATATTCAATAAAATTTTAAGTTCAAACGTTATTTCCCACTATATGACCAACTGCAAAAATATCACTAAAAGGGGTCCAAGGCAGAAATTACAAACTATAGACCTATTTCCTTATTATGTAATTTTTCTAAAGTATTCGAAACTCTTCCAAATAATCATTTTATGTTTTGGGTTGCTAACAAAATTTCTCCAGCTCAACATGGATTTTATCCTGCTCGGTCCACCATCACTAACCTTTTGTGTCGCTCAGTTTCTTGCTGAATATCTAGACAATAAACAGCAGGTGGTGGATGCTGTATATATTGACCTACGTAAGGCATTTGATACTATTAATCATGGTTTACTTTTGAATTAACTCAAAAATTTTGGTTTTGTTGACAGTTTAACCAAACTTTTTATTTCATATTTCAATAATCGAAGTTTACTACAATAACTCAGCTCCTTATATACAAACCTCAGTTGTCCCACAGGGCTCTATTTTAGGTCGATTGTTTTTTAATATTATACATTAATAACTTGATTGACAACATTAAAGTAAGTTTTTTAATGTATGCAGATGACATTAAGTTGTTTAAGTAATTAATAATTATCATGATACTTTAATTCTGTAAGGCGCTCTGGATAGCATTGTCAAGTGGTGTAGTTCCCATAGTTTGACAGTGAATCTAAATGCTCGATAGTTTTGTTCTCACGTAAACTTAAGACATTATATTGCTCTACAATGTAGATGGGTTTATCTTGGGTAGACCTGATACTGTATGTGATCTTGGTGAAGTTTTCGATAAGAAATTGTTTCTCTTCGCACATACATATAAATAAAGTTATAAAGTGGGCATACAAAAGCCTCGGTTATATAATTTGAAATACTAAGAATTTTTCTGTACAATCTATTATTATTTTGTATAATTCTTATGTTTGTGTGAAATTGGAATATGGAGCAGTGGTAGGTGCCCTTTCTACGTTCTGTACATTAGTGCTCTGGAGAAAGATCAAAGATGTTTATTAAAGTATTTGTTTTTCCGAAAATATAATCACTAGAGAGCAGATAGTCAGGCAAATGTCTGGAGCATGCCTATTTTGCCTTTTTGAATAACTTTTTGGTGTTTTTGTCTTTTTAAGGAATATTATTTTATATTGCTTTTTTACTCGTCAATTTTGATCAATTTCGAAGTAAAGAAAACAAATGTAATTTTTATTCTGTCCGGAGGGGATTCTTTTAATGTCTTAAATAAATCATTAATATTAAGTGCCTTTTTACTTATCAATTTTAATATAAGTAGAAAGGGACTTTCCATTAAATCTAATGAATACAATAAACTAGAAAATAAAAGCAATTATTAAATTAGAGTTAACGTTTCGATTTATTCTAAAATCATCGTCTGAACTTAACATATGTGCAAAAGACAAAAAGTAAAATTAAAACGAATTTATAAAACACATCAAAGTTGAAATAAAATTATATGACAACAATGACATAACCTGACTGTCAGTTTTAGAGAAATTATATTATCTAAGTAATTCCAAGCAAATCATGTCTTGTATAAAAGGATATTAATTAAGCCTATATGCTTTGCTCAAATTATGATTTATTAAACATGGAGATTGAATTTTTGAAATCTATATTGACAAAAAACTGCTACTTAATGAATTTTATAGAGAGATGTATAAATCGCTTTTTCAGAAATATATTTGAATCTTCTAACAATAACAATGACCAAAAAGAGATCAAAGAATACATTAAAGAATACATTAAATTGCCTTATACTGGACCACATATTTTATACATTCGTCGTAATATTCAAAGAATAATTAAAAAAGCCTTTCCTCTTTTAGAAATTAAATTTGTTTTTACTACTTTGGAGAGAATTGGATCACATTTCTTTGTCAAGGATATGATTCCTGATGATCTTGCATCGAACATTATTTATCAATTTGAATGTAATAGATGCTCAGCTATGTACATCGGGAAAACCAGACGTCACTTCAATGTCCGATGCTGTGAACATTTAGGTATCATCCCTCGATTGGGAAAACGATCTAAATCAATTCCAAATTCAGCTATTTTTCAACATAAAATTGAAAACGATCATAACATTGACCATAAAGATTTTTCTATTATTGGAAGGGCAAATTCTAATTCGGAACTAGCCATTAAAGAAGCTCTTCATATATTTTTTTCAAAGCGGACATTAAATATACAACAAGACATGACTTGCTTGGAATTACTTAGATAATATAATTTTTCTAAAACTGACAGTCAGGTTATGTCATTGTTGTCATATAATTTTATTTCAACTTTGATGTGTTTTATAAATTCGTTTAATTTTACTTTTTGCCTTTTGCACATATGTTAAGTTCAGACTAGGATTTTAGAATAAATCGAAATGTTAACTCTAATTTAATAATTGCTTTTATTTTCAAGTTTATTGTATTCATTATCAATTTTGATCATTTTGTGTAAAACTTGTTCTAATAGATAACAAACAATAATGTATTACAGGAATTTGCTTAAATTGCCCATTTAGTACCATTAACATTCTTTCCTCAAAACTTCTTACCAAAATCCTGTAATTAACAAAGGGAATGTAAAGTCCACATTTTCTTAACAATCGTTTGTGGAAATAATTAAATACAGAAACTGGTTATACATAAAGAGTAATTTAAAAATCGTTACTAGGATTATGTACAATGACAGACCTAATACCATACCCAATACTTTACGGATTTCAGCATGAATCACATCTTAAGTGCCTATTCACTAAGTAAAGAAAACAAATGATTTACATAGTTTGGAAAAACAAAATAAACTGTACATTTTAATAGTCGATTGTCCCTTTTTTTGCCTGCTTTAAATATGCCTTTTATGCCATATTTTTTGGTATTTTTTCTTGCCTAACTATCCGTTCTATACTAATCACTATCCACTTTAAAACTTTTCTCATATTGCCTTTAATCGACTAGACAGAGATTCTCAACATAATACAATTTAGAGTTCCAAGAATTAATTCTCGTTCAAGTAATGTGTTCTACCCACCTGCCACACAAACTAATGTGTTTTTACATTCCCCTTTGAACAGAATGATTTCACTTACTCTGCAATTGAAGCTAATCTGGATATTCTTAACTGAACCATTAAGCATATCAAATTGGCTCTAGTAACTCGTAAACAACCCATTCAAAATAAACCTTAAATCAATCTTTTTTAAATGTAGGTAAATATTTATACTTAAGAATCCAGGTAATAAATAATAATTCCTGTTTATCGAACCCTGATACCACTTGTTCTCCTCCTTAGTAATTGGGCGCAGTATGCCTGTTAAGGAGAGTATCCTAATAATAATAATTGTTACATATGCTGTACAATTTTGCCAGAACCCATTTGGTGTAATTTAACTTGCCTAACTTTGATTTCATTTAGTGAAACATTTATGACGTAACCAATATATTCTTTTCAATTTATCAAATTACTTTAAAAATATGGAAATAATATCTCTATGTAGAAACAATGAGTTTTATTAAGTAGATTCTAAAAATGAAAAGTCCTGTTAACCTTTAACTAAGTTTTATCAATAATTTTATTCATTTCCAAAATTATTATAAATATTAGGTACTAATAACGTCATAGACAAGCAATCTGTTATACAGGGTGTCCATTTAGTGTGTAAATTGTCCGATTATGGGCTCCCAGACTACTTGTCTGAAAAGGTTTGAGTATTCTCAAATATACTAAAAGTTGCACATTTAAAAAATATTTTCATATATACAGGGTCATTCAGAAAAACGTGGCCAACCAAACTTAATTTTGTTTAAATGGAACACCCTGTATATTTTCGCACCATCGAATAACTCTTGAAATTTTGGGTACATTTGACACGTAATTCACATCCATAGCTTCAGCGGTTTTCGAGTTATTCGCATTATTTCAAAAATTTTGAAAGGTACACGTGTACCGTGGAAGTTATTGTAGGGATAAAAATGATTTTCTGAGGTGTTAAAGTCTGAGTACGACCCTACTTAAGAACCATTCCCAATACCCGAAAATATTGCACAGGATGTCCGAAAAATTTGGTTCAAACTTTGACATCACAAATATCGGAAAAATTCAATTTTTTCAAATGGAAACCACCATTTTTTATGTCACTAGTGAATTCTCCTTTGAAAATCAATAGGAAAGTATCAGACATGCCCTATACCTAAAATAAACATTTTTGATTTATTTGATAAAAACCAATTTTTTTTTACAAAACGCGTTTTTTTTGTAGAGAAGGCTATGAGGATTGGGATAACAAGTTTCTTACGTTTGAATTGCTTCTGTCACCATCTAATGGGTGCTTTTGCAGCTGAATAAAAAAATACTTGCATGTAGTACATTATTATAACATGAATTTTCTCGTTTTAAATGTGCATTTTAGCAAAGAAGGCAGAGGAATGGTTGTTTTCCTAACATGACATTTTGTTTATTCTTTACTTGTCATCCAAAATGGCTTTATTGTCATAAACTTCGTTAATTTAAGTTGTTTGTACGTGTTAGTGAAGCAATGAATCAATCAAATTATTCAAGACAACAATGTGTGAGCATGACGTATCCAATAGGAGAAAGTGATGGAAATTGTTTGTTAGCGCCACGACTCTACGCTTAAAAATATCCAGATAGAAGACATCTCCAGGTAAAGTGTTATGAAAAATTAAAAGACAGCTTTGAAAGAACAGCCAACACAAACTATGAGAAAAAACAGGAAGAAAATGGATTGGATATTACACTATCTGTGGTCAAAACTCCAGAAATAGGTGTACGAGAAGCTAGCAGGAATCTAGATATTGGAAAATCCTCGGTATCTAAATGTATCAAAAAGAATAAACTACATCCCTATCATGTACAACTCCATCAAGATCTCTGTGCTGATGACCACATTCAACGAGTTAACTTTTGTCGATCTATGCAAATTAAATTACAGGAAAATAATCAGTTTCCATTCTTCATATTATTTACAGACGAATGTACATTCCATCGAAATGGATTTGTTAATAGACATAATTATCATTACTACGCCACCGAAAATCCACATTTAGTACACGTAAATCATTTTCAACACCAATGGAGTTTAAATGTCTGGGGAGGTATTGTTGGCGATTATGTTATAGGACCGCATTTCTTTGAGGGCCGCGTAAACGGAAATGTTTTTTACAATTTTTCTTATTCAACATATTCCGGAGGAAATAAGAGAACAGATGTGGCTTCAAATGGATGCTGCAATACCTCACTACCATAGACAAGTCCGAGAGCATGTAACTGCTTTATTTCCGGAAAAATGGATCGGTAGAGGTGGTCCTATAGCTTGGCCCTCTCGATCGCCAAACCTTACGAGTTTAGATTTTTTCCTCTGGGGTGTAAAATCTGCAGTTTATAAAACACCGGCTACCACGAGAGAAGACATGAAAAATTGTATCACAGAGGCCTTTCAAAGTGTTACAGCTTGCCTGAATCAAAATGGGCGACATTTTGAACATTTGATTATTAGCTGGACCAATTAATATGGGAACATAATAAGAGAATTATCCATAAAAACTGCACTAATTCCGACGCGGGTTAAGTTAACCGAGTAAGCATCTTCAAAATAGGTATGAATTGACTTTGTTTTCATGGTTATCTTTCATATTACCTTGTTATTGTAGAATTTAACCTTAACTTTGTTACTGAATATTTGTAGATACAAAATAAATTAATAATTATTTGTATGCTCCTAATTACATAGTGGACTGTAAAAGTATTTAGTGTCCAAATGCGAATGAAACACCACCTTTGAGAGAGAAAATTCATGATGTCATAATAATGTACTGCATGCAAGTATTTTTTGATTCAGCAGCAAAAGCACCCATTAGATGGTCACAGAAGTAATTCAAACGTAAGAAACTTGTTATCCAATCCTCATAAAAAAAGGGACTTCCTAACACGTTTTGTAAAAAAAAAATTGGTTTTTATCGAATAAATCAAAAACTGCTTATTTTAGGTATAGGGCATGTCAGATACTTTCCTATTGATTTTCAAAGGAGAATTCACTAGCGCCATTAAAAAAAATTGAGCTTTCCAATATTTGTGATTTCAAAGTTTGAACCAAATTTTTCGGACGAACTATACAATATTTTCGGGTATTGAGAATGGTTCTTAGTAGGGCCGTACTCTGACTTTAACACCTCAGAATATCATTTTTATCTCTACAATAACTACACTAATTTCTCTGACACCGTGTACCTCTCAAAAATTTTGAAATAATGTGAATAACTCGAAAACTGCTGAAGCTAGAGAAATGAATTCTGCGCCAAACGCACGCAAAATTTTACGTGTTATTCGATGGTGCGAAAATATACATGGTTTTCCATTTAAACAAAATCAAGTATGGTTGATCACGTTTTTCTGAATCACCCTGTATATATGAAACTATTTTTAAAATGTGCTACTTTTAGTCTATTTAGGAAGTAGTCTGGGAGCCCATAATTGGACAATTACACACTAAATGGACACCCTGTATATTTTCTACAATATTCAAAATTGAATCTTTTTCTTTACCAATATAAAACTGAAATTTTAGCAGAATATTTTGGTGTGTAATGGCTCATTTCATATACACGTCTTAATTTCTTTAGCATTTATCCAAAATAAAATTATTCATCATGAAGAAACAACACAAATTCAAATTGAACAAGTGAGAAGTACAATTGTGGTATACTCTTAAACAGTGATATTTTAGTGGCAAATAATATTGCACAATTTGGTTTTTATTTTATGATTATATCAGTTTTAAGATTTGAAAAGGCCCTATCTAGGGTAAAACGTCATGTCCAAAAAGCTTTATTTGTGAAAAGTCCTTTTTTTTAAATAATTGTGGACCTGAACAGGTTAAGTTTGGCCTGCCATACTAAAGCACTCAAGAACACTTAGGAGAAGGGAGTGCAGGATATTGAATTGTGAAGACATGCCTATGAATGACTACATTAAATTTTTTCATAACATAAGAGGAAAACAGGAACTATGATCATTCCAGAGTTTAGATGTCGCGTAGAAGAATGTGGATTGCGCCCGTTTGGTACAAGTGGAGAGTTGTACTGCATATTGATGATGTGAACAACCGAACCGAATATTCCAAGCAAAGGTGGTCTGAGATGGTCTCAAAGAATATAATTAAGCAGTGCAATAGCCATTGTAATACTGATAATAGAAAGATAAAACTGAAACGATTCTTCCACGCTCAAGGGAGTGTATGTCAAATGTTAGATGGCTTATCTATAAGCCTAATCGCTCTTTTTCGAATACAATCAATGAAATCGAGAGTGTACTGGAGAACACCAACCTAGAGGCGAGAATTTTATTCTAGATGAGGTCGAATTTACACCTTATATACAGCAGAAAGAGTTGTAGGGAGGTGAAGTACTACTTAGATCTGCTCAAAAAAGCTGTTTTGGTAACTTACAAAAGATCATTAACCGATGATAGATTTTGAGATACAGTGATTCCCAACATAGTAATAGAGTCTGAAAACTTAATATCTAGGCCATTCATACTTGTTTTGAAAAAAGTCATCAACTACAACACATATTCATCTTTTATCAGGGAAAACTAGAAACTCAGTAGATGAACGTACCATTTAACCCAAATGAGGTGAGTTTGGCAACTAAACACCGTCAAATATCTAAAGCGACCAACTGTTTGACAGGATTGTTCTAATGTATTGTTCCAAACTTGGGTCACATATGAAAGAAGATCACCTGTTGAACGATTCTGCCTAAACCCATATTGTGGTTACTAAGGAGTTTGTTAGTTATAAGAAAAGAGAGCAGTTGCTTTTTCCATGATTTTAAACAGAATGGAAGTGATGGCAAATAGTCGGTAGTTCGAGGGATCAGTCTTATCGCCTTTTTTGGGAAGAACATTTGCTAACTTCCATAATGAATGAAATTCTCCAGAAGACATAGTAATCGAATAGGGCTTAGATAGGACTGGTACTAGTTCGGGAGAACATTTCTTTAAGACAATAGCGGGGATATCGTAAGGGCCAGTCGCCTTATTGAGATCCAGTCTACTGATAATCGATTTTGGGAACTTGTACTGAAAAGGAATTGGTTTCATAACGTATGAAGAATTGACTAGAGGCACATCTTATCCAGAATCATTGAGACACAAGTTTGATGCAAATAAATCCACAAAATACGATTTTGTTTTTTGGGAATGTAACTCTACGCCAATGACTTTATGAAAACCACTTTAAACGCATTTAGAGGTTCTGATAATGCCTCTAAAACATGTTTAAAAGTACAAACACTGAAAGAACAATGTCCATAGAGGGGAAGACTTAAAATAATATTTACGCCATGGAAAAGTTGCAAAGAAGACCCGTAAATCACTCTATTTAGCTATCTTAAAACGCCATAAGGTTCGATCAGTGTTACAAACAACAGAAGTTATTTCTATTATCAGGGGTTCTTGTGGGTTTAGAAATCATTTGTGTGAGATTACATGAAATAGCAAATTCTTCTGCACTAAGACCAGCAGGATCAGTAGGAGATGAAAATTGAAGCCAATTAGAGTTATGAACATTGAAATATCTCAGAATTCTGATATCACAAGATGGAAACTGAGAAAGAAGACGGTCAAATTTCAAACTAACGTAATCATATAAGTTTTGAAAGTTACTGTCATTAGAAGACCTATAAATGCAACAGTTGAATTTTACAAGAATGTTGAAACCAAATCACCTCCAAGGAAAAAAATCTCCTTGCAAGCAATGTTGTCCTTGAGAAAGGTACATACGCCTTCTTTGTATCCAAAGTTAAAGTGAAGACTGCTTTAGGGAAATTGCAAGTTGGGTGAATTGGACCTTTCAAAAGAGATTGTGTTTCAGATACAAACAAAATGTTGGTTGTAATTGTTCAAGATGTTAGTGAACAGCATTAAGATTAGACCGGATACTGCAGATGTTGCAATAGTGAACCAGAAAGTTAGTACTTTCAATGACCGAGGTTACTTGGGCCATGCTCTCCTGGACATCCGAATGAGGCAGGATTTTACCCTAGAAAGCACAGCTATATTTTTTAATTTTTGACTTTTAAGGAAGACAGTGAGGGCAAGAAGGAAGACTAAGGATGTGAATAGATTAAGGATAAGGAAACAGGCAATGACTGTTAACCAAGAATAGACTCAGCATTGCTTATCATTTTATAAGGAATTATTTGACTCCAACATAACGTAAAGGGGTAAAGGGAGGGGACCAAACAATAAACAATTAAAAACAACGTATCATATATTTTTTTATTAAAAAAGTTGTAATAAAATGTGAAACAGTATTTGCGATTCAGGTTAATAGGCAGATAAAATATGAATGTTCTAATTTTTGCTTACTATGGGGTCTTTGGAAATTATTAATGTTACATCTATGTTTGTTTACTTACCGATGAAATGTTAGGTTACGATTTAAATAGTCTATTTTTGACATATTACACACTGTCTCCCTATTATAAAACTTGATGCAAAAAACAACAAATAATACCGTTGCATTTATCTAAACGCCCGAAAAAACACTGCAATAATAATCAAAACAATTGTCAGAATCACAGAATCAGATGTTGTCACCTATGGGAGCAGCCATCTTCTGGCAGTTATGTTGGGACACATGCAATTGTAAACAAATAGGTCTATTTTTGGTTAATCGTCATTGAGGAAAAGGTGACCCACAACCCTTACCGAGCTCAGAAAATCGGAGAGCCAATATTAAGGAGCCCATGGTAAGGGTGGTGGTACCTCCCTGAATGGAATGGTGTACACATGCCTCCCACCTACAAATTTTTTATCTTTGATTTGTAAAAACAAAATTATTTCACAAGTAATTTGGTCACAAAAATGGAATTTGAACTAGCTATAAAAATTTCATCTTCTACTTACGCGTTTAATGCTTTTGCCTTTTTAATGAAAAATAATTGTTAGTTGATACATCTCCTTATACTTACACGACTTACATCTTGTTTAATTGTTGGTTCTTGATCTTCACATTCAATTAATAAATACCAATAAAAATAGTTTGCGAGAGTAGAATTTTTACATGCTCTTTGTATTAAAAAAGAAGCTAAATCTTGAACTTCCTCCTCTTCTTTTAATTCACTTTGAAGAGTATCTGTATTTGCAGAATCAGTATTAATATTTTCTAGCAAACCAGCAACTCTTTGACTGGTATCAGCATCAATAATGCTATTTATATTACTTGCAGATTCTTGTTCACCCTGATTAACACTGACAGATCGACTTATAACCGTTTCATTTGTAATTGTACTATTACTTTCTTTACTATCCTTCTTTTCTAATTGAGCTTCTTTTTCATCACTTGTTAACACCACCTCTTTTCCAGGAAATACTCTTCTGTAACCTGAAAACTTATTATGTAATTACTTCTCATGAAGATTAAACTGACCTTCTTTGATATCTTCAAAACTCTCGTATTTAAGAGCCTGCACTAATTGTAATAAGTACAACATCAGATCTTCATCTGGTGCTTGTTGTAACCGTGAAATTGCATATTTTCTAACAGTAGGATGTTGAAAATTAGGACTTAGTAATTCCAAGGCATCTTCTATATCCATTGGAGCCCAAACTTCTAACATTTGAAGTGCTTGCCTTACTTCACTATTCTGTGTCCAATTTACACATTTTAAAAACTTTGTTAAAGCTTTCTTTTGATTGCTTAAATAAAATCTAAATTTCCACACTTGATCTTGCTCTTCATTAGATAACTGCTTTGTTGGAGGATAAGACACTATTGTATTTAGCATATCACGAACTGTTGCATTAGGTTTAGCATCCTTATCTGAATAACCACTTCTTAAAGAGCGAGCTAATTTATGATGTTTACTTTCTACCAAATTCTCCTGTACACAACATAAACCAAAATAAACGTTTAAATTCAATCATAGTTTAAACAATAAAATTTTCCTTTTTACTACCATTACTTAACCACATAAAATCAAATGTATATGAAGGAGTTTCATTGAAACCCTTCATAAGTTAATTAAACTTATAATTGGATTGAACTATTTCCTTTATATAAATTACCTTTAAAATTTCTTGGTCAGGAACTGTAACAATATCCGCTTGTGCTCTAAATTGATACACTTCATCTCCATCTTGTTCAAAATAAACAACGTGATGTTGTTTACCATCTACAATAATTGTAGGAAATTCTATCATTAAATATAAGTAATTTGAAGATCTCTTTTCTCTTTCGTTTATAATTTCTAATTCTCTAAATGTTAAACGATCTAACCAATCTACCTAAAATATTTTTTATTTTTCATCTGAGAATAAATGAAGAAACACAGATGTTGTACCTTTGAAATATGTCCATTCCTATGCTTTTTTGCTAATTTTGCCAGTCTCTGCATTTGATCTTTACCATGATCTTTAATTTTACCTGGCGTTGTACTAGGATAATTACCATCCGCTTCCTTATCAGGCCATACCCTTAAATCTAGAATACCCTGGCGAAAAACTCCATGTTTACTAAACAATGATATAGTTGTTCCACCAACAGGAGTTAGTTTATTTGGACCAACACAGTCATATATTGTAATAGCTAATTGTGCACTTCTCGGTATGTCATTAAACTGTACTGGTAATGTAACCCACTCATTCCAGCTAAAAATGTTTACTAATATCCGCATCAAATTGTAATTACTTTCTTACTTCCACCGTGTTGTAAATGATTTATAAGAAGTTGATATTGGTAAAGCAAGAGGACAGTTTTGATCAAATATTTGACATACTACCATCAAGTCTGCACATCCCTCTTGGTACAATCCAGAATACTTTAATAATGGGTCATCTATTAATTTATTGTACTCAGGTTTCTGTCGCCTTCCTTCAAGAGTTCCTCTAAAACAAGTAATTTCAAATTCTTCTAGTATGAACAGATTCACTACTTTACATTTTAATTTGAATTCTATGATTAAGAGTTGAACTATATATATAATGGAATTTATCACTTAACTCTTCCATGTTAATTTATATTTAATCCATCATATAGAAATATAATATTACGCATAAATTAAACTGCACTGAAAAATTAGTTTAGTCCTTCTCTCTGTACATTGCTGTGTTTTAAATTATATTATCGATTTCATTGTTTAATTAAAGTGCAAACACAGAAAACACAAACTTTCCTGTGGTTTGACCACAAATGTCAGTGGCGCAACAAGAGTGTTAGAACGTAAAACTTAGTCTGACCGGCAAATATTTAATTTGTTTCGATTTTCACATTTTTATTGATTATTATTCTATGAAATCTTCTCAATCCAACCATGTATGGTAGTAACAAGTTTGAATACTATAACTTGGAAAAAATCCATATTATTTAATTACACGTTATATAAATATTATCTAAAGTGTCTTGTTATGGTATGCACTAAAACTAAATAAATTGTTGTTTTAGTGTTGGCAGTTGGCTACACTGAGGTCCTTTTACTGTCTGTTGTTGTTTGGTTCTGCTGATTTGTTTTTGTTGTGATTGTGTGTAGTGTCATTTTAGAAGTGCAGTTTATGAGAAGTTTATTTTGTATTTTATTGTGCTAGATTTTGTAATGGGTAATCAAAGAAAAAGTGGTCATCGAAACAGAGTGTTCAAAAAGAGGAAAAATGTAGGGAAAATTAGAGTGGTACATAACCAAGAATCTAGGTACATCTCAACTCCTGAGGCGAAGTCCGCCTCATAACAATCTTCTAGCTCTAAGCCAAAATTGGATAGACATCTCACTTACTATGATTCAAAAAGGGAAAGTTTTGTATATGATATTGTAGGCCTTAGTATGCTTGAAACTGCCTTGATAGAAATTGTAGTCTGCAACAAATGCCGTAATACGCTTAGCCTAGGTAGGTATACTTTGGAAAGGCTCACTACCGAGGTGAAGACCTTTTGTAAAAGTTATGTGAATCCCTCAAGATATTTACAAATTATGAGAAAATTAGTACAACAACCAATGATCAAGGTAATCCTAAGATATTATATGACGTGAATCTTAGATTAGTTTATGGTCTTAGGCTCATCGGTAAAGCTCATACGTCCGCATAAGCCTGGTATAATAAACCTTAGGGCGCCACCGATAAAATTGAAAAACACGAATGGTTATTAGCCAGTAAGGCAGAAGTTTTGAGTAACCAACCAATGAGGGATGCTGTTGAGGAGGCAGTAAATGAAAGTGACACCCAAAGAGATTTGTGTGTCGCAATAGACGGATCGAGGCAGAAGCGTGAGCACACGTTACAGAATGGCATTGTATCCGTAACGTCAGTTGATAATGGCAAAGTGTTGAATATCCATAGTATGTCCAAACACTATGTATGCCCTAAGAGGATCAAACAATGAACATATTGATACAAGTAAAGCTAATTACCAGGGTACCAGTGGAGGTATGGAGTTGCATGGTGAAATTACGCTTTTCGGAAGGTCAGTACCTAAGTATAATGTTAGGTATACAGAGTACCTTGGTGGTGGCAACACGAACGCCTTTTAGATTGTCAAAGACTTTAATCCATATGGAGATGACTGCACAATTAATAAAATTGAATGTGTAGGTCTTGTCCAGAAAACAATGGGGACATGGCTGAGGAAACTGATGGCGGCGTCACAGGGCAAGTTTACCGATGGTAAGACTTTGTCGGGTAAAAACCGCCTTACTGATGTTGCAACCCAGACGCGTCAAATATTTTATGGCCTAGCTGTTAGGAGAAACCCCAACAATTTGGAAGCTATGAAGAGAGCAGTTTGGGCATGTAATTTCCATCCCTCATCCACCAACGAAAAGCCAACACATCAACTCTGCCCGAAGGACGAAAATACGTGGTGTAAATTCAACAAAGTAACTTTGACCAATGAAACATATGACCATACCATACATTTCCACTTGCCTGAAATCATAATGTCTGAAACAAAGCCCATATTCAAAGCTCTTGCTCTTTTAAAAAAAGTCTAAAAGGGAAATCACAAAATCCAAACGAATCCCTAAATAACGTTAGTTGGCCGCGGATTCCAAAAAGAACGCTTACTTTTGGAATTCATAAGGCAGTTTTGTCATTCAATGAAGGCCATGTATCAAAAGTAAAAATAGTGGAGCAGTTGGGGCTAAGAATCGGTGCAAATTTGGTTACTGCGAAGAAAAAGCTCGATATCTAGCGCGTGAGCAAAGCTGAAAAAGCGGCCTCGGATTTGGAAAAAAAATAAGACAAGCTAGAAAAGTAAAGAAGAGGAAGCTAGATGATCTATTCAATGAGCAAGAGTACCCAGACAATCCCTCTTATTGTGCTGGCCATTACTAAACATATACAGTGCGTTCAATATAATTGGACGCACTCAATAACTCTTTTGTATTGTGTTTCACAAGAAAGTGTTTAAATAGTTTTTTATTCATTTACAAATACTCTATTAAGTGCTTGGTTTAGATAATTTTTTAAGCTTCCGGTTTGACCTGAAGCGCACATAATTTTATTTTTTTAAATCACACTGTATATATATATATATATATATATTTTTGCATTGCTTATTTTTTTCTCAATACATACGTATAAAATTCTTATAGGGTTTTATAAAAAAAATTAGAGAAAATTCCATCGAAAGTTTTTCAATTTTATTATACGATTAGAAGAATCAAACAAAACCGTAGGCAGCGTACGTCAACAAAATCGCATCGCAATTGCTTTTTCGTTTATTGCAATTGACAATCAGATAAAAGTTTAATTTGATTTCAATCGAAATAATTGTTTAAAATGAATAACAGTGAAAAAGTTGACCTGTTGTTAATTTTCGGTGAATGTAAACGTAATTCTCGACGAGCGGTAGAATTATACGCACAAATATATCCCAATAGATACCATCCTTCCGAAAAATTGAACAATCGAGGAACATTACCAGGAGTAAATTATCAGAATTTAGAACAACAAAGAAATGTTTTGACCGAAGATATTGAAGTACAAATATTGGGTTATTTTAGAGTAAATCCACGGTCATCTATTAGACATGTAGCGCAAGAAGTAGGTGTATCAGTTGGCTCAATTCACAGGACATTAAAAAAATTCAAAATGCTGCCGTATAAAGTCGATTTGGTTCAACACTTGCGGCCTCAAGACTCTGATCGGAGATTAACTTTGATTGCATGGATAGTTGAGCAATGTGATCACAATCCATTATTTTTAGATCACATTTTATGGACAGATGAATCCAAGTTTACAAATAATGGAGTTATTAATAAACAAAACAATCATTATTGGTCTGACGAAAATCCTCATTGGTCAATTGAAACTAACCATCAAACCGTTTGGTCCGGTTTAATTGAAAACCAATTACTAGGGCCTTATTTCTATGATGGTAATCTAAACGCCAATAGGTATCTTGAATTTTTAGATAACGTGCTACGAACAATGTTCGATGAGTTTCCTCTGCTTCTGCGACAACAATTGTATTTCCAGCAAGATGGAGCTCCAGCTCACAACGCGTTGATAGTAAAAGAATATCTTAAGCAAACGTTCAATGAACGACTAACGGCCGGTAGAATGGCCTGCGAGATCACCGGATCTTACACCGTTAGACTTTTTCGTGTGGGGTCATTTAAAAACAGTGGTGTATGCCGATCCACCTTTAAATGTTATAGACTTGAAGAATAAAATTACAGCTGCATGTGTTAATTTAACTGCGCAGCAAATCAAAAAAGCAACTTTGAACAATTTATTCGCTAATTATAACTGATTTTGTTTAATTTTTCTAATCATATAATAAAATTGAATAACTTTCGATGGCATTTTTCTCTAAATTTGTTTTATAAAACCCTATAAGAATTTTATACGTATGTATTGAGAAAAAAACAGGCAGTGCAAAAATGCAAAAATATATATAGTGTGATTTAAAAAAATAAAATTATGTGCGCTTCTGGTCAAACCGGAAGCTTAAAAACTTATCTAAACCAAGCACTTAATAGAGTATTTGTAAATGAATAAAAAACTATTTAAACACTTTCTTGTGAAACGCAATACAAAAGAGTTATTGAGTGCGTCCGATTATATTGAACGCACTGTATATATATATATATATATATATATATATATATATATATATATATATATATATATATATATATATATATATATATATATATATGTACGTTTTAGTATATTTCCGTTTTCCGAAAACCGTAATTTTAAGACTTTCGTCAAACTTTTTTCAAAAACTATTAGAGATATCCTTACTAAATTCGTGTTTTATATTATAATAAGCTAGTGTTTAACACAGGGATTTCTCTTTTAATCTAAATTTGGGTCCAAAATCAATAATTAAACAAAAATTTGCGAAAATGTGTAATGCTGAGTAAAAAATCATTATCCAAAGGTTTTCGAGAATTATTAAAAATACCTGTGTTAAACACTAGACAAAGGTATGCCGTTTAAAATAAAAAAAAGATCAAAAGTCTAAGTCAAATGGTTTTTGAGAAAAATTACATACAGTTAGCATTATGGTCTTATGGCGGTCAGACTGCCCCTTAAAGCACAATAATTTATGTATTTCGTTTCCGCAACAGCATTATAGCATAAAATGAGTTTAGATTTTAAGTCCCCGCAATGCTCGTGTATTTTTGCCATGTAACGAATAGTCTGAACGACAACTGCTGCCCTACAATCTTACATACGATTGAACGAATTAACTTCGCAAAAGAAGTAACTTTGAATAAACATAAAAATTTGCGACGTTTTGCGCCGTAAGGAGGAAACTTACTCCCTTTTCACCGTTTATTTTCTTAGAATATAAGATACCTATTCTAAGTCTATTTTGCATCATACTGAATACCAACCTTAGTCTGTTGCGTGTATTACTATATTATCTAGTAGTACTTATTTAAATTTTACATGTTATAAACAGCTGCATTTAAAATTCCGCGTATTATGCAAATCACAAGCACCTTAGGACATTTATAGACATAGAATTTGAAAACAACATTGAGTACTAATTTGACCCTTTTCAAAATGTCGATCATCGTAACATTTACTACTGGATATTGACACAATAAAACCAGTAATCCAAACACTGTTTTTGGGTAGAAATGTGGCTTGACCATAATATCTGGGCTAAAATACTGGTTAGTGCTTCCGTTTCAAACAGAGATTATATGGAAAATATAAGTTATATCTTATAATGAAAGTTAGAATCAATACTTGGCTAAATATACACAAGGCAACTAAATTTTACCCCTAGTACTGCCAGACTTGAGTACTCGTTTTTCACAATAGGTACCCGTTTTTCATAAACAAGAGACTGTTTTCCATAGATGAGTGCCCGTTTTCCGTAAACAAACAAACCCGTTTTTCCCCATACAGGTACCCGTTTTCCACAAACACGTTGCCGTTTATTAAAAACAGGACCCATTTTCCCCCAAGCAGGTGCTTGTTTTCCCCAAACAAGTACACAAACAGGTACCCGTTTACTCCAAGCAGCTTAAGTGAGAGAGAGGATGGTTTCTTCACCATAACAAAAGTGTAGTGGTTTCAAGCGGTACCGTAAACTGTGGTGATGTTGGACACATTTTGACATTTTTTTGACTTAATTCGGAAAGTTGAAGTCAAAACATTTTGAAAAAATTTGATATTTGTGCATGTCTCCCGCGTCTTATTTCATAATTTAACGAATTTATTGTTATATTTTTCTACAACAATAGTGGCCACCTCTCCCCGTGTACATGGGGTGAAATTGGACGGACCTAAAAATTCTGTATTAGAGCAACTACAAATAACTCTATGGGGAAGGGACACACCCAAAAACGTTTTAAAAAAATGTACAGTGATTTTACAATTTTTTAACTGTAATTTTTCAATTTTCTTTTAAAGAAAACAAATAATTTGCTAAAATCTTTATTTTTTAGGCATAATAAATGTGAAATGACTCAATTTTAACAAAGTGGTTTTAATTTATAAAGGAAACGTTCATTAACTAAACCGTACTTTTATTGTTATCACATATCTGTTTGTGTAAATGAAATGAAATAATTACTCAACAAATTCCTTCTCTCCTTTATCGGGACGCTCCAGTTAGCTCAATAATGTGACAAATGGTTATTGTTATCATTCATCAAAATTATCCTCAATCTGATGTTATTAATTACATGTATTTTGCAATTAGTTGAACCTGCTTTTTTTAGTATTTACACATTCAGTGTTTGTATAAGCTTTTAAGATTTCTAACAGTCAATAATAAAAATGAATCGAAAGTGATAATATTTAATTAAACCAAATACTAAATGTAGACTTTTGTTTACAGTACATATGTAACAATCAACCCTATAATGTAAAATAATACTCTTAAAACTAATATGTAACGATATCTTTATCAGAATTAAACTATCGTTTTTTGTTTAATTTTGATATTAAAATTTAAAGTTTGGAAGAAATCAAACACATAAACGTTTTATTATTTATTCACACATACAAAAGGTTCTTACTTGTGATTTTCGTTGTAAGCTGATGATGTAATTCTGCGTTTCTTTGACCGGTGAAGAGGCCTCGTTTAGGTTGGTGACGCTCCCTGTAGCCAAGCTGGAACCTTATCGATTATGTTATTTTACATTTAACACTCTCTGTCAAAACGTCAACTTGGAACACTTTCAATACACCCTTAAAACGCGATTGTAAATTATTAGGCAATCCTTTTATTATCACCAACTTGGTAACATTTACTCTTTAATTCGTATTAGCTTTTTCTCGGGTTAATAAGGAAAATATCACTTGTACTCCCTTAACACAATACTAACTGATTTTTCGTTATAATTTCACAATTTTAATTGCAGCATAAATCAAGCGGCAGCAATCGCTTTTCAACCGGTTGGTTACCTTCAACCAACTCTGATCGCTTACTTAATGCGACTGACTAACAAACACGTCATTATGACAGCGTCTCTACTTGCTCCCTTTTACAAAATAGTCATGGCCCGCGAATTGCCGCATATATTTAAAAGCTTTCCAATTTAATATGCAGATACTCGTCGAAATAAGTTCAAGCTTTTCATCTAAACATTAATTACATCTGCACATAAATAACCAATAACCACTTAATGTCATATAATAGCGCGAAATTCGAATTTCTAATGCCTCCATTACAGGTTGTTTGCCAACAGTTTAGTTAAATACATTGGATATTTATTGGTTGCATACGAGATAAGAATATGCAAATTATTGTTTACACTAATAACACATGTCTATATTTTAAATAAAATGAAAGTTAATTTCCTAATAAAGCCGTTTTCCTCGAAATTAAATATAACATCAAATTATCCTAATAAATAAACTCACATTTGTTTGTAGTTATATTCATTGTTTTAATCCAAAACCTATCTCGCAAGGTTTACAAGATTTGATAATGGCCATGTTGAAGTGTTGCTCAGTTTTGTACTCCTAGATTTAAAAAGTGGAGTTTTAATGTGTGCCAAGTTGTCATTTTAGACAAGAAAAATGTTAGCGTTTTAATTTTGAGTTAGTAATCGCTAAATAATTAAACAGTTGTTTTTCACATATAACAATAATTGAAGTGTTTTATATGAAACAACCACAACAGGTTGTAGGCCCAGTTTACTCTTATAGCAGTGTTTGTAAGTTAGTGTTTACAAATAAAAACAATGGACCTTACAAAGCATATAAAGCCGTTAAATTGTGAGACCGACTGGCCTATGTGGAAAAGGAAAATTAAGAGACCTGCTTGATTACTATGAAGGATTTAATCGATGGAAACGTAAAAAACCAATTGCGTTTGAAAGTTCAACCACGGAAGAAGATGTCAAGAAGCATAAAGAAAAAAGTTTCGTAAGGCTAATAGCTACGCAAAATCCATGATTACAGGTGCTGTAACAGACACAGTATATGAAAAAATTATGGACCAACAGACAGCCCGTGAAGTTTGGGAGGCATTGAAAGTACAGCTTGAGGCCAACTCAACAGATCAACTATTTAAGATATGCTCGGATTTATTCAAGTTTAGTTGGACACCAACAGATGATGTGTCAACCCATATTGCAAAATTAAAAAGCACGTGGCATGAAATTAACAACGGTTTAAAGGAGAAAAAAGAAAAACAGTTGCCTGAGTTATTGATAGTATGCAAGGTCTTAAGTATACCACCAAGTAGCTTTAGTTCTTTTCAATCAAGTAGGATGATGTTAACAGAGGGAGGTAAGAAAAGCTTCCACGGGTTGATTATTCAACTGTGTGCATATGAAAGAACTTTATAATATATATATATATATATATATATATATATATATAATAAAATACTTTCCTTTTTTTTTCAACTTTGACAAAATTGTTTACAATATCTTTAACAATTTTAACAGATATTACTACTGACGAAGATAACTGTAAGTGTTATCGAAACGTTTAGAATGTATAATTTAAAATACACCATTAAAAAACCCAACAAAAAGATAAGTATTTTATTATGTGTGATAATGGTGAAAGTTTATATTTTCATATGACTTTCTGAAGGTTGATGGCAGTAATTCAGCTTTTTTTAAGGAGGTTCTTGAGGTAAAACATATTTTCTAGAAGACTCAAGATAAGTATCCATTTAAATCTAAAGTAAAGGAAGGGGATACATGTAACTACTGTAAATTAAAAGTGTTGGATTTATCAGTGTCCAAAGTGGTTTGCTGATGAAAAACCATGGAGTAGAAACAGCAGCAGTTGCAAGTGCAGTAATCCTTTTAGTACAGACTGGAAGCTTTCGTAGTTGTAGGGGATTCAGCTTCCTGGTGAGTTGGCGATGGCGCGACAAAACATGTCAGCAATAGTGCAGACTATTTTACCTAGTTTTATAAGCTTGATAGTCCTTGAGGTGTAAAAGGAGCAGGTCAAGAAATGTTGCCAGTAGTAGGGGCAGGGAAGATTGCAACAGTCGGGTGTTGATGGTCAGAACACAGTACTTTCAGATGTGTGGTATGATCCCGGATTATCGAAAGAGGCAGCCAATGGCAAAGATAGTAATTATTGGAAGCAGGCGATGAATCAAAGTTAAAGTCTTTAGTAGAAAATGGTACGTGGGAGTGTACCACCTTACCAAAATGATCAAAGGCATACCATGCAAGTGGGTTTATATAATTAAGAACCATTCAGATGGTAGTGTTCACAAATATAAAGCAAGGCTTGTCATCAAATGCTATAGTCAGAGACAAGGTGTTGACTTCTTTAAAACATTTAGTTCTGTTGCAAAACTGAGTACAGTCCGTAGCATTCTCAGTGCTCGCTACTCATGACAAAAATACTGACAGTTTATTGAAATCAACCGCTACAGATTGTTGGTTTTTGAATAAAGGTGAAGTGCTAGTACAGGGAAAACGTTTCACTAGGGGAACCCTGTACAAGACAAGAGATTCAACCGCAAATAATCAAAGTAGATGGAAACATTGTTGTTGATTCGTCAATGTTGCAGTTAGTTATATCATGAGAGATGAGGGTCATCAAAACAAACGTCATATGTAGGCTATGTTTCAGAAGAAAATGGGCATAAGTGTTCCTTAGAAAAGGAAATATGCGATCCATGTGTATGAAAAAGCACGTAGACTATCTTTTGGGCACAGAGAAAAGGCAAGCAAGCCAGGTGACGTTTGTAGACCTTTTAGCAAATCCTTTGGAAAGAAAAGGTGTGTGACTATTTTCGGAGATAGTTATACAAAATTTCGCTACTGTTAGAAAAATCAGAAGTAAAACCAGTTTCTTCATCTTGCTAAAGCAATGGAGTATATTACAAGAAAATTTTTGAGTGATAACGGAGGCGAACTAGCAATTCAGGAATAAGAGCTATGTTACAAGCAGAGGACATAACTGAAATACTGACAGCGCCCGAACAAAATGGTGCCAGTGAACGAGAATTTAGAACTTGCATTGAAATGGCTAGAACCTTCAAGTATTCTAGTAGTGACGCAAGTTTTGTGGGCAGAGTTAGTTGCCACTGCCATTTACATTCTAAAGAGAACTGGAAAATCACCAACAGGAGTAAGCCCTTATGAGTGTGGATGAAGAAGAAGCCTAGAATAATTGGATCCCCCTGCTATCCTCATATTCCAGTCCCAAAACGCCGAAAAATGGATAAGAAATCAATTAAATCCTATTTAGTCGGCTATGGTGTAATGAAAGATATAGGATCTGGATAAAAGAAGAAAACAGGTGATGAGAGATGATACATTCAATAAAATTCTAGGACAATGAAAGATACAGAACTTCCAAATGAGGGAAAGAAATGTACTCAGGAAACAAATAAAGGTCTGCCAGAAACAGAAGAGAGCTCGGAGTCTTCTGAAGAAACATGTTCAGATTCCCAATTTGACCCTGGAGAGGGTTTCGAGGAACCACTTGGGTTTCTTACAAAAGTTTGAGAGAACGCTCCAAAGGCTTATGAAGGTGATGTAATGATAAGTGAAGACATAATGACTAAAACAGACACTCCAAATTCATGCTTTGAGGCAGCCAATGGCAAAGATGGTAATTATTGGAAGCAGGCGATGAATCACCGGTTAAAGTATTTAGCAGAAAATGGTACGTGAGAGTGAACTACCTTGGCAGAATGAGCACAGGAATACCATGCAAGTGGGCTTATAGAATTAAGAACCATTCATCATTCATCAAAGGCTATAGTCAGAGACAAGGTGTTGACTTCTTTGAAACATTTAGTCCTGTTGCAAAACTGAGTACAATCCGTAGTATTCTCAATATTGTTACCCAGGAAAAAATGTATCTGCTTAAATTTGATGTTCCACGGCATTTCTACATGGTGAACTGGAGGAGACAATATTTATGCAGCAGCCTAAAGGGTATAAAGACAATTCTGGAAGGGGGTGTAGGTTGAAACGCAGCCTTTATGAGTTACGTCAGGCCCCGAGATGATGGTCCAAGCGTTTCAGCATATTCCTTCAACAGGCTGATTTTAAGATAAATGAAGCAGACCCCTGTTTACACCTCAGACAGAAGGGATACGTAAAATTAATTGTAGCTCTCTATATAGATGATGGGCTTGCGATGAGTTCTCAGCAAGAAGCTGAAAACTTTGTAAAGGAGTTGGAAAGAGAATTCAAGGTCACAGCAACGCAAGCATCTTATTTTTAGGACTTGCAATTGAACGTTCAGAAGACTGGTCAGTCAGGATTTGCCTGCAAGCATACGCAAAAATTTTTTTAGAGAGATTTTACTTCCAAGATTTTGAGCCAGTGTCTACCCCAATGATTAAAGAACCAATTATTAACGAAATAAAAGAAAGTGAGAAAAGAACAGACAAGCAAGCGGTTGGAGCGTTAATGTATTTAATGGTGAGAACTCGGCCTGATCTAGCATTCAGCGTGAGCTTCCTTTCTAGAACTTTAGTCTGTCCAAGTTTTGAGGACATAGGCAGATTGAAGAGTCTTGAGATACATTGCAGGCACCGCTGAGCTTGGTATAGTATATCGGCTAACCAAAAATAAAAATGTTGAATGTTACAGTGATTCAGATTATGGAGGGTGCGATAAGGCTGGGAGGTCAACATCCCGAGTAGTAATAACCCATGGAGGTCAGGCCATTTCTTGACTGAGCTAGAGGTAAGGAATAACAACCACATCCTCCACAGAGAAAGAACTTGTAGCTACCAATGAGGCAGTTAAAGAAGTGATTTGGATTAACCGTCTTTTTGAAAGTATCGGAAGCTTTCAAGAGACGCCAATCCTGCAAGTGGATAATCTGACTACAGTTAGTCTTACCCAGACCCCAAATTTTCATCGGCGATCAAAACACATCAAGATAAAATACTTTTTTATTAGAGAAAAAGTATTAGAAGGTGAAGTTCAACTTTAACACTCTCCCTTATTCTTAGTTTTGAGTAAAGTCCAAGATCCTGACACAGGGTCTTCAATCTTGGTCCAGGAAGAGGCTTTGTCATTATATCTGCAACTTGATGAGTAGTTGCAACGTGAATAACTTGAAATTCACCTTCTAATATTTTTTCTCTGATAAAAAGTATTATCGAAGCACAAGTTCAACTCAGCAAGCTGCAGATGTCATAACAAAGCACAGGGTCTTGGACTCAAAACTTTCAATCTAACAAATAAGAGAAAGTGTTGCTCAGTGTTGTATTCCTAGATTAAAAGGTGGAGTTGGCTAAAAGAAATGTGTGTATAATTTTAGATAAGAATAATGTTAGCGTTCAATTTTGAGTTTTAAGTTGTAATCGTTAGTAACCGTTAAATAATTAAATAATTCTTTTTCACATATAACAATAACTAGCGTTTTTATTTGAAACAACCGTAACTGTTCAAACACGAGAAGCACCTCTATATTCAATATTTTGGGTGCACACGCAATCATTCATTAGAAAACCACGAAATACAGCTTATAAATACTTATTATTAGTGTACGTGTTAATTTTTATCACTTTTTATTATCATAGTAAAGTGATGAAGAGTAACGTGTACCTACTGTTGATATAAAATGAGAGATGATTTAATCTAAGCCTATGTAAAACCCATAACTATCCATTATTTCTCGGAAATTCCTCATAAGAAATGATGTAGTTAGTAGGTTAGTTTGGAGACTTTACAAGCACACACCACCACCACCACATTTCCTGTTCCACAACTACGAGGCCATCCGTGCGACCTATCATCACCACAAACCCAAGGCCCCAAACCCCGCTTTCCTGTTCCACAATTACGAGGCCATCCGTGCGACCTATCATTACTACAAAACAAAGGTCACAAACCCCGCTTTCCTGTTCCACAATTACGAGGCCATCCGTGCGACCTACCCCGCCTTCCTGTTCCACAATTACGAGGCTATCCGTGCGACCTATCATTACTACAAAACAAAGGTCACAAACCCCGCTTTCCTGTTCCACAATTACCAGACCATCCGTGCGACCTATTCGTGTTCCACAATTACATCCGTGTAACCTGGTTGCTACTCTAGCCCACTTTTTGCTCACTCACAAAATAAAACGATATGTTAATATATTTAATTAATGTATAAACATGTACAAATGTATTACTCAGGTATATGATTTTCTTTAGGAATAAAACATTTTGATTTAGTACACGTGCAAAAGGTCCTCTCGACTTCTGTGTCATTACATCTGCGTGGTGCAAGTAATTGGGCATACGTGCAGTGTGGTGCCCATCGGAGATGCTCCTGTAACGGATTGACATCTGGCTGCTATCGGTTTATTCTAACACCACACATGAAACATTCAACCGTATCGTCTGAAGATGTGGAAATGAATCCTGCTGCAGCAAGCGATGAGGGTGAGTGAACCCCAGACCATGCTCTATACGTTAGTAATCGTTTATCGAAACAATTGTAATACTGAGGATAATAAAAGTTCGGTGGCACGTCGCACATGTTTTCACTAGAGGATAAACTAAGCGACTGGCATAAAATATTTTATTACATACAACATATATACAATATGTACAATATATGCAATAGATAAAATAGATACAGTAAAAAAAGATTACTCGTCTACGTAGCACACCTGATCACACAGTATACTAAAGAAAAAAATAATTTTTTGTTCATTAATGTTGATTAACTATTCAGGGAAGAAAAATAATACTTAATATTAGTTACAGTTGAATTTTTTTGTTAATTATTGTATAATGTATAAAAGGGTAAAAATAATATTTACTGTAAATGTTAGATCATTTTAATTACAGTTGTTAACCTCGACGATGGATAGATAATCTGTAAATGCAAAAAAAATTAGTTCTTTATTAACTTAGTCAAAATTAAATTTCAAAATTTACCCAGTTCGGAATTAATTGACATGTCCGTCGCGTACTAATTCGAAATAAGGTTTGTGGTTGGTACACTTCAGGAGTCTTCCAATCGTCTTGCACTGGAGTAACTGACATAGTGAAGATCGGTAACTATGGTATATGTAAAACCCCCTCTCTTTAAGTAGGCGAGTAATACTGAGTGGGGGTATGTAACCGTGTGTAGTGACCTTGTTGTGGCAAAGTGGAACGGGAAACAACCTTGGAAATAAGTATGGCCTGCCTTCTGGAAATGGAAGAATTTGCTAAGGAGAAACTATATATGGATATGGATCTTACCAAACCTATAACTGAAAGGGGGGGGTAACGCGCTTGTAGTCAATAGGGATAGTATTAGATGTTAGTCAATATGTGGATGTGTTATAGTGCGGAGTCGTGGCCTAAAGCTGTAGATTGTGTTAGTGCAGTCCAAAGACTAATATGCCAGTTACAATCATTAGAATTCGATGCTGATCATGAAAAAGTGTATGGAATGGGTAGATTTAGTGATGACTATTTAAATAATCTAGTTAATAAGTATGGGGGAGGAATACGCCTTTGTGAAAAATACTTAACATCGCATGTAGATGATATAGAGTGTATTTGTTGTATAAAGCGATTAATAGAAGACCTTAAAGAAATAGCATTGGAGCAATTTATACACGAAATAGAACGATATTTACCGAATTTTGAGTCATCAGATGACGACTCACCCAGTGAAGAAGGTGTGCATTAATGAGTCCAAAAACGTAGTTCACTACATAGTAGTATGGGAGTTGGCTCACAGGCATGCGCGAAAAGGAGAATGGGAACAATTAGCTAGAGATTCTGCACGATTTAAAAAAAGAATAGGCGACTGTGATAATATAATTTCACCAATCCTCGAAAAGCAGCATCGTGAGTGCGTGTTTGTCAGACGCTTTAGTAGTATGTAGTGATATATAATGTATAGGATAGTATTAAATAAAAAAAAGTAAAATAAAAAAAAGATCTATTTATTGCATATAAATATTACAATATATAATTTTAGCGTATTACACAATGTCTTTGTTAGAAATCCAGGAGTTGTGAGAAGTATCAAAACCCAACCACTTAACGAGAGCTTTATTCCCTTGACGTCGGATGACACGTTCAACTAGATGAATGTCTGGATATTTAACACTTTGTAGTTCGGGCTCATAGAACCGACCTTGAATCTCTTCATCTCGAGTATCACGTAATGTGTAGGTGAGTGGGCTTGAACGTTTAACTGTTGATATTCGAAAGACTTCGTAACTCCAATTAGGTGTGTACCCCTTAGAGAATATGCTTCTATGTTTGCTAATGCGTACATATTCCCCCACTTTAAATTTAGGTGTTTTACGGTCAAGAAATTTTTGACATTTTAAATGTTTTGAAATAGATGCACTATTTTTTTCCGATACATCTACCGGTTTGTATCCAGTTGTTCTATGCTTTCTTGAATTATACTCGGCGACAATGTGCGGTAATATTGATAGCCACTTATAGGATCCTTGCATGCTGAAGGTTTTCCACATTATTGCTTTAAGGGTGCGATTTACACGTTCCACTATACTACTTTTCAAGGTGGAATAACTACTGTAATGATTGATATTAAATTTTTTCATTACTTTTTTGAATTCAGCATTATAGAACTCAGTTCCCATATCAGTTTGTATATGTGTAGGTGTCCTTTTCAAACCAGACAAATGCTTATCCATTACATCCGCGACCAGTTTACCATTCTTGCGTTTGATGGGAAAAGCCCAGACATATTTAGAGAATGCATTTATTATTACTAAAATGTATCGAAATCCTTTATTCATCCGAGCATATGGTATCATTTCCACTAAATCAGCTTGAAATAGATCATTTAAGCCTTTTAGTACAACACAACGCCGCGGAAAATTTCTTCTTGCAGGTTTGTGCAGTTCTTCGACAACATCGGCTTTACTCATTTTTGTTTTGTGCTTTGGATTTTACTACGAACTCTACGTTAAATATCGTTGCAGTTGAAAACTTTACAAACGTCGGCATGATTACACGAATTACATCGTTCCTCTTAAGAGGTTGACCAATTACATCCTTTGCCAGCTCAAATGTTGTACCATCTATGTTAAGCTCAAGAGTTGGATGACTCCACCTGCAATGTACTATAGTACCGTCGTTACAGGGGTAGGTATATTGATCACCTACGCCGGTAGACATACTAATTGTCTTCTTTGTGGCGATTCCAGAAAATGAAATGAAAGTTTCATAAGACAGATCGCTATGATGAACAGTATGTTTCCCAAATTTATCCACTGTCATTTGATGATGAAGATGACCGCCAAATTTATCTATTGGCATCACTGGTAGACGTATAGTACTATCTGTAGTGATAGTCGTAGTAACAATGAAAGGAAATGACTGTAGTGGTAGGTTTATAACAAGTTCTGTTACTTTATTACTTTTGCGTTACGTAGTTCATCAATTATATATATTATTTCGTTGTGATTGCTAGTATTTCCTGCCGACATTGATCCTAATAATTCCCTTAACCAATCGACTAACTTATTCGGATTATTCCACGGTACAAACTCAATAGGTTTATTATTGTATCGCAATAGCTGCAGTCCACCACCTCTTTTGGATATATAAGTTGTTCGAGATCTGGTGGCTGGAGGTGCAATAGACGATGTGGCAGAACGTTTTCTAGGCTGAAGTAATGGTTTAATGATTTCAAGGTACTTCTTACTATTAGTTCCTCGGATTTGATCATCAGGGTTATAATTACGTCGGGCAGCATGCGTACGACGCAAAATGTCATTGTAGTGCTGTAGATCCCTCTTTTTGTATCCCGTAGGAACTTTTTTAAAAAGTAATTCATATAATCCATCGGGAAGAGCGATTCGCAAATTTTCTCCAACAAAATCTAGTTCAGCATCGCCTATAAAAAATTTCTCTTCTTCAGGAATAAAATGCACACCGTACGTTAAGTCATATTCATCTTCGGTATCTCTAAAGATACCTTCGACGTAGTATTTCGCTAATCCTTGGTATTGATTAAGATACTCTTCAAAGGCGGGTTGAGATCCAGCAGCTAGTAGTTCCGATTTCAATTCTTGTAAAGTAGGAATTTCCACCTCGTCGTCATGTGTGACATCAGCAATTACAGATTCTTGTAGAGGTGTGGGAATGGTGTCAGGAACAATAGTACGCGGCTCCTTACGTATTCTAGAGGATTTCGGTGTATAATGTAAAAATACTTCATTTTCATGTGCAATGGACTCCTTTTTTCCGACTTCTGGCGTAAGGGGTTCAGATTTGATGAGAGAACCATCATTTTTAGTAATTAATTGTTTTAATGGTTGTGTAATAGGTTTAATTGCACGTTCTGTAAGTGCGGTATCTTCTTTCAAACTAGCATATTTCTGTTGCACACTCTTGCGAGCACGCAAAATGTCTTGTACTAAGCGCTCCTCCATTACGACTGTACGTTGACATTCCTAGTAGATTATTTATACTGCAATGAAACAGTCAAATCTCTTACGGTAACGACCGTTATTAACATCGCTTTCTTTATTAATCACAAGAAATCCGAATTTATCACGCCAGCAACAGCAACACATGTTTTTAAATTTATCAAATGACACATCAACATTAACGTGATCATCATACACATGCTTGAGATTAGTGTGATCTTGTTGAAAAAGAACAAGTAAATTCGCATTATCACGTATAAGCTGTTTTGGAATTGAAGAATACGTTTGACACAGATAGAAACAATCATTATTTCGATGTCTGCCAAAACAAAAATGATCTCTAATTTCATTTTGTTTATGACATGCTACATCATCAAAAATCATTATTGAATTTTTACGGGACTCACTAGGAGGTATAACATCACTATTATCACTGTATTCGAAATACCTAATTTCCTTTATGGGCGCCAGTAACTCCCGCAGGTACTGGTATTTAGGTTGGTATAGAGATTTGCAATATATATAGACAATTTCAAAACGTAAGCCATTTGGATGTTCTAATAAGCTAATCATAACATTGGTTTTTCCACAGCCGGATGGTCCGACGATTATACCTCGTTTACATCCCCCTTTTAGTAAACCGCGGTGTTTAGAGTAGTGCTCCTCGTTAGGAGTGATGTCATAATTTTTGATAGGTAATTCTGTATCTTGCGGAATGAAACGGATGCCACTCATTATGGTACTAAACCACGACTTGCATGGCGCTTCTATATATACACACCACGTGCTGAAAGTAGTTTAGTAGTGAAGTGTCAGTTAGTGTGGTATGAAGTATACATCCCAGCGTCAGAGGAAAAGAAAAGGTTCAGGATTAATTAATACTTTAATAAATAAATTACCCGTGGAGTTGCATATACCCGGATATCGATATTGTGGGCCAGGTACCCGTTTACAAAAACGATTAGCTCGTGGCGACAAAGGTATTAACGCATTGGACGAAGCGTGTAAAGAACACGATATTTCATAATCCCAGTCAAACGATCTAGGACAACGACACATAGCCGATAAGACTTTACAACAAAAAGCTTGGAATAGATTTCGTTCTACCGACGCTACCTTTGGAGAAAGGGCGGCTGCATTAACCATAGCTGGTATAATGAAAGGAAAACGGACAATGGGAATGGGTGGCAAATCACGGAAAGGAGAAAATAAATTGGGAATGGGAAACAAATCACGACGAAGGAAGCATTCTCGCAGAGCAATTTAGTTTAACAAAGCAGTCCTTCTAGCCAGACGTCGTGTTGGTGGTAAACTTCGATCATCTTTAAAATCGATAATACAGCAAGCCTTGAGCGCTCTAAAACACAAAAAAATTATGTCACCCAAGAGCAGAATATTGCCAATACCAAAACGTGGGGGATTCATACCTCTTATTCCCTCTTTGCAGCATTAGGAGCTTTAGGGTCTCTAGGTGGCGGCTGCGGCAGTCGCAAAAGCGGTAACTGACGCAAAAGCTGCGACAAAACGTTAGACGAAACCAAACGACACAACCAAGCAATGGAAGCAGCTGCATTAGGAAAAGGTTTATACATAAAGCCATATAAACGAGGGTTAGGTATATATTTACAACCGTATTCAAAAAACTCCCACTGAAGCTACCACGTCACGCCTTAAGTAATGTTGAGCTATCAAAATTTGTGGAGCAATTACAGATTCCCTATTTTAGAGGGATATATATGCGAGATAACTTACCTACACGAATCCATGCGAATGAATGTGGTATTGTGAATCTGGATGATCAAACTAACAAGGGTATACACTGGACAGCTTACATTATGCGTAACAGGCATATTACATATTTTGATAGCATAGGACATATTAAACCACCCTTTGAATTACTCCACTATTTCAAAAGTGATGGTAGCAGA
This sequence comes from Vesta saturnalis, assembly GCA_036346205.1. Classification (NCBI taxonomy): domain Eukaryota; kingdom Metazoa; phylum Arthropoda; class Insecta; order Coleoptera; family Lampyridae; genus Vesta; species Vesta saturnalis. The sequence continues at coordinate 961,443 of JARFJB010001935.1, read as the reverse complement.
AACACAATTGAGTATAACTTTACCAAGGTTCAAGATTTTGATACATACAACTGCGGTCATTTAGTCTTACACTTTTTATATGACTACTCGTACTGATTTTCAGTAGTCGTTACGTGATCGTAATGTCGTACACATTTACATTTACCGGCAAAAAGTGTATCTTGCAAGCAACCTTTAATCCACCGATTTTTCTTGAGAATGAGTCGGAATACGTAATGGATTGACTAGTTTTGAATCTTTCAATACTATACAGAATGTTACTTCAAAGAATAACCAACTCGTATTTGGAAACGATAAAATTACAATACCACCAGGATCATACGAAATCGCGGATGTGAATAAATATATTAATGAGTTAGTGAAAAAATCGAGAGCATTTATGCATTTACAAGCGAATAATAATACTATGAAAGCAAGTATGAAAGCAACCCATGACATTAACTTCAATGTGGAAAATTCGATAGGACCTATGCTGGGATTTAATAAAACTGTTTACCAGGCTCATAAAGTGCATACCTCTGATACTCCTATTAACATTATCAAAATTAACTCATTAATTATGGAGTGCAATGTAACAAGTGGTAGTTTTAAGAATGGTGAAACATCACACATAATTCATCAGTTCTTTCCCAGTGTACCAGCGGGGTATAAAATAATAGAGTCCCCTCAACATGTCATCTATCTACCTATCAATACATCTACCATTTCGACAATAACACTTAAAATAGTAGACCAAGACGGAGATCTCGTCAATTTTAACGGGGAAGTCATAACGATAGGACTACATTTAAAGAAAATATGGTGACGCGCTATAACACATGTGCATGTACCCAGTGCAAATCAAACTATAAAAGATCAAAGTGTGGAAAGGTGAGAGTCAGTAAGCGTTCAGCGCCCAAAGCATTGACACCGCAGAACAAAGCATTATTGGAAAGTCTCGGCTTTACAGTACTACAATGAATATTAAACGTTAATGAAAAAGTTGTCGTTGATAATGCTATCGTTAATTCCGAACTGCACACCCATCAGCCATACACTACCAGATTTGGAAACAATGATGAAATCAGGATACCCATTCAGGAAGACATGTGCACTCTACCATCCGAAAGCTATGTCTATGTAGAGGGACGATTATTACGTCAGGATGGTACTGTCTCTAACACCGCAAGGTTCGTTAATAACGCACTTTTATTCAGTGAAATTAGATATGAAATGAATGGAATAGTGGTAGATTCCGTAACGAAAGTAGGATTAACGTCGACAATGAAAGGATTGGTATCATTGACGTCCAATGATCTCGCCCGTCATGAAAATGCAGGTTGGTTTCCTACTGCAAACAGTACACTAACAAATGCTCAAGGATACTTTAACGTTTGTATACCGTTGAGAATGCTACTTGGCTTTGCCGAAGATTACAATAAAGTGATTTTGAACATTAGACAAGAACTGGTATTAATTCGTAGTAACATTGATACCGACGCAGTAATTTCTACTGTAGAAGAAGCATTAAAAGTTAACATAGATAAGATATATTGGAAAGTTCCACACATCATTCCAGCATTAGCAGAGGAGTTGGCGTTAACGAAATACATTGATAAAAATGTAAATACGCCAGTAGCATTTAGAAGTTGGGAAACCCACATATATCCCGCCGTTCCAGCAACAGATAAGCATACATGGGCAATCAAAACATCTACTAGTATAGATACACCTAGATACATTATTATAGGATTTCAAACTGAGCGAGAGAATAATGTTATGCAGGATACGAGCAGATTCGATAAATGTGCACTAAATAATATTCGCGTGTTCCTGAACACGGATCGTTATCCGTATGACAATCTCAACGTTAATTATGACAACAATTGCTTTGCTACGTTGTATGAAATGTTTGCTAAATTCCAAATGTCGTATTACCAAAGAGAGGGGCAACCATTACTCACCCCCACGCAATTTACCACATCTGCACCGTTGATTGTCGTAGATTGCTCAAATCAAAAAGAAACATTACACTCTAAAGCAGTAGTTCTTCGTGTGGAGTTTGAAACAGCGGCAAACATACCTGCCAATACGACAGCATACTGTGTTATACTCCACGATCGTTTAGTTACATACAACGCGTTAACCAAAGCAGTACGACAGTTGTAATACAATGTCCGTCATAGTCGATGTACAAGGGTTTAAAATTTCTAAAGCTTTTATACCAAAAGAACTCGCCATTTATAATGGGAAACAAATTGCCCATTTTATTTTTAAATCACCGTATCCCTGGCATACATTGGATGCAGAGAGTCGTCGTCAAGCTACTTGGTTAATGCATAACCAGCACTGTATTAAATGGGAAGAAGGGTATACACCACCACACCACTTTCGAAGAATACTCGAGAGATTGATTCAGCCAACAGATTCTGTCTATGTCAAGGGCAGAGAGAAAGCAGATTACATCAGAAAATTTGTGACCCAGCCTGTTACTGAACTTGAGGAAAGCCCACCTCTTCCTGCTATGCAACCCGTTTGTTACTTTCATTGTAAATCATTATGCCACTGTGCTTTGAGTAGGGTATATCATTTATATATATATATATATATATATATATATATATATATATATATAATGCAATAAGTCTTGTACACATTTTTTAATAAAAAAAAAATAGTAGTCATTCTCGTTTTTTATTTTTTTTATTTATTTATTTTTTTTATTTATATCACACAGTATTTGTATAGCATATATTCTCTTACTAACGAATTAATACATAATATTAATATATGTCAAACAACTAAAGGAATAATACAACTTATTATTAATATTAGTTTCATTATGGAGAGAATATAGGAAAGAAACTAGCAAGTGTCAGTACCCAAACTATTCTTCTTCCGGTTAATATAAATTCATTTGCTTAGCAACCTGCAATAGTTCGCTCAACGGATCAGCATTCTCCAATTCCGGTATTCGCCAATGCCCCCACGCCAATGTGGAACACGTATCACGTAGTCGATATCGTTTGTCATCCTGGGACCTAAAGGCGATTTTGTTTAACATTTCGGTATATATATCATGTAAGGTTGATCGAAACACAAGCATTTTACACATTACTGTTTTATCAGACCCCTCCGCAACCGCTTTGTAGTCTACTTCCGTCAACACTTTCTGAATAACAACTTTCTTAACACCTTTCGCTTTCTTAACAACTTCATTATCAGCAAGCTTTAGACAGTATGAGTTCGATCCAGCACCATAAAAATAATGAATCGCTTTCCCTGCGTACTCATCTTTCATTCGTCCAACGACAGAAGCAGTCGTAGGAATACCATGCAACTCATTTTGATAGTTGGAAGTATCATATTCGTCTAAATTATTTCGCATGTGTGCATACATATCATCAGTTACTATCTCAACAATCAAAGAATCCGTGTCAGTATAGAGCAACGTGACATTCTTGCCATAATGAGCTCGTAAGATATAAAAAAAAACCGATACATTATAATTTTGGAAAGATCTAAAATACTGAATCCGACATAGACGGGTTTGTCGTACGTAACTACCTGTTTCGACAATTCCGCCGCAAACAATTTATCAGTGAATTGAATAAAATTTTTAAATTGCGGTTTTGCAACGTACCGTGCTAGACCTACCCGACGACCGTTATTTTCCCAATGCGTTAACAGTTTAATAACTCTTCGTTTATCGACATTTTCCATTGTTTTACCAAACACGCCATTATTCATAATTTTATAGAGATCCTTTTCGAACGTGTTCTGTGCTGTGCTGCGGAGAGCGGTATTAGGTCTACGTATGGTATTAGCCAGGAACTCTGACGAAAGCGTAAAACCCTATGAATACGAGTAACAACTAAGCCATGCTCTATACATTGTTTTAAATAGCGGTAATGTATAACGTAGTTGGTCTTATCACACAGGTTAGGGATTAACTTCTCCTCCTGGGAATGTGGTGTGCAGATCATTTCAGGACAAAACGGATAATCGTTGTGTTCGTCATGCAGATGGTGGGGATAATGTATATCAACCTCCAGTACAAATCCAATATCGGCGTCATCATCAATCTTTAATACGTCAAAGTGTTCTATTTCCTCTTGAGGTAACCACATAAACCCATCGTGGGGCAGGTATTGCTTCATACTCCAGCCGTATAAATTCGTGGCATCTAAATATTGTAAAAACACTTTCGGTTGTTTAGGATCATAGTTTGGAACAAACTCGTTATTAGCGATGCTTCTCCGCTTGATACAAGTACTTACTCCACCCCCGAATACCTTGTTTAAAAAAGTGATACATATCCATATCCGTCAGTAATTCTAACTCTACTTTCGTACATTTTAACATGGCATCCCACGCCAATCCAGGCAAAGTGACATACTGTGCAGGTTCTAACCCATACACACCCATACATAATCTCCTAAAGTTTTCAAACACGTCAGCCAATAACAACACATCTGATTTTAAATAAATATCAGCATAATCACCTAGTGTATTACACTTAAAGTGATCCCATACCAGTAGAACGCGACAGTATTCGTCATCGGAAATATTTGCATCGCGCATTTTATCGTAGAATTTGTCATATGATGGCACCGTGACGTCGTTCAACTTACTAAAGCTGTCTACGTACGCATAAGGGAAACTACCTTTCTTTCTCACTAAGTTGAAGTCGCTATCATTACTAAAATATTTCCGTACCTCCATACATTGATCATCTGATAAATTCTGAGATAGAGTATCTAAGGATGCAGCCATGAATCTACAACTATCGACGAAACGTAAATTAATGTATTTCTTTTCCTTGATACCATGACTGTTTACATATTCATCAACAAAAATGTGCTTACCAAACCTTATATATTTTTCACTGTTAACCGGAAGTACGGTAATTGCTTCCGTTTCACTCGCTAACTGTTTAATGAACAGGTGAACATCATAACCACTGAGATTATGTAGAAAAACGGGGAGAAATGTAGGTACCTGATAGTTTAAGTTACACGTTGAATGTGCTGCACCACGATACTTACCAGTAACGTGACAGTGATCTCGTACTTTCGGATTTGTCGGATCGCCCGTAAAGTGCTTGCCGCATATGTAACAACATACACTGCGTTCATACGTAACCTGCTGTTCATCCGTTAATGGTGTCATTGGAACAATAGCTTTGAAATGTTCATTATATATCCGTTTTACATCACTTTCTAGTCGTTTTATAAATATCTCCCCTGCATTACTCCCCCTATACAGCTCTAACTTAGACCACGCATCGTTTACACAATATAATAACTAAACGAGTATGGTTCGTGTTTACACGTTTTTATCGTGAACGGTTTTTCGGGATCTGGTTCAGCCGTATCTACCGGTACTAAGAGCGCTTCAAAATCTGCATATATTACGAATGGTAGAACCATTTGTTTCTGATAGTTCCGAAACGCGAGTATATTTTCCGCGTAGAATTTCCCGGTTATGTCTTTTTTTTGTTTCACGCCCGGTAATTTTGTATATACGAAGTTACAGTCGTGTGACACGTGTCGGGTTAATTGCTCCTCGGATCTAAAGTAATACAAGCATGCATCACAAAAATACATTGCTCCGTTTTGCCGAGTTATTTGGTTGCTAAGTAAACGAGAAAAATTTTTTATCCATACATAATGCTGATTATCTGTTTGGTTACTGACTAATAATAATAAATTAACATGGACTGCCTGTTTGGCTTTGGTGTAATACAGAGGCCCCACTACCTCTGTGACACGCTGACCATCGTGATACGTATCGTCTAACCCATAAACATTAATGGAAATGTTGTTATTGGTCTCAAACGTTGAAATATTCGTCAGTTTAACAGGGAACTGTACACCATTCCAGTTGAATAATGTCTGGAAATCAGGGTAAGATGTCGTCCGCTGGGGTAGACCCTTTGGTGTCACTAGTGCCGATACCACAGCCCATGCAAAGCAGCAGTTGTCATTATTTTTTACATTGACTATGGCGTGTTTATGTGCGATTTCGGCGGGGACAGCCATATATGAAGAACCCGTAAGGGGTGCAAATTTTAGCATGTTCACCTCTAAATATACGAATTGCACCAGGGACCACCCTAAAACAGGTGTTACTAATCGCTTACACCATTAGTCACACTTACCAGAATCTTTATGTTGAAATTCCGATTGCTTCGCATCCAATATGTTACTTATTCTTTGGAAATACTCTTCCAACACCGTCCCAATACTTAGAATGTCATACTTAGTCTGAAAAGATTTCTGTTCTGTGCGTTCCTTACTGTTCAAAAAGTATAAACCAAACAGTTCCACATTACATTTTAATGAGTAGTGTTTCTGCAACTGAATTTGTACTACCTTCAATACGTTTCCTTTAACGTCTGCCATAAAGGTGAACACATCAGTATGCATATTGCATGGTGACAGTCGATACGACACAATGCGTTGTTTAAACGCATTTCGAATCACTTCGATCCCAGTATCGACTAGTAAACAGATATTAGCTTTATGCCTATTGCTTCTGAGGTGTCCTTGGAACGCATACCGAGGTATATCCATTGAACAATCAGTGCAATGGACGCTCTCACCAATTTTTTTAGGTTGTTCCGGTTCATCGCATTGGTCAGACTTACGCTTCCTTGAGTTGCTCAACCCTGATGGTCCGGGTTTCGCATTATCCTTCGCGTAGGTTACCCCAGATGGTCCTGGTTGCGCAAAGGAATCAGTATCGTGTCTATGTACTGCTTTGTTATCGTCGGAAGTGATTCCTTGCACCACATTGCTACCTGTGGTTTTGTTTTGCAACGAAACCTCCTGCATGCCAGATGGTGGAGTAGATACTGTCATCCAGCACGCAGTTTTTTTATGGCGAAGGAGGGAATCTCTCCTGGAGAAATCTTTCATACATTCGCAACGGAATCGATTATTTACACCTGAAATAACATTGAAGACAAAATATTCTAATTGTAATGTTGGGTAGGGGGGTTATGTATTTACCCTGCATTGCAGACAAGATAGTTTCAGACTATTATAAAGCTGGTGCGTGCAGGTACAGAGTTAGATTGTGAGTGTTAACACAAGAAGCGGTGTGGTATATATATCGCGTGGGGAGGTATTTTTTAGAATATCTGCTGACCGCACACGTACACATCTGCATGCGCGAAAAAAAATAATAAAAAATAAAAAATAAAAAAAATAAAAAAATAAAAAAGTTAAAAAGTAAAAACGTAGTGTTCAGTGTGCGTGTGATATTAATTCATTCTTTTTCCTGCACCCCACACAAAAAGAGCGTCCGTAACAATACCCTACTACATTATACTACCGAGACACTTCAGAGAGATTGAATATATGATCAAAAATAGTAGGTATTGGGGCTCCATACGGGTGTTGTATTATAACAAGGGGGGTTTAAACAGGCATCTGTTTTTTATAGAAACAGTTCAAACCAGCTTAAATACAGCTCAAATACAGATCAAAACAGATATCTGTTTTCCATAAACAATACAATAAGTATTAACTATCATATATATTGCAATTAGCCTACTAAATAGTCTGATCCAATTAAGTCACTAATATGTAAATATTTATACATAATACTATGTACCTAAATACATAGCAAAGGATATATATTTAAACTCGAATAGAACCAATTATAATTTTTTTATATGTAGTTCAATTGGGATGAAAAATTGTTTTAAAACGCATTAATATTTAAACTGAAAAGTTCTATAATAAATTCCTTTAACAAGTATTACTTCAAAATGACTATAAACCTGTCAATCACCTCATAATGTGAAATTTTGAATAAAAAATAATAAGTATCAAATTATTATCTGCAAATATACACTACCAGATTTAGAGATACACTAAATTATTAATAGTTTCAAAGGATTAAAACTAATAAACCTGCTTTAGACTGAGAAATCTTGTTAATAATATGTAAGTATAAAAACAATTTTTTTTCATAATGCATCTACTAGGTACGTAACAAGAATTAAACCTATAAAGAAACTCGATTTTGCTTGTAAACTTTTGTTAGATAACATTAAACTGTATGTAATTTGATCTGTTTAAATGTAAAAAAAATTAAGAAATGTATTAACTGAATTGATTATAAAGAAAACAATTTACATTAGTCAATTTTAACGGGGAAGTCATAACGATAGGACTAAATTTAAAGAAAATATGGTGACGCACTATAACACATATGCATGTACCCAGTGCAAATCAAACTATAAAAGATCAAAGTGTGGAAAGGTGAGAGTCAGTAAGCGTTCAGCGCCCAAAGCATTGACACCGCAGAACAATGAGTATATTAAACGTTAATGAAAAAGTTGTCGTTGATAATGCTACCGTGGCGTTAACGAAATACATTGATAAAAATGTAAATACGCCAGTAGCATTTAGAAGTTGGGAAACCCACATATATCCCACCGTTCCAGCAACAGATAAGCATACATGGGGGTAAGTGTACATTTTTTATATGTCAATAGTATGTTGCATGATTTTTCATACACTTGAAGTGTAATAACCCATTTCAATGATGATCACCGTTTATTTGCATATTTAGACGTGAGACTGGTTTTTTTTATGTATTTGATATTCAGAAAGAATACCTTATGTATTCAGTACACATCAATACTTGCATTCAGTAATTATATTTATACTCATTTCAACATTCGTTTGAACCTTTTATTTTATTTTGTAATGAATTAATTTTTTATAGCATCATAAATATTTAATTTTGACTAAATTAATAAAGAACTAATTTTTTTTGCATTTACAGATTATCTATTCATCGTCGAGGTTAACAACTGTAATTAAAATGATCTAACATTTACAGTAAATATTATTTTTACCCTTTTATACATTATACAATAATTAACAAAAAAATTAAACGCTAACTAATAAGTATTATTTTCTTCCTGAATAGTTAATCAACATTAATGAACAAAAATTATTTTTTCTTTAGTATACTGTGTGATCAGGTGTGCTACGTAGACTAGTAATCTTTTACTGTATCTATTTTATCTATTGCATATATTGTACATATTGTATATATGTTGTATATATTGTATGTAATAAAATATTTTATGCCAGTCGCTTAGTTTATCCTCTAGTGAAAACATGTGCGACGTGCCACCGAACTTTTATTATCCTCAGTATTACAATTGTTTCGATAAACGATTACTAACGTATAGAGCATGGTCTGGGGTTCACTCACCCTCATCGCTTGCTGCAGCAGGATTCATTTCCACATCTTCAGACGATACGGTTGAATGTACGGTTGATTAAAGAAAATCATATATTTGAGTAATACATTTGTACATGTTTCTACATTAATTAAATAAATTACTCAATCCGTTACAGGAGCATCTCCGATGGGCACTGCACGTATGCCCAATTACTTGCACCACGCAGATGTAATGACACAGAAGTCGAGAGGACCTTTTGCACGTGTACTAAATCAAAATATTTTATTCCTAAAGAAAATCATATATCTGAGTAATACCGTTGACTGAAAATGATTTTTTACTCAATGGTTAATACATTTGTACATGTTTATACATTAATTAAATATATTAACATATCGTTTTCTTTTATTTTGTGAGTGAGCAAAAAGTGGGCTAGAGTAGCAACCAGGTTACACGGATGTAATTGTGGAACACGAATAGGTCGCACGGATGGTCTGGTAATTGTGGAACAGGAAAGCGGGGTTTGTGACCTTTGTTTTGTAGTAATGATAGGTCACACGGATGGCCTCGTAATTGTGGAACAGGAAAGCGGGGTTTGGGGCCTTGGGTTTGTGGTGATGATAGGTCGCACGGATGGCCTCGTAGTTGTGGAACAGGAAATGTGGTGGTGGTGGTGTGTGCTTGTAAAGTCTCCAAACTAACCTACTGTAGTTATAATCATTTTATCACACTGTTATATTAGGTGCTTGCATGTATTTCGATCAGCGATATCTATTGGTGAACATGCCAAGTATCAAGGGAAACAACTGTTAAACAACCTAATCTAACTATTAAATTCGATGGTTTTGACATTTCTCTATACAAAATAACAGTTTTCCATTAAGTATTATTGAGTTATTCAGTGTGTACAGACGCTAATCATGGAACGCTCAAAATTGCATTTTCGACATTCATTACTTTTGCCGTTTCAAAATCGCGGTTTCATTGCTGGCCAGGCAGAAATAGAGGAGTTTACTGTGGCGTATTGTGACCGGCGATGAAAAGTGGCTCTACGACAATCCAAGCGCAAAATTGCTATGGGTTAGTCCAGGAGAGCCATCCACATCGACACCGAAGCGGAATATTCATGGCGATAAAGTCTTGCTGTGCATATGGTGGGGTCAGCAAGGTGTAGTGTAGTACCAGCTACTAAAACCGAATAAAACTGTTACTGCAGATGTCTACCGCCGTCAATTGAACGAATTGAACGACGTATTGTTGCAGAAAAGCCCAGTAATAGCGAGTAACAGACGCAGCCGTCTTTTTTCATGACAACACTCGACCACACGTTGCGAGAGTTGTGAAGGTTACAATGTTGCAGCTCGAATGGGAAGTACTGCCGCATCCAGCGTACTCACCAGACCTAGCGTCTTTTGATTACAACAAATGCTGAAGAAGTGCGAAAATGGATCGATAATTGAATCGATGCTAAACCACCATTGCTCTTTCAACACGGTATCGCCATGTTGCCACAGAGGTGGGGAAAAGTTGTAGAAAATATTTTGATTAATATATATATATATATATATATATATATATATATATATATATATATATATATTGAGATGATTCAAATTACATGCAAGTCGCTATGTAAGTCGCATAGTGAAGTATTTCTTTAGTTGGTACGAAATGGTACATATCAGTATATAATTCTAGATAAGAATGGTTAATAAACATTGAGATGTTTGTAAATTTTAAATATTTCTTAATGTAATGTTAAAATAAGTCATCGACAGCACAGTACATTGAAGTATAGGGTATGTTTGTTATCGTTATGATTTAGTTCAAGTTTTTATTTAGTTTAGTAAGTTTATTTAAAACAATATTCCCTGACGACGCAATTCACATGTACGCAGCCAAGATTCTTGAAAACATTCGTATTAGTGCGTTAAACACATATCAGTGCAAAAATTATGAAAAAACAGATTAAGTACATTAGTGAGTAACTATAATACATGAATCATGCAGCAGCTCTGGGATTATTGTGTTTAATCAACATTTTATGACCTTAAACTAGTGAGTGACAACATTCCGACACTAGTGGTAGGAGAACTTATGAACCTACGAAAGTGGTAAAATAAATTAATTGGTGACTTGAACATTAAGTTTAAACACTTACACTAACAGTTATTGTGGTTAAAAGTGTGAAATTTTACATTAAAATTATTTAATGTTATTTATATGTTTGTTATATGTTATTTCCTCGCATAAAATTTTATAAAAAGTATTTTAAATTGAGACAATTTGTATAAAATAAATTAGTAGAGGCAAAAATAGTAAGGTAGCCTCAATTTCATGTTACAATTCATTATATTTATGTCCATTTTGTTAATTTTAGTTTTTAAGAGTATTGGTAAAATTTAAATAATTTTCCTCTCAAATTGGCCGTACGCATGTATAAGATGAATATTTGGGTGTAGTAGCATCCCATATTCATATAGAAGTCATCTCCAGGCCTGTAAAATTCATAAAATTAGCGTAAAATCAATAAATAAGTGTGAAAATTAACTTAGTTATTAAGTGTAGGATTTAGTTCGTGTTTGGTTTCAAATTATAGAGAAAATTATGTAGATTATGAAAATGTATTTAGTTGTAAGAAATGTTTAAGGGGGCCAAAGTTATGGGGTTTTGAAATTATATCGTAATGTAAAAATTGCTGTAGCCAATCAGAATTTAGGAAATACTCTTGGTAACTAATTAGAACAATCGAAGATTTGGTCGTCAACCAAAATCATATAAATAGAAGTGCTTTAGGATTACAAACTCTCTTAATTTTCCTCTGTTTCAACAGCTTGCCAAAGTAAGGTGTTGCCAAATTTTTTTTGAAAATAATTTTTTAAACAAAATAACGTCACTTCGGTAAAATAACAAAGTGCGATTTAGTATCGGAAGTGTTAATGAAACAAGTGATAGTCTTTTGTCGGGAAATTAATTAAATTAAGGTTAGTTTACCTTTTTAAATTTTCAAATCGGAGGTTTTCGATAGTTTATAAAAATATTTCCGCAGTTTCGACATTGTTTGTTATTAAATTTATATTGTTTATGTTGGTATGGATATTTAATTGTGTTGTCTTCGTGTTTTTATCATTATACACCTTGTTTATCAAAAGTGTGTTTAATTTATAACCACCTTCAACGATCCATGATTTTCAAAACTTATTTTGAAATAAATATAAGAAGAAGTGATGAGCCTAAAAATAAAGATTCGTCAATATTATAATAACAATAGTGAAACTTACCTAAGTGTATAAGCTGGTAATATAAAAGAAAATTTGGATATTCGAGGAGCAGAGTTGCAGTTCGCAGGAGCTGTTGTCTACAAGCAACTTCAGCAGCAGTAACCCACATAAGGAGGACATTTTATGTGAGTACTTTATTATTGACATTGATACTTTATTGTTATGTTCATAATTCCAATCCTTTGTAATAATCATGATGTGCAACAACATGTATGCACGTCCAAAGGGAATATTATTTGTTCTAAAAATTTAAATGGTTTATAATAATATTGTTTTTAATTCAAACGTAGTTATACTTACTTGTATGTCGAATTTCACTTTTAGTTATAGTCAAATCACCTGTTTGCGTATTCACACCGCATGCCCACGCATACTTTTAGAAGAATTTTGTTATGTACAGGGTGTGACACAGGTATTAATGCGAATTAAAATTTGTAATTCAATTTACTTGATCAATTTAGATACGATAAAATAATTGGACTAACTCAATGTGCTTTAATCATATTAACTATGATTATTGTAGTCGAAACCTTAATATAATTCATATTAATAATCATTTATTTTATAATTTTAAAAGTAAAGTTTCTTCTAAATTTTGATCCCTATCCCCTTTGATGAGTCTTTACATGCGGCTGTTTTTAAAAGTTAGTTTGGGCAATATTAACAATAATAATTAGAATATTAATATAAAATAATAAATATAATCTAACAATAATAATAATATAAATAATAAATATAATTTGATAAGTCTTTATATGCGACTATTATTAACAATTATTATTATTACTAACCAGAGAGAGGGGAAAAATCAGTTCAGTATATATATATATATATATATATATATATATATATCAGTGTTTCTGAAATACTTCAACAAACTTATGGAACTGATTCTTTATACAAAATAAAGAAAAAAAGTTCCTATAATCATGGGTCCTAATTTGAACGGTTTGCTGTCTGTCTTTATGTTTGTGTTTTTTATAAAAATCTCTATAAATCGTGTTTCATGCGAGATGGAAACATCAAAATCGGTACAGTAGTGTATCTTACTACTACAAAAGAGTGTTTAAAAGTGCAATATTAAATCTTATTACATTTCAAAATGGCAGCCATTTAAAAATTTTAATGTCAAATTGCATGAAAACTGTTACAAATTTCGAAAAAATACACATTACACAAAAAATGTTAAATTTAAAGAAAAATCAAACGACACCTCAATTTAAAAAATCGTGCATAAAATATCGGAGATATGGATTATTTACTGAATAACACGTGTTTAACAATGCATAATTGTATTTCGGAAAAAATCATAATAATTATTAGCATATCTAGCCTTATAAATGATGTAAAGCATTAAACACTGCAAAATGAAACTAAAAAAGTACAAAATTAGGTTATTATTTACAAGATTGATAAATTAAATTACAACTTAATGTATTATTCGAGTGACAAACTTTTTCGGTTTACATTACAATAAATGCTCTATGTGCCTTCCATTTTCTCTGATACAAGCAACAACTCGACGGGTCATGGACTGCCAGACTCTTTCAAAAATGCCGCAAGTATTCCTGATGGTTTCACAAGCATCAATGATACGCCGTAGAAGACCATCTCTTGTGTCAATTGGTCTGTCATATACTAAAGATTTTAAATGACCCCATACCTAAAAATCAATCGGATTTAAATCTGGCGACCGAGGGGCCATGATATTGGTCCTCCTCTGCCTATCCATTGTCGTCCATAAGTTTCATCTAGGAACTGTCTTATATTTAACCGAAAATGTGGAGGAGCTCCATCATGCATGAACCACATATTGCCTCTCACGGCCAAAGGTACATCTTGTAAAAGCTCGGGTAAATTATTTTCCAGGAACGCTCTGTAAGCATCGCCATTAAGTCCGTCAGGTAACACAAATGGACCAATCAAACAGTCTGCTACAATACCGACCCAAACGTTTATCTTGAACTGTTGCTGATGTCTCCCTTGGTGAGTTGTGTGAGGGTTTTCATACGCCCATTGATGGTTGTTGTGGAGATTTACAATTCCATCTCTATTAAATGAGGCTTCATCAGTAAACAAGATTGACTGTAAGAAGAAAGGGTTGTTAATCTCTTGGTATAGCCATCGGCAAAATTGCAATCTTAGTCGAAAGTCAGCAGGACCGAGAGCTTGTACACGCTGTAGGTGGTAAGGGTACAACAATTGTTCGTGCAGCACTCGCCACACTGTCACGTGATCAACGTTAAGAATTGATCCTAGCTGCCTGGTACTCACACCTGGATTTTCCTCCACTCGTTGTATGATGTTTTCTTCCAAATAAGGAGTCCTAACTTGTCTTTGGACTCCTCGATCTCTAGTAGAGGGAAATAACGTACCATTATCTCCAAGTCGTCGATAGACAGCAGCAAATGTTGAGTGATACGGTTGTTGTCGATCAGGGAAACATTCATGATAAAGCCGGGATGCTAAATGACCATTGCCGATAGCTTTACCGTAAATGAATATCATGTCTGCTTGATGACTATAGGGATATCCAGCCATTTTAAAATACACAAATAATAAGTTATTAAAATACAATTTTAATTAATTAAGCAAGTTCCGACTAATAAGGACCTTATAAGCACGATTGTAAAACAATTAACAATTACGTCAATAAGTTTGATTTGAAAATTAAATGCACAGCTGACTTAATTGTTGGTTAGTATCAGATGTTCTATTGTTAACAGCTGATATTGCTAAAACATATCAATACATTAAAACATTCTCAGCTTAACAATTTGTACTGATGTGATGTGTCAGCATTGTGAAATATTCAGTAAATCATCCCTATCTCCGTTATTTTATGCTCAATTTTTAAAATTGAGGTGTCGTTTGATTTTTCTTTAAATTCAACATTTTTTGTGTAATGTGTATTTTTTCGAAATTTGTAACAGTTTTCATGCAATTTGACATTAAAATTTTTAAATGGCTGCCATTTTGAAACGTAATAAGATTTAATATTGAACTTTTAAACACTCTGTTGTAGTAGTAAGATACACTTCTGTACCGATTTTAATGTTTCTATCTCGCATGAAACACGATTTATAGAGATTTTTGTAAAGAACACAAACAGAAAGACAGACAGCAAACCGTTCAAATTAGGACCCATGATTATAGGAACTTTTTTCTTTATTTTTGTATAAATAATCAGCTCCATAAGTTTGTTAAAGTATGTCAGAAACACCTGTATATATATATATATATATATATATATATATATATATATATATATATATATATATATATATATATATATATATATATATATATATATATAAAGTACTCGTATTTAGATTATAAGTTTATTGGGTATCGGCTTAGATAAATTTTTTATTGATTTTGTCAAATTTTCGTCTGTGATTACTGATTAGTCCTGATGAAGCCTGTAATCACAGACGAAAATTTGACAAAGAATCAATAAAAAAATTTGTCTAAGATACTATAAATATATATATATATATATATATATATATATATATATATATATATATATATATATATATATATATATATATATATATATATATTGCACCAATTTTTCTCAATAAATGTCTTTTCAAGTGAGAAAATGGTCAGAATTCATGCAAGCACCTATTATTATCGTTTATTAGCTATCTTGCATTAACATGAAAAGTTAACGTTGGATCAACAGGAATTACTGATGTTAATCTTGCATCTTTGTTCCTGTTAAGTGAACGCTAAATATTTTAACCTTTCTAGTTTACGCAATCAAGACAAACTTTTGGGTTTGTTATATTTTGTATAGAAAGTTCAATATAGTTCATACTTTATGAATAAACACCATCCAAAAAATTTTAAAGTTTTCACAATAATTTGTGTATATGAGATTGTAGTGTGATCGCAATGCATAACTTACCTAGATGTTCCTTTTCAAATTTCTAAAAGTACAAGAGCATTTAGAATCGTTCATAACCCTATTATCATCTTCAAGTCAATAGCAACTATTAACGAAAATATTTAGAACAACACAGAATCATGCTACTTAATTGTAATGATACAATTGCATTTTTATAGCTTAACTAAACGGATATTGTAAAAAGTAGAAATATACACCAACTAAGCATTTTCCTAAATATTGTAACCAAACATTCTCCTAATTATTATTAGTACAATTATAAATCATTTTATTTTGGTGTAAAAAACCAGCATAAAGGACTAATTTCAGTTTCATGTTACACAACCTTTTTGAAAATAACCATTTCGCAATTAATTTATATCGGCCGTTTTTAAGAAACGGCATTTAAACATAACGAACGGGCGAAAATTATGTGAATTTTATTTGACATTTTCTGATTTTTTTTATTGTTTGAAAATTGCAATAAACCATATAAAAAGGAACAAACAAATACAAAATAGTATATTATTTTATACGGAGCTAAAGTGATACTTTTTGTCGAATCCCTGTTTGCCAGCCGACAGTAAGCGAGACTGGCAATTAGAGATGAAGCAAAAAAGTCACTTTAGTTCCACTTAAAATATGCTATTTTTTCTTCAAACCTAACCCAGGCCCAGTTATTTTTAAAACAGGTTGTTCGCGAAACAAGGGTCTACCATTAACCTGGATTTGTATGGGTTGCTTTGCAAACCGTTAGACGTGCGTAGCTATGGATTCCGCAAAATGAAACACTAGTGTAAATTAAAAAAGTTGACCAAAAAAGCTCGAGAAAGACAACAAAATAACAATTTAGTATCTTGTATTGAGTCACTAAATGTGATGTTTACTGGCGTTGAAGAAAAAATAACTTTTTTTAGTTGATCATTTTTAAGCGTTTTACACTTTGCAAGAAAAAGTAGGTGTCGTTAATTGGACCAATTGACACGATAGATAAGGACAGAGTAGGCCTCTTAATTTTCTCTCTCTCTCGCCTGCAGTATTCACACTTAGCATTGCCACGCGCAGTCCATTTCCATATGTCGACGAGCTGAGTACACAGTTCAAGGTGGTTATGCTGTTGATAGTGGGTTAAGTTTATATCTTATCTATTTTTTATCAACTGGATGTTTTAATTCTAAGCTTCTGATTACTTATGCTGCAATCAAACCATATTTCCTCATATTGCCCCTGCTGGCAATAATTTCTTACTGCGCCTCTGTTTATTTTGCATTATCTAGCAGACCATAATTCGATGTATATGATTTTCGATATAAATGCAGATTTACTATAATTTAAATGTCAATGTCTGTCAATTTATTTTGTTCCCATATGTTATAAACTATTGAATGTTGTACAAGGTGATTTAGGTATTTTTTGTAAATAGCATAATTTAGGAAAATTTTTAAATTGGAAAAAATCTCATATACAACGTTGTAATGGCAAGTTGGGAAGAAGTCAAAAGATTAGCTGCTGATTTTCAAAAAGTGCAGCTCACTTCTACTACACAAAGGTTTCTTTGCATGTGCATCATATAAAGTGTACTAAAGACCCTTTTTTTTAGATTATCTGAGAGAAATTGTATTGAAATTGTGTCATGGCTAATAAACCGTAAATTAATTGATCTCATTTTCACTAGCGATGGAAAAGAATATATGACCTCATCACAATTAGTGCAAGATATTTTAGGAGAATTATATGTACATGGTGGAAGAGTAAATTATGTTGAATTATCAAAAACCATTGGTGTAGATTTAAGTCATATTACTTCTCACATACCAGAGGTGACACAAGGACGTAAAGATATTTATTCGATCCTTGGCCAATTAATCGATACTTCTTACATTATTAAAATAGCAGGCGAAATTAATCAGAAACTTCTACAACAAGGTCAAATAAACATTGGCGATTTAACAATACAATATGATTTGCCTGCAGAGTTCTTGCAACACAATGTTTTAGAAAAATATATAGGTAAACTCATTCATGGGGAACAAGATAAAAATGATCCAAAAATATTTTTTACTGAATCATTTATTACCAGAAGTAAAGCCAAAATCAAGGGAGCTCTTATTGCTCTAACCAAACCAACACTTGTCACAACTATTTTAAATCAAATTGACATAACTGATAAGCTGTTTTTTTCTCTTTTCGATCAATTATCCACTTATGGTTTCCTAACAGGGCGAACAACTGCAGCATTATATGTGCCGAATGTATATTCACGAAATCAAAATGAATGGGTTCAAAATTTTTTTAAACAAAATGGATATCTAGAGTTTGATGCTCTAATCCGTCTAGGTATCACAGACTATAAAACATACTTAAAAAAACATTTTATTAATGAAGAGATTGTTATGCTTAAGTCGACTGTTATTTCACCACAAGTTATTGAGCGAGTTGAAGCAGATGTTGAAGAATCTATTAGTAGCAAATCGTTTGTTGATTTGCAAAGTAGTCTTCCACATGTACTTGATGATGATGATATTAAAATAGTTATTGATAAAGTGGTTACTGTGCAGAGGCAGCGTAGTATTATAGTATTGGATAATTTCTTGATTAGTAAAGCATTTATTGATTGTTTAATAAAGGAATGTCAAGTATTTTTACAGGATAAAGCTAAAGATATTGTGCAATCAGGAAAGTACCAGCAATATCAAACTGACTTACAAGTGATTGCAAGCAAGATGCATAAAGGTGATGATGACCATGAGGATAGTAAAGTTGATAAACGAGATGAAAGACGTAAGAAAGCAACTAGTGGAAAAAGTGGTGGTGGAACTCAAGGTAGAGAAACTAAAACTAAATCTACTAAAAAATTTGCTCGTAGTAGTAAGAATGTGCAAGATAATGATGACAATGATTATGAAAAACAAGAGAAAAAAATTAGCTTACATGTAATTACTATAAAGGACATTCAAAAACTAATTGAGAAAAGGATTGAAGAAGAAGAGTTAAGCGAAATTGTAGAAAATGTTGCAAATTATTTGCTTCCAATATTGAATGACAATGGATTGGAAATTGCAGCAAAACTATATGCAACAACTGTAGCTGATCGAACAGCTTCACGTCGACATACACATAATGATGTTCAAAATAAGGTTAATGCATTGTTAGGAGATGTTCGGTTATTTGAAAAAGGTTTAAAATGTTTTCCTGTAGATGTGCAAAGTCATTTGTACAAATATTTATTAAAAACTATTTGTTTAGATATTGTCAATGAAATTTTAAATTATGTGGCATCTGAAAAGGGTTTAAATATTGAAGCCGATAAATTTACAAATGATCAAAGGAACAAATTTGTAAATGATTTAACTCCAGATTATCGAAATTCCTTACAAAATTTGTTAAAAACATTAGCAAATCCAAATGTAGAAGAGTTTACTGTTGCTGTTGAAGAAAATTTAAATGCATCTAGTATGATTTTAAAAAAAATTGACAAAAAAAAAGATAGGTTAGTGATTTTAAATCATAAACATAGTTTACTTGAACAATTAGATAAATGTGAAGATCCTGCATTGACTTTACATTTAGCTAGTTTAGTTATTTTTATAACAGCCACACAAAATATGCTTCATGCAAGTGGAAGGCATGTTTCATCAATTTTATTTTATTTAAAGCAATATCTTAGTGTGGAACAATCAACTGAGCTTTGTTCGTATCATGGTATGTTAATTTTCATTGAAGCTTGGAAGATTACAAATTTTTATATTTACAGATTTAGTAACACTAATGTTAAACCATGGTTCTGAAGGTGATAAGGCAAAAGATCAATTGATTGAGAAAATGCCAGGAATTAAATTGATTGCAAATGAATTTAAGAAAGTTGCATCAGAAAAAAGTTAATATATAAGATTTAAAATGTAATTAACATGCTCTATTGCCCAAATTGATTTATTACGGACCACAAGTAATGTAACATTTTTCTGCATAATATGATAAGAATAGTTTTTCAGTAAGTATAAGTACAAAAAAAATAAAGATTTATCGATGTTATTAAATTGTGCTTTATTTTTATACTTTCCTTAATTTTAAGTTGGCTATTTGTAGTAACATTAAATGATGCAATAAACATTATATTTGCTTTATAACTAATATGTTACAACAAAATTTTATGTCTAATCAAAGAGGCTGGAGAATACTAGATTATGTCAGCTGTAACAGTAACCTACCAAAGTCGAAAAATGTTAATGAGATTACATCTGGAGAAGTAGCATATCATACATTTATGCTGTTGTGCAAAACTAGATATTAATTAAAAACATCAAAAATCATTACCATCAAATAAGGTCACATGGCACAATTTTGAGACAAATTTTGCACTCAGCCAAATGAAACGCGATTTATTGGAGCCGATGTTGCATATCGATAGGCAGCATATCACGATATCTGAAAAAGCTTGGTTCCAAAATAACCCTCCTTCAGCTTTTGTTTTTAATAAGCTAACTTGGGGCAAAAAAATGAGCCTCTACTTTAACAAAAAAAACGTCAAAAAATAGGTGCAAACGTGTTTATTTCGGCAATATGAACACAGAAACAAACGATAAAAGTGGTATGGAGCACCATACGATATTCCACCTACAAAATGGTAATTATAAAAATTGTTTTTAGGATAATTATGCAACCTCTTTTGTTATGAAAATAGGCAACATAGTAAAATCAAAAACAATAATCTATGTCAAACAGACGTTTCATGACAGACAGAGGTTATAGACATCTAGATACTAACTTAAATTAACAGAAATGAAATAATTTTAATTTAAATTTTTTTAGGATAACTATTAGCTCACAACAAAAACAGGCAACATTGTAAAAACATAAACAATAATCTGTCAGAATTAGATTTACGGTCGGTTTCATAGTCAAGTTAAAATGACTTTATGTCCAAAGGCACTTTAAAGGAGAAAATCCTGTCCCATATTCCCACTTTAAATTAAAATCTACTTTAAAGTGAGCTTTAAGATAAAGTCGTATTTCCAGCAGTTTAAAGTAGCTTTAACCTATAAACCCAACGTCAAATCTGTCAAACATCCCAAATACGACACGTGGTAAACACTTTCAACATTTTTGTGGCAAAATTAAAATGCAGCGCTTTTTGGAAAGCTCTACAAGCTCGGATACTTCTTCCGACTCAGAACCAGAAGAAATTTCGGTTCATAAACGGAAAGTTTAGAGGAAAAGCTAAAGTTGGATGGAGAGTGATGGTACAGTCTTTTTTGAGCGATTTAGACTCAATAAGTTCACAGTTGCTCATTTACTGGAACAAATAGAGCACATGCTGAGTTACACTACAAACAGATAAATATAAGATTAATTATTAAATAATATAATGTCACGGTTTTTTTCTTTTCAAGGGTAGTTGTATACGGTCTTATGTCACTGGAAATTTGCTGATTTCAGCTGGCGATTTTATAGGGGTTTTGAAAAGCTCAGCACATTGGATCGTGACGCGAGTTTCGAAAGCCATTGTGACTTTAAGACCAATGTATATTAACATGTACGATGAGAAAATGAAACAAGAGAGGCAGCAGAAAGATTATATGAAATAGCCAGATTTCCACGTGTTATAGGGGCAATCGATGGCTCTCTAATTAAAATCCAATCCCCTAGAGGAGAGGACGCCGAAATATTTCGTTGCCGAAAAGGTTTTTTTGCGTTAAATGTACAGTCTCTAGCAGACGCACAGTTAAAGTTTAGAAACATTGTAGTTGATGGCCTGGCTCCTGCCTTTACCAAACCATTTTTAATAATAATATCTACACTAAAACAGAACTTTCAAGAGGGACAATAAGGATGGTATCTATTACTTGGCGATAGTGGTTATAATTTGGAACCATACCTCATGACAAAGTTACAAAACACATTTATCCCTGCAGAGAATCTATATAATGAGTCACTTATTCGCACTAGGAATTTGTTGGAAAGGCTGTATAGGGTCTGGAAAAGAAGATTTGAGGTTCTTAACACTAGATTAAGGTTTAAACTGGAAAATTGCAGAGTGTGTTATAGTAGCCACAGCAATTCTTCATAATCTGGCCATTGAAATGAAGGATCGTTTTTTTATATGAATTGAAAATCGAAGCAGATAATCATAATCCAGTAGGTGATAATAATGTAGAACACAATGCCAGAAATGTAAGAAGACTACTAATTGATGAACATTTTGCAAGGTTGCAAGATGCGAAATGATTTGTATAGTTTATAGTTCACTAATTATTTTTGTAATTTTTAATTTAAGAATACAATATAGATTTTAAGTTATGTTTATTGTTTTTTTTGCAATTACCATTATTACTATTATGTTTCAACATGATTTCTTTTTCCAAAATTTCTAAATTCAATAATTTCATTTTCTTGCCATGTAACTGTTCTACACGTCGATCTTTCATTTCGAGGCATTCTATTTTTTTTATAATATATTCCTTTTGCAATCACAGCAGGATTTGTGACGGTTGGCCTCAGTTATTGGCTGACTTTTCTTTTTAAATTGTTTGGGGTGTAAGAACTCCAATTATTAGTATTAGGTAGGTACTATATCTTTTAAAGACATTCTTCTCTTGGTGCTATCTCAACCAAATCAACTGCTTCTAAAGGTTGCGCTGTCACATTGTTTGTGAATACCACACTAAATGTCACGTAAAAAAGAAACTGCATAAAAAATGAAATGGTCAAAATCATAGTTCCTGTTGTATTCCAAAACTGTCGAAAAATAAATGTTGATACATATTAAAGGTGATATTGTAATTCTGCAGTATATTGAAAATATATTCATTTTAAATAGAAATTTAAGTTTGAAATTAGATTAAAACCTACTAACTTGAAATTGACATTATCTCCTGAAAAAAAGGCAAACACTTGTATTGTACGTCTGTAACACACTTACAGTAGCACTGCAGAGAGGATTAATTAGGTTTAAACCTTGCACTTAATTTTCTTACAAAATGAGTGATAACTAGGTGTGTGTAAAAAAAAACTGATGGCTTATCTACCACAACTGTTATTTCATCACAGTCAAATGCCAAGCCCAAACCAATAACAGTTTTCATATTAATAACTTTTAGAGCCGCCTCGATGACAGCATCCAGATTGTGTGGCAAGGGTGGTGCTCCGCCATTTCGACTCACATGCCTTCTGTGCTGAGCTGCCATCTTGTTTTTAGATTGTCCCATTTTGACCTCATTTGGTCCTGACTACGATGCACTTTATTTCTTGCATTAAAGCAACCCCATAACCTTTCCCATGCTTGGTTTCTAAAATTAGAGTTTTATAGGTGCATAAAGTTAACAACGAAAATCCCAGCAACGAACCAGTATGCGTTTAACGAAAGTTGACCCCCTAATTTACATGGGGAAAGTATTTCCTCGATTAATAAAAAACTATTGGGTGCCGAAACATTTTGAAGATTTGAACGAAAAGAACATCCCTTTTGTTATCTCTGTGTAAATTTTTGCAACAATTTGCTTATAAATAAACAAATGCACGCAATTTCAAGTTTCCCCGTACTTTTAATAGGAAAATCGTATTTCCTCGATTAATAAAAAAACTATTGGGCACCGAAACATTTTGAAGGCTTGAACGAAGAGAACATCCCTTCTGTAATCTCTGTGTAAATTTTTTCAACAATTTGCTTATAAATGAACATATGCACGCAATTTCAATTTCCCCGTGCTTTTAATAGGAAAATCGTATTTCCTCGATTAATAAAAAAACTATTGGGTACCGCCAAACATTTTGATAACTTGAACGAAACGAACGTCCCTTCTTTGTGTCATTTATTGCAACAATTGGCTTATAAATAAACAAATGCACGCAAATTTATTTCAACGCGCTTTTTAATAGGAAAATCGTATTCTCCGGTTGATTGTTGTAGAAGTCATTCAAGCAGATACCTTTGAACTATAACTTATGCAACGTTGACTTCCATAACAGCAACAAAGCAAAAGAATAATCCAAAAAGTGCTGCGACCGCAGTTATGACTTCCCACCACCACTTTATTAAATCAATTGTAATTTATGTATAATCCTCTGCCTGTTTAACCTACTAACAGAATTACCCATCTCCTCTTAACTCATCACCAAATAATACCGTAACCAAATAATCCCATCACCAAATAATTTAAACTACCGCTGCTCGACTTACTGTTGTATCCATAACATATGATGGCGCTCAAGGACCCTGTGGTTCAGATGTATTCCATCCCTGCAACCAAAGTTGTAATTATCGTACATATGATAGTAATCGATACTTTTACCTTTCAAAAAATAACACTCATCCTGCAAGAAGGGAATGACGTCAACAACCACCACGCTACCTGTAACATATATTTCGTACTAAATATTTACAAGGAGAATTCCAGGAAACTTGCGGTCCTTATAAACGAATAAAATCGTTAAATCGCTCCAAGGTGATAGCATAATGAGCTTTACGCCTTGAGCCTTCACTGTGGCAATAGTGCTTTCATCATCGAAGAATAGGAATGGTTCTAAAACAAAACATAAGTAGAATGGGCCCTGTTTGGTCTGTAATGTCATCAGTGGTGGGGGAAATCACGCCCACGTGGCCTTGCCTATTTCCCACCCCCGTGATTTTATTTCGGGGGCGTTGCCAACCCCTAGACGGAATTTCCAACCATCGATGGTATTTTTACCCCTAATTAGTGACCCTTTGGCTGGGGGTCTGCTTGTTTTCGGGGGCGATTTTCAACCCCTCGATGGAACTTTCAGCCCTTGACGGTATTTTCACCCCTAATTAAAGCCTTTAGGAGTCCACCCCAGTGTTTAGGGTGTGGTGGCTAGGTTAAGAGGGGTGTTAAGCCTAGATAAGGCCCTTATGGCTTCATTAAGGTGGGGTTAAGACTAAGCAACACCCACTCATCTTACCTGATTGGTTTTACGTGTATTAAGGCGGGGCTAAGCCTAGATAACGCCCCCATCCTTTTACGTGATGGGCAGCGCCCGCCCCTCTGGCTTCTAATTGGTCTTTACCATCACTACTCAGCATCTGTACTCTGATTGGAGGACTAAGCCTCTGCATTCTGATTGGTTATGGCGGGAAAGTTAAATTTGTATTCTAATAACGGGGGAATTGTTTTTAATTATGAGTTATAAAACAGCAGTTATTTTAATTATGAGATATGATTAAATTGAATCTTCATAACGCTTTTAATTAAGCGTCATAATCAAGATCCTCAGCCATTTTGTTATAATTAAATTGTATCATAATAACCCTTTTAATTATGAATCATAATCAAGATCATCGGCCATTTTGTTTTGTCGGGAAATTTGAATTTGTATTCTACGGTGACTTTAATCTTAAACCGGTAAGACAGGTGTAGGGCTGCGCAACTTGCTCTAGGGTCTTCGCTTCTTGTCCAACAGCTTGCTTTCTGGGCTTCACCCCCTTGAAGGGAAATATGGATTTGTATTTAAGTCTTTACGTTCTGATTGTTTATTGCGAGAAATTTGAACTTGCATTATAATAAGGGGGGGCCTAACGCTAATTTACAAGACAAGTATAGGACTTTGTAACTTGCTGTCGGGGCTTCACCACCTTGGCGAGAAATTTGACTTTGTGTTTAAGTCTCTACATTTTGATTGTTTATTGCGAGAAATATGAACAATTGTATTCTAATAAGGGGGCCTATTATAACTTATAAGACAGGTATAGGGCTTCGCAGCTTGATTTCGGGTCTTAGACCCCTTGCCCAAAAATTTGAATTTGTTTGCGGCGCCATCTAGTAGTGTACGGACTAATGAGTGTTTCGATTTGGTTATGGCGGCGAATTTAAATTCTAATAATGGGCCCTAATTCTAACCTGTAAGACTCGTATAGGGCTTCGCAACTTGCTTTCTGGTCTTAACCGCCTTTCCTCAAAATTTGAATATGTTTATGGCGCCATCTAGTAGTGTACGGACTAATGATTGTTTTCGGTTTGGTTATGGTGGCGAATTTGAATTTGTATTCTAATAAGGGGCCATAATTCTAACTTGTAAGACTGCTATAGGGCTTCGCAACTTGCTTTCGGGTCTTATCCCCTAAATTTGAATTTGCTTGTGGCGCCATCTAGTAGTGTACGGACTAATGATTGTTTTCGGTTTGATTATGGTGGCGAATTTGAATTTGTATTTTAATAAGTGGCCCTAACTCTAACTTGTAAGACAGGTATAGGTCTACGGAACCTGCTTTCTGGTCTTAGCTCCTTGTCATGGCCCCCTGCTCCAAAATTTGAATTTGTGTGTGGAGCCATCTACTTGTGTGTAGACCAATGAATTTTTTCTGTAATAGATGTGGCTAGCTGTATATCTTAAAACTACATTTAGATCACTGTGATGGTTATGGAGAGAAATTTGAAATAAGAGGCCCTAGTTCTAACTTGTGAGATAGGTATAAGACGTTTACAGGGATATTACGCTTTTAATTATGAGTCATAATTAAATTAAAAATGATAAAGATATTTTGAGATTTAAAACTAATGAATGTTTTCTGTAATAGGGGCTGGCGTTATTGGAAGTTAATTCTGGCTCTACCTAGTAGTGTATTTTTAAAGCAAATTTGCGACCCCGTCTAGAGACGTATTTTTAAACTAGCGAATGTTTTCTGTAATTGAAGCAGATCGTGGCCTCTCCAGCGTCTCTCTCGTTACCCTCGTCTCTATAGTTTCTCTCTCTTTTCGCTTGTTTCTCACATCTATCCCCTCCCGCCTCTCAGCTATCTCCCCCCTCCCTATCCTCTCGCCACCACCATTTGCATGAATTTCTAACGGTGGTGATCGTAAGTATCGCAATTAAAAAAAAAGTATCTTGAATCCTAGTGCACTTCTCATGTTCATTTATCAGTTACCCCACATGCACCTACTAAGACTTCCAATTATACATGGATTTACTAAAAAGTCCGCATATGAGTTTGCATATGTTTTGTTTTTCCCTATGTCTACTTTTCAAACGCAATTCTAAAAGATATCAGAAGTTAGAATACTGTCTGGATAATTTGCATATAGATTGTCGTTGGTATCCCAATTCATTACGCTTTAAATGAAATCATATGTAAAACTCACAATTTATTCTAGACCAACCTACTTGAAATGATTGGAGGTTCAAACTTACAAGATGGGCTGAAGAGAGGTTTATTTAAATTATTTACAAACCAGGTAGTTAGTAAATGCTCATAGACAGGAGCAAGGGGCAACTTCCCCTTAAAAGAGTTGATTATCATACAGTGTTTGAGAGGCGGTTTATATTCATTCCTAGATTTATCATATTACCGTCAGTATAAAATTTTGAGGCGCAATATTTACAATTAGTTTAGTATTAGTTTTTTGAACCAAGTACCTTGGTCTCCTGCCAAAAGTATCTGATCTAATAAAAATGGTTTTTTAAAACCTTAAATGGAAATTGACTTTAATTTTTTAATGAGATCTTGGAGAGAAATCAAATATAAATAATAGTAGATAGTAAACAAAATCTGCACAAGTGTTTAAATGTTTTGATATATAGGCGACTTAGCATCTTATGCAGGGCCGGATTTATCCATGAGAAGGCCCTAGGCTGAAAATTTTACGGGGCCCTTTTATGAATTTTTTTAAAAATAAAATGTTACATTTTTTTCTTGATAATGAAAATAATAGTTTAATTCTAAAAATAACATTAAATTTATTCAAATTGCAGATATAAAATAAGAGGGTACATAAATTCAATTAGTACAAATTTAAAAACATTTTTACGAGATTTTTTCTCTGCAAAATCCTCAACAATCGAATCAAAATCCATTTCGCGCAGAAGTTTAGATTCTATAGCCATTAATGATAAGGCATTTAACCGGTCTTGTCCAGTGCAGCTTCTTAGGTGATTTTTAACACGCGACAATGTTGAGAATGACCTTTCACCCTCACAGTTGGTCGCTGGGATACTAAGATAAATTCTTAAAACGATTCTGACGTTTGGATATGTCCCCAACATTACATGCTTGTCCAGATGGGTCATCAGGTCTACAACTTTAACACCATCTTCAGTATTTACTGTAGATGAAAACTGCAAAAATTCTAAATCATCAGGGTACGCCTCAACTAAACGAATACATTGTTGTCGTAAATCCGCTAAACATAAAGTTTTGAACTCTGTTAAAAATCCGAAAAGTTCTTTTAATTTCAAATATGAAAGTTGTCGTTTACGTAGTTCAGTAACCAAAGAATCAATAATTACATTAAAAGTTTGAACTCTAAATTTATCACGAGCCCTCAATTCAATACCCGGCGTAGTTTGTTCTTCAAACATTCGTTTTCGCACTCTATCTCGTGTTTTTTCACTTACGTATTCATGTATTGATACAAGTTTCTTCGCTCGCTCTTCCATTTCATCATAATTATCACGCGTTGTCAGAATAAAATTTAAAAGAGATTCATATAATTTCACAACACTGAGAATATCAATATTGACCTGTTGAAGGGACAGATTTGTTGCGTTGAGCCTGCTCATTAATGTGTACCATATAACTGTCATTATCGCTGTATCGAACTGGTTCATTTTATTATCCAAATTTGTTGCCTCTTGGCGCGTAGTTTGATTTTGAGTATTATCCTCATATAATTTACTAAGAGCAGCCCTAATTTCTGCATATCCCATGAAAATAGCTTTAACTGCGTCTGCTCTAGCACACCACCGAGTCTGAGAAAGCGATTTAACAACGAGACCACCTTTCGGCAAACATTTTTTTAATTGTTTCCATCTATACGTTGAAGCAGAAAAAAAGTTGTATAAATTTTGAACAAAGCCGAAAAAATTGACAGCGCCTAAACAACAGTCGCAGCACAAGCACCAACAAGATTTGCGGAATGAGCAAGTGGGTTTAGATCTTTTATTCGTGCTTGTACGCCGGTGTAAACACCCGCCATGTTTGCAGCATTATCGTAGCTTTGCGCTCTACAATCATTAATATCAAGACCAACATTTTCAATGAATTTTAAAATCTGATTAGCCATATCTTCAGCACCGTGGCTGTGAAGCTCATGAAATCTTACAAATCTCTCAACTGGTTTTCCATTCGGTAGTACATATCGTATAATAAAAGTCAGTTGGTCAACATGGGAGACATCTGGGGTTGAGTCTACACTGATTGAAAAGTATTTAGCACTTTTAACTTCTGCGATAATTTTTGACTCTAACTTTTTACCCATAATTTGAATAATCTCTTCACAGATTGTTTTGGATAGATATATTGTACTTCCGGACCCCTCTCCGCCATGCCTTTCAATATGGCTCGCCAGAAATGGATCAAATTTTGCAATGATCTCGAGAACGCCTAAGAAATTGCCATTAGTCGGAGATCCAAGCGTTTCATCATCCCCACGAAAGGCAAGGCCTCGTTCTGCGAGAAATGTTATGGTCTCAATGACTCGCTTAAGAACATTACGCCAATAATCTTTTTCCATTTGTCGTTGTTTCACAATTTCACAGTCAATTCTGCCAGAATGACTAGACGTTGTACACCAGTCATTGACTCTTGTTTACCAAAAAGTTTACAAGGTACACAAAATACGTTTCCAGTAGAAGGGGAATGTACCAGCCATTTTCTCGTAACCTTTTCACCGTTGCACATTTTCCTTTCAAATATACTCAATGGTAAACATCGAGATTGAGTCGTCTCCTTTCTTAAGGATTTTGAATAATTTCCGATCAAATTTTGATTGATGGGCCTTCTGATGACTTGCTCGCGTAATTCTTTAGTTACATTTACCCATGTAGCCGGATCGGGATCATGTGTTGTCAATAGAGGATATTCGGAACTTTCTAGCGAAATTAAACGATTATTGAGTAGTGCGGCATCAGGGCTTTTTCACTGATATTGTTTGTTTTGCTGGCTACCTCAATCGCGTTAAAGTAATTATTTAATTTCGGAAGCGAAGCTTTAGATTTTTCCAATTCAGCTTTACGTTTTCTTTTTTGTGCACCACTAGAATAGATTCTTTTGGAAGACATTATAAAAGATATACGGATGCTCAATATTCTTTCTCTGTAACGAAAGATTATTCAAACAATAAACATAGGCAAGAAGGGAAGTACTTACGCTTAGGGATTTTATTTATTTTCCTAGTTTGTACCAGACAGAGTATTTTAAAAAAGTATTATACGTTGACTTCACTAATCACTGTTATATATTACTATTATTCAATATTCAATAAATATCCCATTTTAAATTAATACAGTATTAAGTATTATTAACTTCTCTGACGAGACAAAATCTCGCACGAAGCACGTGCACGAATGTGGTGATTCAACGCAGAAAACATAATTTCGTACCAGAGCGTTGTCAAGTTGCCATCGTTACCTAGGTCGGCTTCGACGGGTAGAAAACAAACGCGCATAAACAACAACCATCTTTAAAAATAGAATATCATCTAACGCCCCATATTTTCATTTTTAGTCGCAAAAAATTCCCGGACAGCAGAGAAAATACTTTTCATCTTTTAGACAATTAAAAAATATTTTTGTACTTACTTTTTAATCCTTTTAGATAATTTCTAAATAAAAGCGTGTTTAAATGTAAGATCTTATATTACGGTTTTCCTCATTACTTAATAACTTAACTATTGAATTGTGTAACTAAAAACGGCGAGTAATGAGAAAAAACGTTATAAGATCTTAACAAGCAAAAGTTTCAGATTGTAATGGCTATTATTTTAAACTTTGCAATTTTATGTAATGTATTTTCAATGGTAAGCTATATCATTTATCAAGTAACCTCGTTTAGTATTAGTCGCTATTAAATTTGTGCATGAAAAGCCGTGTTTTATTCGCATTAAAAATCGGGTAAAAAGACATTTTTATTAGAATAATACATAAATATCTATAACTTATAAAAAAAAACTAAATGAAAAAATTATATTATGATTTCAGATTTGTTTATCTTTAAAATAAAATATTTCTAAAAAGTAGGTATATATAATTTATTTATTTAAATTCCTAGTATTATTATTGGGGGCCGCTGGGGCCTCCAGCTAGTCCGGGCCCTAGGCTTCAGCCTTGTCAGCCTAAGGGGTAAATCCAGGGCAGATCTTATGTGTATTTAATGTGATACATTTATCGTTAAATTGGTGTACTTATGTGAAACAATTTACTTTTAGTTAAAATTCAACTTTGTTGAAATAAAATGGGCAGAGTTTGAAGAAATGCCCAATTTGTGGTGTCGGAACGCGTCTTTAAGACTTGCGCTGGAAAAGTATACCAGCTGATTGCGTTTAATTTAGATTTTGTAAATACTTAAATAGGTATTTGGTGTCTAGGTTTTAGCGTAGTTATTTACACTTCTGTTTTAAATATTATTATTTATACTATATTATTTATACCGTATTACTTGTATTATTATTATTGATATTATAGGTTTTACTGTCAATAAAGTAACAGTGATACAATGTGTGCTTTACTGATTAATATCACATTTCTCTAATATCTCAAATCTGATCCCATGGAATGTTCATTCAAAGTACATATGAACGAAGACGTCTGACTGTCTGTGTGTCTGTGTGTCTGTGTGCATGTGTGTCTGTGTGTCTGTGTGTTTGTGTGTCTGTGTGTCTGTACGTCTGTGCGTCTGGGCATCTGTGCGTCTGTGTGCCTGTGTGTCTATGTGTATGTGTGTCTGTGTGTCTGTGTGTCCGTGTGTCCGTGTGTCCGAGTGTCCGTGTGTCCGTGTATCCGTGTGTCCGTGTGTCCGTGTGTTCGTGTGTGCGTGTGTCCGTGTGTCCGTGTGTCCGTGTGTCTGTGTGCCTGTGTCCGTGTGTCCGTGTGTCCGTGTGTCCGTCTGTCCGTGTGTCGGTGTGTCCGTGTGTCCGTGTGTCCGTGTGTCTGTGTGCCTGTGTGTCTGTGCGTCTGTGTGTCTGTGTATCTGTGGGTCTGTGTGTCTGTGTGTCTGTGCATCTGTGCGTCTGTGTGTCTGTGTGTCTGTGTGTCTGTGTACCTGTGCGTGTGTGTGTGTGTGTCTGCGTGTCTGCGTGTCTGTGTGCCTGTGTGTCTGTGTGTCTGTGTGTCTGTATGTCTGTGTGTCTGTGTGTCTGTGTGTATGTGTGTCTGTGTGTGTGTCTGTGTGTCTGTGTGTCTGTGTGTCTGTGTGTCTGCGTGTCTGTGTGTGTGTGTGTGTGTGTGTGTGTGTGTGTGTGTGTGTGTGTGTGTGTGTGTGTGTGTGTGTGTGTGTGTGTGTGTGTGTGTGTGTGTGCTGTGTGTCTGTGTCTGTATGTCTGTGTGCCTGTGTGCCTGTGTGCCTGTGTGTCTGTGTGTCTGTGTGTCTGTGTGTCTGTGTGTCTGTGTATCTGTGTGTCTGTGTGTCTGTGTGTCTGTGTCTGTGTGTCTGTGTGTCTGTGTGTCTGTGTGTCTGTGTGTCTGTGTGTCTGTGTGTCTGTGTGTCTGTGTGTCTCTGTGTCTGTGTGTCGTTGTGTCTGTGTGTCTGTGTGTTTGTATGTCTGTGTGTCTGTGTATCTGTGGATCTGTGTATCTGTGTATCTGTGTATCTGTGTATCTGTGTATCTGTGTATCTGTGTATCTGTGTATCTGTGTATCTGTGTATCTGTGTATCTGTGTATCTGTGTATCTGTGTATCTGTGTATCTGTATCTGTGTATCTGTGTATCTGTGTATCTGTGTATCTGTGTATCTGTGTATCTGTGTATCTGTGTATCTGTGTATCTGTGTATCTGTGTATCTGTGTATCTGTGTATCTGTGTATCTGTGTATCTGTGTGTCTGTGTATCTTTGTATCTTTGTATCTGTGTATCTGTGTATCTGCGTATCTGCGTATCTGTGTATCTGTGTAGCTGTGTATCTGTGTTTCTATGTATCTGTGTATCTGTGTATCTGTGTATCTGTGTGTCTGTGTATCTGTGTATCTGCGTATCTGCGTATCTGCGTATCTGTGTATCTGTGTATCTGTGTATCTGTGTATCTGTGTATCTGTGTATCTGTGTATCTGTGGATCTGTGTATCTGTGTATCTGTGTATCTGTGTATCTGTGTATCTGTGTAACTGTGTATCTGTGTATCTGTGTATCTGTGTATCTGTGTATCTGTGTATCTGTGTATCTGTGTATCTGTGTATCTGTGTATTGGTGTAACTGTGTATCTGTGTATCTGTAAAGGCAAAGGTAAAGAATCAGTTAACCTAATAGTATTATTTCTGAATTTGATGAACGTCAAGAAAAATATTATGAAAGAATCTTTAATTTTATTAAATTTAACAATATACATAAATTCTCTAAACTAGAGTCTGAACAAAACAACCAACCTAAATATAAAAACAGAAACTATAATCTTGAGTCATGGTTAAAAAATTTGACAGATGTCAATATTCCTGAAAATATTAGTAATTTTCTAGCTTTAGGTTCAAAATTTAGCTGTAATATTACTCGCAATGATATTAATATCGGAAGGTTGTTAGCTGATGTTGAATCTGTTATGGAAAATATTAACGTTAATGACAGGAATTCGTATAGAGCACGAATAACCAATATTTTAACAAATTTCATACATCAACCTAATAATTTTCAAAAATGTGATAATATTTTTTATGAATGCAAAAAATTCTTAAAAAATATTAACGACCTTTATGTTTTACAAGCAGATAAAGGTTCTGTTACAGTAATAATGAAAAAAGAAGAGTATCAAGGAAAGGCTCATATACTGCTTAATGGTAATAATACATATAAAGTACTAAGAAGTGATCCTACTATGCAAATTGAAAAGAAAACTAATAACTTAATTGCATCATATGAATTGAGTTGATGAATTAACCACAAAAAATTTAAAATCAAATAAAACAGTAACTGCAAAATATGAAAATGTAAACTTTCACCATTAACACTCATAATAAAATACTTATCTTTTTTGCGATTTTTTAATGGTGTACTTTAAATTATACAATCTAAACGTTTCGATAACACTTACAGTTATCTTCGTCAGTAGTAATGTTTGTTAAAAATTGTTAAAGATGTAGTAAACAATTTTGTCAAATTTGAAAAATTAAAACATAAACATAAGCCTGCTATTAGTATAACATATAATTGGTAAAGCATTTGCTTCAAGGTCTAGGAATGCTTCATTTTAAAATTGAAGTTTTTCACAACTTTACACTTACATCATAACTCGATTAAATTTTGTTAAATGTGTTTTTTGACTGGCAAATTTCATTGTTAGCTTTCGTCGTAGAGAGTGTTCTGGTTTGTCATCTTTGAGGCAGTTTAATAATATTTAATTTTATGCCCTAGTTATTCTTTACTAAAAATTTTATAGTTGGCTTTATATTTCCCAAACTGTTATACTAATAGCAGGCTTATGTTTATGTTTTAATTTTTCAAATTTGACAAAATTGTTTACTACATCTTTAACAATTTTTAACAAACATTACTACTGACGAAGATAACTGTAAGTGTTATCAACGTTTAGATTGTATAATTTAAAGTACACCATTAAAAAATCCCAAAAAAAGATAAGTATTTTATTATGAGTAACTGCAAAATTTTATGGTCTTCCTAAGATTTACAAACCTGATGTTCCATTACGACCAATTGTTTCTTATACAGAGTGATCAATCTCAAGTGTATACCACGTGATCAAAATATTTAAGTTGGTACCACTGATAGGTTGGTAAGAAGCTGTATTGCTCTAGCTACTCTAGAGCATGGTTCGAGTAAAACTACGATCAGTTTCAAATCTGTATGAAGGTCATTAACTTATACACATTATAAAATATTATCTTAATTTAAATAATGACTATTTTGTATTTGATTAGACTGCATCCCTATAAAATACAACAAAATAAATAAAATATTATTTAATGATTGGATTAAATCATTACAAAATAATGAATCTTAAGTATTTAAATGTTATAATTTCATTATAATTAATTAAAATGTACAGTACATGTAAATGTAAATTCGATATCACATTTGAAATTCAGAATATATAATTTGTCTTAATATAGACAGTTTGTAAATAACTTAAGAAAATACAAAAGTGAAAAACGAAGGTATAATATGACATAAACTGACATAAACTAAAACGACTAAAACCACACTAAAAATCCAAAGCAGCCAACTGCAAAACACAACAATATTAACAACTAGGGATTTTTGTCATACCACTACAGTACACTTGAGATTGATCACGTTGTATAAACTTGCGAAATTTATGACAAAAGTTCTCACAAAAGCATTTAAAAATAACATCAACTATAACGTTAGAGATTCTTTCCAATTTTCCAACGAAAAATGTTCAACTTCCTCCTAGTTATGTTTTAATTTCCTTAGATGTAGTTTCATTATTTAACAATATTCCACTTGATATTTTCGTTTAAATTATTAAGATGAAATGGGGCTTCATTAAATCTGTTTGCAACATTAATTTAGATCTGTTTTTAGATGTAATCAAGTTTATTTTTAACAATAGTTATTTTCTTTTTAATAATAAGTTTTATCTACAAATTTTTGGAACTCCAATGGGTTCTCCATTAAGTCCTATTTTAGCAAATATAGTTATGGACTACGCATTGGACAATATCTACATTTGTTGCCATTTCATTTACCTTTTATAAAAAATTTTGTAGAGGATATTATTTATAGTATTCCATCATATCAGATAGAAAATACTCTTTTAATACACATATTTAATTCACACTTGAAAAAGAGAATAATAACAGTGTTGCATTTCTGGACACTAGGGTAATTAGAACAGCATCCAATGTTTTAACAATAGATTGGTACCAAAAAGCTATACATATACATTATTATTCTAATCCACCTATATATCAAAAGATTAATACAATTAAAGGTCTTAAAAATAGAATTTTAAGAATATCACATCCTTCCTTTCGTAATATTAATTTAACTTGTGGATTTATTTATGAATAATGGTTACCCTAAGACTCCGATAAAAAAAAATTATTGTTTAATACACCGCGTGACAATAATACCTACTATAAATAATAAGCTAAATCAACGAATTGATAATGTAATTTATAACACTATACCATTGGGTAATGAGTAGTACCTTATATTCCAAATTTAACTTCAAGAATTGTTAATGTTTTTAAAAATTATAGAATACGTTTTGCGTATTATAATATAAAAACTATTAACCCACTTTTTAGTAAAATTAAACACAAAACCCCCACTTTAAACCAATCAGAAATAGTATACTTTATATCCTGTGTTGATTGTGATAAAATTTACGCAGGTCACACTTCTCTGACACTAAAAAATAGGTTAACGCAAAATAAAAGTGCGCTTAGCTTCACATTCTCAGGATTTAAATCGTCAACCAAATTTTAGTTGTATAAAATTATTAGAAAAAGAATCAAATTACAAGAAGAGATTATTTTTGGAAATGTTTCATATTAAAAAAATACCAGTTGCGTTAAATTATAAAAGTGATATGGATAATCTTAGCGTTATTTATTCTTATCTTTTAGAAATTTAATTTTGTGTTATCTTATATTTAGGATTCATTACTGTATAATTATTACTGTGAGATTTGTACATAATATTTATTAAGATAGCTGTTTATTACTTCCGTCAACAAATGTCGTGTTTACACCTGTTTGTTAAAATTAATTTCTATTTTTAATGTAACTATATTGTAAGTTAGACTCCCGAAATATTGTTAACTTGTTATTTATCTTTATTATTCGTTTACTGTAGTTTCTCCCCGAAGAAGCATAGAATAAATACGAAATATTGGAGATATAGATAAAAAGTTTGTTTAAACTAAAGAAATTGCCAATATCCCCTAACAAGTTTTAATTTATTTAATTGACTGGCAAGTAAAAATTTAGTACAAATATATATAACGATTTGGGGGTGGAAGATTACGCCTACACTGTTGATTTAATAAAAAATCTTATAATAGATTATTGTAGTCAACAACGAGGAGCATCTTGTAAAGAAAATTTTGTATATACAGGGTGTCCAATTTTCGAGTACTACACTAAACTTGTGTTTTTAATGGAACACCCTATACATTTTTATATATTTGAATTCTCTGTTAAATGCTGAGCAAAATGATGTAAGATACTATGGGTCTACGACTAACGGTTCCTAAGTTATTGACATTTCTATATAAAAGAATTTGTTTCAAGGAGCCTACCTCCTTGAAAGATATCGGAGTGAAATTTTAGGATTTGTTTTTCCAATCCGTCTAGTTTTAACTTCTACATTCAGATTGCAGACTCTTTTCTTTGCATGTACAGGGTGGTCCATTTTCCTCAATGTTAATTTTCTAATTTTTTTTTGAATGGCACACCCTGTATTTTATTACATATTTGAATAGCATTTTTTACAGATAGGTACTCACTTTTTACTACATGTTCCTAAGTGTTTTTGTATTATTATAAAGTTGAAAATTGTAAACATTTTTTATTTTTGTTGAATTTGTCACAATATAAACTAAATAAAGACTGTAACCAACTTCGAACGTGTGTTGCATATCTAGTTGCATAATAACATGCATTTAATTATTTTAATTAAAACTCGTACGCACATTCGAGTTTCAGACATGTTCATGCGCAAAGACCTTAGCGTCTTTTTTGGTTAAGTTAAGAAGGTGGATGTAGCATCCATTTTTGCTCTGTAAATATTTTTATTAAAAGTGCTATAAATTTTATGGCAGTTTTCATTTTTTAATTTTTACTTTAATTTCACCTTCACTGATACTTTTCATACGTTATATACATCTACGCAATTATTTCTTTTACTGTTAATCCAAGTTACGGTATTAGTACGATTAATCAAGAGTGAAATTGATTCATTTGGGAATTATTAAGCATGCAATTCCTGATTTATTTCAACGCAACAATTTGCTAAATCGCTGACGCAGCATGCATCCATTTCGTTATTTACAGTGTGTCCAAGACTAAGGTATTCTGATTCCATTAATTACTCACAACATTAATAATATTCATAGTTTTTAACATTACTACTACTACTAACATTAGCATTAAGTATTTCTGTTCATAATTAAATATAGTGTAACGTTTCAATTTAATTGATTAAGACAGGTGTAATGCATTTATTTAAATTTAATTAAGTAATTTAATATTTAGGTTCACTTAAAAGTATTCGAATGCTAAATAGTTGTTTCTGATCCCTGATGGCAGGCAACTCAAATTGCTTATAATTTCTTGTGGCATTGACCATTGTTATCAAAATAATTTTGTGTAAGGAGATTATCAGACACTATTCTCTTTTAACGAGAGTACAAAAAAATTCCTAAGACGTTCTTAATCTTAATTGTGAGGTGGTTATATTAAATTAAGAATACTTGCGGCTGGATCCATTTATTTTGGTCGCCATTAAGATATTCTGCAGTGGATGAACTGGATTTCGAGTATTAATCATTAATTATAATCGAGAGGCATTGGATTGGAATTAATCGGAATTTTCCGGCTTTAAATCAATTAAGATTAACACTTTCGGCAACCTTAATTATCTTAGGGGTAAGTTACCTTTTTTTTTAATTAAACATTTTAATAACAACAATTTATCCCTGGTCATCCCTTCCTCAGTTTTTAGTATGGGCCTATAAAAGGAACAGAAGCGGGTTGTAAGATAGTTACCGTATGCAACATACCTAACATTTAATCTGAGTCCGCCGTTGAAGAGATAACCTTTTATTTTGATGCACCATTGGAGTCAGAGGTCACCACAATAATCAATATCTACACCTGAAGAAAGTTAAGTGCAATTCATTCTAAAAACAAAACTTGATCACTTTAAATTTCAAATTTACTTTTATGTGCACAGTTTCTAGTTTATTCATTATCAAACGTGCACACTACTTTAATTTATTTATTGTTTATAAATTGTTAGGTACAAAGACCTAAATACATTCTATAACCAAAACTTGATCACTTTAAATTTCAATTTACTTCCTGTTTTTATGTGCACAGTTGTCTGGTTTATTTATTATAGAACGTTGATTTCATTTATTGTATGAAAATTGTTAAGTAGCAATAATTTAAGGGTACTTACCTCATTGTTAAGTGGCGGTTTCCTTGCATGGTATTTATAGCACTTTGCCACACAATTTTTTTGTTTCCTTATTTTCTTGTCTTGCTAGTGTACCTGTAC
This sequence comes from Vesta saturnalis, assembly GCA_036346205.1. NCBI lineage: Eukaryota > Metazoa > Arthropoda > Insecta > Coleoptera > Lampyridae > Vesta > Vesta saturnalis. Next base: position 921,938 of record JARFJB010001935.1, on the reverse strand, counting down.
GAACTGTGTGTGGAGGAAAGGGGGGAAAGAGGAAAACTTACAGCAATTGCTTTGGGTTTGGCGGGTATAATCACCATTAGTTGGGGGTGGTTACCCAGTGTTAACATTGGTTGTAGCTTTGAGAAGAAAAATAATTTACCTATAGGGGTCGTTGTAGGTGGCGCCATCAGGATTTAAATGATTACGGCAGTTAACGCAGACTAGTAGTGTTAATTTTTCTTTACTAAATATTTAACACAAGGAAACTTTCAACCTTATCAAATTTTATAAGTACCAGGTAGTACACCATTATTTTTTTATTTTTGATCAACTCTTGTCTTGTATAATAATACAGTTTTTTGTTGAATAAAGGTTTCACACTTTGTTGGTTTATCTGTGTTTTTTTTTTCTTGTGCTTGAGTTACATAGGCAAGCGCATCGGGGTTATTAGAATTCAGAGTTGGCCAATGACAATAACGAATTTGCAGACACTAACGTTGTAAAAAAATTTTAACTCTGTGGCGCTCTAAAGTTTAATCTTGTAAAAGGTATTCACCCCCACTAACCGCTGTGGGCTGTTCGGCAAAATAGGTGCTGCAAATTTTAAGACAAACGTGTTGTCTGGAACTCAAATTGAGAGCGTTACAATAGGTTGTCTTAATAAAACTTGTTGTTGTAGTAATTTTCTTTTAAATTTATTGTATAATGGTTTACTTGTTTATTCCATATTTAAAAACAAGTTTCAGGAAGAAGCAACCTCGATTTTAAAGCGAACATATCTAGGTACAAGTAAATATTTTTTGATTAATAAGGCAAATCGATAATTATAAGAACCTGCAGCAATGCACATTGTCAACAGCCTAGTAAAGTGTAACAACTCTTTTTTGTGTTGTATAAAATATACCTCAATTTAGGATCTTTCCTTCATTTAGTTCTAAATACAAGAAAATTTTAATTATTGAAATTTAGGTATGAGGTAGGCAACTTAATTTGCATATCTACATAGTGCATACTTTCGTCATTGAGTAATGATGTAGTTAAGAGGCGCAATGTTACCGGGAGTTTTGTCGATAGCAAATTGGGCTGAGAATTAGGCAGCGCAGTATCATGTGTCTCACTGCCGTGACCGTGTAGTGAAAGACGGTCACGTGATACTCGCGCCGCTTAGTTCTCGGTGCAATTTTCTATCGACAAAACTCCCCGCAACATTGCGCCTCTTTATTACATCATTACTCAATGCTTTCGTTAAGATTTATACTCCCATAAACTGTCATTTGAGTTGCGCAACGCATCGTGACTTAATTCTATACGCAACGCGTCTGCATTAAGTTATTCTGCTGATATCTTGTGCGCAGAACCGCATCATCTACTTCGAAAGCCTCCATTTTTTTCACTTCCTGTTTTAATGTCGAAGCAAGGAGCTGCTTCTCTTTGATTTTTACCTAAATTTATGTGAAAGTGCCATCAAATTGGTGGCGCTTTCTTTACGTATTTTTTATACCATTTTTTACTTTAATTACACGTTTATCATTACTTCAATTTACAACGTATTTGATTTTATTGTTGTTGTGATACTTCCAAATAATCCAATAAGAAGTGGATTTAACAATTTTAAGAAGAAATTTATACGGATTTTTTAAAGATAAATTCAGTTTGGAGTGCGGCTGATAACATTATGTCAAGATTGCACCATGATGACGTAAGAATGACTTCATGTAGGTTAACCGCTTCGTAATCATATTTAGATACCAGAGGTTGTCAAAAAGAAAGGTTTGTGTACAAAAACTTCTAAGGTATTTATTTAGTGATTTATTTAGTACTTTAAGCATAATTTTAAGACCTTCATTATTTCATCATTACATTTGATATTTAATAAACATAGTCTGTATTATTTTTTTTACATTTTTATAAACTCGGTTTAATTGTTCCGATATTATAAAAAACAATTTGGCGCCCGAGATAATTTCATTAGTTTTACATTTTTTATTATTGATGGTAAGTGAAAATAATCGAGCAAATCAAGTGGTAATTAAGCAAATCATTTTATTTGAACCGGCCCAATTTAATCTATCGACAAGAGTAAAAGGTACAACTATAAGTGGTGTAAGGTTTGTATTTTTGAAGAACTTATTATTTCATTACTTTATTACTTAACTTACTTTTTATTATTTAAAATTTTATACACCCACACACACTTTTTTAGTACACTGTCGCCTCGAGCAAGGGACTTGATTCGCTTTCGTTACCAGTTGCTGATTATTTTCACTTTGTGTGTTTCAGTTACGATTGTTAGTGTTCACCATTTTAAGGTACTGTAACCATTTATTATTTTTATATTTGAATATTTTTATTGTGTTTACGATTAGTGAAATTTCATTGTTTATATATTATTTTTACCATGTCAAATTTAGATTATTTAGTGGATGTTCTTCGTAGTGATGTGTTGTTAGTAGAGTTAAGTTTCAGAAATGTTAATGTTAAGGATGCGGAAAGGTTAACCGTTGAGGAGAAACGTAAATTGTTGAGACGTAAATTGAATTTAGGATTAATCCAAATTTATTTGATTCGTACAAGAGAGTCGGAATTAGCCAAACCTTAGAACTGAAATTATTACAAGAAAAACTTCACAACATTCAATCGTTGATCAATTTGTTCAAACATAAGCCTTCAAAAGGAGAGTACCTTAGAATTCACACTCGTTTATTGCACATCTTAAAACGATTAAATTACATCACTTTTGATGATGAATTTTTATATTTCTACGATCAGTTATTAACTTTATGTAACGATTCTTTAGAATTTATTGAATCTATTTATCAAAACTTTGAATTTAATAATGATTTACCACAATGAGACACTTCTGATATTTCTATGTCACCTAACGACAATGTTAATACTTCAGTTAATATTTCTGCTGAAGATTTTTCTAAATTAATGCAAAATTTACAAATTTCTAAAAGTTCTGTTCCTGTTTATAAATTAAATTTAAAATTTAATGGTAGTGAGAAGGAAGTTTTTACATTTATTCAAAGATGTGAGAAGTTAATGGTTGCACGAAACATTTCAAAGACGGAGATGCTTTTATCTGGTGTTGATTTATTTGAAGGGAAAGGTTTAATTTGGTATAGGGCGGTCAAATCTTTTATTCAGACATGGGATCAATTAATTTCTAAATTAAAGAGTAACTTTTTACCCGAAGGACATGACGAAGTTTTATTGAATGAAATTAAGAATAGAAAACAGGCTTTTGATGAAATTCCAACCCTTTTTATTTCTGAAATGGTTAATTTATTTTCACAATTAGATGTTCCTCCTTCTGAAGGTGAACAATTAAAGATTATTATGAGAAATTTACAACCTTGGATTGCTACTCAGTTAGCTCTGGTTAATGTTAATGATATTTCCATTTAGTCGAGTTATGTAAAAAATTACAGCAAGTAAAAGCACAGAATTCTAAATTTAAATTTAATTCTTGTTCAGATTCACAGAAACAATCTGAATACAAACCTTCTTCTTCTACTTTGAAACAAAATACGAAATCAAAAAGTACAAATTCAACCTTTAATATTTCCAAAATTAATACAGCTACAACCTGTTTTAAATGTAAACAGTTGGGTCATACCTATCACACCTGTGATAAGGGTGATGATAAAATCTTTTGATTTAAATGTGGTTATCCCAGTGTTACCTTTTCTAATTGTCCGAAATGTAAATTTTCAAAAAACTTGTAATTGGGAAGTGTTCTGTTAGTCGACACATTCCTTTTGATTTTTCAGAGGCTGACAAGCATGTTTTTAAAGATTGCTTGATTACAGTTCAGGAATTTTATGGAACTCCTAAAATGTGTTCCAAATTTGTTGAAAAGAATAATGATATTAGACCTTTTATTAATGTGCAGATTTTTAATGAAAATTTTGTTGCTTTATTAGATAGTGGAGCTACGGTAACCATTTTAGGTAAGCCTGCTTTATATTTAATTGATAAATATGATTTGAAGTTAAATAGGAATTCACCTTTTTCATCATTGATTATTGCTGATGGTTCTTCACAATCCATTTTGGGGAGTGTTGACTTATCTTTAACTGTTAATGGTATTACTAAAACTATTTCTGTTATTGTTTCTGAATCTATTACTACTGCAATTACTTTGGGAGTAGATTTTTGTCATTTATTTGAAATTAAAGCTGATTTTAGTGAAAATTCTTTTGTTGCAAACTCTGCGGAGACAACTTTTTCTATGATTAAGAGTATTGATGATCTTAATATTGATCAAGTTTTTGAATTAAATCAAGTTATTGACCTTTTAAAACATTATCAAATTCAAATTAGGTAAAACCAATAAAGTTTTCATTCTAATTAATACTGGTGATGCAGTACCAATTAAACAACGTTATTTTCCATTATCTCCTGCTATGTTGGAGCATGCGAACAGAGAAATTGATGATATGTTAGAGCAAGGAATTATTAGACCCAGTTCTTCCCTTGGAATTCTCCAATGGTTTTAGTTAAAAAGAAGTCAGGCGATTTTAGAGTTTGTTTTGATGCTAAGAAATTAAATTCTATTACAAAAAAAGATGCTTACCCTTTACCATTTTTAAATGATATTTTGGATAAATTAAGAGATGCTCGTTATTTAACTTCAATTGATTTAAAGAAAGCTTTTTGGCAAATTCCTTTAGACCCTGAGAGTTGTGAAAAAACTGCTTTTACTGTTCCACGTAGAGGATTATTTGAGTATACTGTTATGCCCATGGGACTTACCAACGCACCCAGTACATTACAACTATTTATGGATTCAATTTTAGGTCATGATTTATCCGTTTTTGTTTATTTAGACGATATTATTATTTTTTCAAGTACTTTCAAGGAACATGTTACTATTTTAAGAGAAGTTTTTGAAAGGCTTAAAGATGCCAAATTAAATATTAATTTAGATAAATGTGAATTTTGTAAACCCCAATTATCATATTTAGGTTTTGTTATTGATAAGAATGGTCTTCACACCGATCCTTCAAAGGTGGAAGCTACTACTAATTTTCCTCAACCACATACTTTTACTGAAGTTAAACGTTTTATTGGAATGTGTTCTTGGTATCGACGTTTCATTCATGACTTTTCCACTATTTTAGCCCCGATTAACAATTTATTGAAAGGTAAGAAGAAATCCCAGAGAGTTTTATGGAATGACGAAGCGAATGATTCATTTTTAAAAATTAAATCTTTATTAGTTGATGCTCCTATCTTAGCGAGTCCAGATTTTTCTAAAACTTTTTATTTACAATGTGATGCATCTAATTGCGGAGTTGGATGTGTTTTAACACAAGGTGTCGGAGAGAGTGAAGTTGTTATCGCTTATGGTTCACGTACTTTAAATAAAACCGAGCAAAATTATTCAATTACCGAACGTGAGTTACTTGCAGTTATTTTTGGAATTCAAAAGTTTAGACCTTATATTGAAGGTACCCATTTTAAAGTTATTACCAATCATCATTCACTTATTTGGATTAATAATTTAAAAGATCCTTCAGGTCGTTTAGCCAGATGGAGTGTTAAGCTTCAACAATTTGATTTTGAAGTTATTCATCGTAAAGGTAAATTAAATGTTGTTCCTGATGCACTTTCTAGAGCCCCTTTGGAAGTTAGTTCTCTAGAATTTTCTGTTGTAGATTTAGACGATTGGTATAAGAAAATGTTAGCCAACGTTTCTAAAAATCCTGAGTTATTTCCTGATTGGAGAGTCGAAGATCATAAGCTATACAAATTTATTTCAAATGATTTAAACATCGAATCGAATTTAGTAGAATGGAAGTTAGTTGTTCCGAAATCTTTAAGGAAAGATATTTTAGAAAATTTCATGATGAACCTATCACATTTTGGTGTTTTTAAAACTTTTCAAAATTAAAGAATTTTATTATTGGCCGATATTTCAAATATATTAGAAGTTGCAATATTTGTAACCGAAGCAAGTCTTCACAATTTAATCATTATGGTTTTATGGGTAAAGAGAAAAATGTCTCTTATCCTTTTCAATGTATTTCTATTGATTTAGTGGGTCCTTTTCCTAGATCGAAGAGTGGTAACACAGTTTTATTAGTTATTTGTGATTGGTTTACTAAATTTACTTTGATTCACCCTATGCGCAGTGCTACTGCTAAAGGTATTTGTCAATATATTGAAAATTATGTATTTCTAGTTTATGGTGTTCCTCAAATTTGTATGGTGGACAATGGTCCTCAATTTAAAAGTTCACAATTTAAAAATTTAATGAGTTCTTACAAAGTTCAATCCATTTGGTTCAATGCAAGTTATCACCCCCAAGTAAATTTTGTTGAGAGAGTTAATAAAGTAGTAGGTACTGCGATTAGATCTTATATTAAAGATGATCACAAGGAATGGGATGTTGAAATTCACAAAATTGCCCATGCTATTCGTAACGCTGTTCATGAGTCTACGAAATTTTCACCTTCCTTTTTGGCGTTTGGTCGGACAGTTCCTATTTCTGGAGACTTTTATGGTCGACTAAAGGATTTCAAAGAGGATGATTTATTTATTACTAACCGTGAACAATTAGTTCAAGATTTAAATGAACTTTCACCTATTTTTAAACATGTTAAACAAAATTTACATGCAGCTTACGAAAGAAATTCAAAATCTTACAATTTGCGACGGCGTCCATTGAAATTAAACGTCGGCGATTTATTTGGAAAAGAATTTTACTTTATCTGATGCGACTAAAATTATAGTCAAAAGTTAGCTCCAAAATTTATTGAAGCGAAAGTTATTGAGGTGTTAGGTCCAACTACGTACCGATTGGCCACCTTTTGATAATAAACCATTAGGTGTTTTTCATGTTAAAGATTTAAAACCCATTAGTTCTTATTTTTTGTATTCTTTTAATTATTTTTCTATTTTGAGATTTTTACATTTGGTTTTCTTATTTACATTTTTAATTATTTTGATAATTTTTCAAATAATTTTATTTTGTGCTTATTTCGCACATTATTTTATTTTATATTTTGTGGCTTTGCAAACCACTTATTTTATTTTTGCTACATTTGTTTAGCATGATGTTGATATTTAGATCACATCGTGCGTTTATTTTGATTTTTGGGACATTAGTTCTCAGGCAGATTATCTTCTTTATTGGATTTACAATTTGCTATTGTTACAATAGTAAAATTTAAGATAACCATTTTGAGTTTACCTCTGATCGTTAATTTAACGTGTAATTTTCAAACTCTTACCCGTTGATAAGAAAACTAGTAATGCTTGTATCATTTTATTTTTATTTGATTTAGTTATTTTAATTTTGAAATTGTTTTGAAATTTTAACTTTTGACTATTCCTGATTTGTCTAGTGTTACTATTCTTGGACGGTGCTTGAGGACTTCGGTTCGCCTCGTGTCAACCTCGATTAGTTCACTTCTGACTTCCTGATTATGACGTTTTGGTAGTTTTAGGAGGGGTTGTTGTGTTCGTAAGAGTGCATCATCTTCTCTTTGCTACCTCCCTAGATTTCGATTTATTTACAAACGTGCGTGTTAGTTAGGGTATGTTTAGTCTTGGACGACGACTGTGGAACAACATGAAACCTGAATCTCGTGAAGGGTAGAGTGGCCTCTTTTGTTCTCCACGACGAAGCATCCTGAGCTAATTTGCCATGAAATAATCGTATCTTGGATTTACCGATTTTGACGTACCGAACGTGATCTGTGGTAGTTGTGTGATGTACCTAGGAGGCTTGGTTTGAGATCACCGGGGTAGGAAATGGAACCGCTCTTTCGACCTCAAATCTCGCGATTATTTATTTATGGTTTGTGAGGAAGGATTTTTTACTTTGGAGTGGAGTGGCATTTTGCCGTGATTTTTTAACGTTCACGAATACTGTTCCGGGTTCTCTGCCCACTGTCCCTTCAGGTCATGGTTGGTTTCCGTTCTCTTTTACCTTAGATTCAATTTTTTTACCGGTTTTCATTTTGTTCTCTGATGGTGGTTTGCTTCACAAACCCACCAGTTAAAGTTTTTACTTTATTTTAAGGTTCGGGTCCTTTATCTCGACTAGTGGCGTGTGCGGGTGGTAGCGCGTCAGTAGCTTTTATGTTGTTGCGAGGGGTTTTTCCTGACCAACATCACCACATTTTCCGTACTTCTTCGTACATTTTCTTTTACATTTTGCATAGATTTTAATTAGCTTAACATTTTTTATTTTCTTGAATTTTACCAATTTCATTTATTAGCTTAGTGTTTGGAATCTCCACTTTGGTGATCTCCGAGTCCAAATTTTAGGAGGGGGTGTGTATCAACTCTTTTTTGTGTTGTATAAAATATACCTCAATTTAGGATCTTTCCTTCATTTAGTTCTAAATACAAGAAAATTTTAATTATTGAAATTTAGGTATGAGGTAGGCAACTTAATTTGCATATCTACATAGTGCATACTTTCGTTAAGATTTATATTCCCATAAACTGTTTTCTAGTCATTTGAGTTGCGCAACGCATCGTGACTTAATTCTATACGCAACGCGTCTGCATTAAGTTATTCTGCTGATATCTTGTGTGCAGAACCGCATCATCTACTTCGAAAGCCTCCATTTTTTTCACTTCCTGTTTTAATGTCGAAGCAAGGAGCTGCTTCTCTTTGATTTTTACCTAAATTTATGTGAAAGTGCCATCAAATTGGTGGCGCTTTCTTTACGTATTTTTTATACCATTTTTTACTTTAATTACACGTTTATCATTACTTCAATTTACAACGTAATTGCATCTTAAGTACGTATTTGATTTTATTGTTGTTGTGATACTTCCAAATAATGCAATAAGAACTGGATTTAACAATTTTAAGAAGAAATTTATACGGATTTTTTAAAGATAAATTCAGTTTGGGGTGCGGCTGATAACATTATGTCAAGATTCCACCATGATGACGTAAGAATGACTTCATGTAGGTTAACCGCTTCGTAATCATATTTAGATACCAGAGGTTGTCAAAAAGAAAAGTTTGTGTACAAAAATTTCTGAGGTATTTATTTAGTGATTTATTTAGTACTTTAAGCATAATTTTAAGACCTTCATTATTTCATCATTACATTTGATATTTAATAAACATAGTCTGTATATAATAAAAAATTATTATTAATTTTATTAAATACATAAATAAAAAGTTTACCTCGAGTAGGATTTGAACCTACGACCTGTACTTTGCTAGAGTACCGCGCTAACCAACTGCGCCATCAACGTTCAAGCCCCAGTCGATGTAAATTTTATCTTTATGTATGTAGAACAGATGTAAATTCATAACAAAAACTTATAATAATAGTCTGTATATTGTTATTTTTTTTACATTTTTGTAAATTCGGTTTAATTATCCCTATATTATAAAAAACAATTTGGCGCCTGAGATAATTTCATTACTTTTACATTTTTTATTATTGATGGTAAGTGAAAATAATCGAGCAAATCAAGTGGTAATTAAGCAAACCATTTTATTTGAACCGGCCCAATTTAATGTACCGACAAGAGTAAAAAACACAACTATAAGTGATGTAAGGTTTGTATTTTTGAAGAACTTATTATTTCATTACTTTATTACTTAACTAACTTTTTATTATTTAAAATGTTATACACCGACACACTTTTTATTACAAAAGGTTGCTTTGACATTTTGAAGGGGCTTCTTCGAATACTTCGAAAAGCCTCAGTAATTCGAAGTTTCATATTGGCTTGTGTAGTAGGCAAATCCCTATACACCTTCTGTTTTACATATCCTCACTGAAAAAAGTCTAGGGGAGTGAGATCGGGTGATCTCGCTGGTCAAACAATGGGACCACCGCGACCTATCCAGCGATCTTCGCACCAATTTTGTAAAACCGGCGTACTCGATTATGGTAATGCAGCGGAGATCCATCATGTTGGTAATACATAACTTGTCGAGTATGTAGATTCACATTTTTAAGCAACTGTGGCAAGTCTTCTTGAAGGAATTGCAGATATCTTTCGCCTGTCAGAGAACCATCGAACAATAAAGGTGCTATTACATCAGTATTGATAATACCACCCCACACATTCACAGTCCACTGATGCTGGTAATCTGCTTGTCGTACCCAGCGTGGATTTTCAACGGAGTAATAGTGACTATTATGTTTATTAACGACTACTATGCTATTAAAACTGGCTTCGTCGCTAATAGTACAAAGTCAACAAAATTGGCTTGTTGGTTAATTTTGCCCAGAATAATATTGCAAAATGCGACCCGAGTTCCGAAATCTTGCGATCGTAGGGTTTGATGTAAACACAAATGGTATGGGTGATATGAAAATGTAAACTTTGACCATTATCACACATAATAATATACTTATCTTTTTTGGGTTTTTTAATGGTGTATTTTAAATTATACAATCTAAACGTTTCGATAACACTTACAGTTATCTTCGTCAGTAGTAATATATTTCAAAATTGTTAAAGATGTTGTAAACAATTTCGTCAAAGTTGAAAAATTAAAACATGACCATCAGCCTGCTATTAATATTGCAGTTTGAGAAACGTATAAAGCCAACTATAGAATTAAATTTTAGTAAAGAATAACTAGGTCATTAAAAATTGAATATTGTTAAACTGTCTTAAAGTTGACAAACAGAACACCCTCTAACGGCGAAGGCTAACAATGAAAAATGTCAACCAAAAAACACATTTACCAAAGTTTAATCGAGTTATGATGTAAGTATAAAGTTGTGAAAAACTTCAATTTGAAAATGATAGAAGCCTTCAAAAATATAAACATGACATCAAATAAAATAATCCAGTTAAATCTAGCAAAGAGGTATCTTTGTCAATAATTGCAAGAGTTATTAACAATGAAAAGCATCATGCAGAACGTTTTTAGTAATTTTTTAATTTTAATCTTAATTTCAACTATTTATGTTAAATTATAGTGCTGTGGTAAGTTAACATATAATTCGTAAAGCATTTGCTTCAAGGTCTAGGAAAAACACAGCAAAAAACATAGACATACGAAAAATCAAAATTAAAATCAGAATCAAGACGTATCATTATGCTTTTTTTTAATTATAAGATGCCAAAACCTATTTAAACAGAGATTTTCTTCTTGCCTATTAAACTTATAGGGTGTTTATATATTTTAATGGTCACGTTGTAAAAACAATAATACATGTCTATTTCTTGCTGTTTTCCTAGACCTTGAAGCAAACACCAATTATATTTAAATTAACCACATAATTTAATATAATAGGATTGGAAAATTAAAAAATTAAAAAATTCTGTTATGCTTTTCTTTTAAAACCATATTGACAAGACTCTTTTTTAGATTTAACTGGATTTTTTATTGATGTCATTTTTTTGTGAATGACATCATTTTAATTAATTTTCACAACTTTAATTAATCATAACTAATTAAATTTTTTGTTTTTTAAATTGTTGTTTGCTGAAACATTTTTTTTTCATTTTTTTTTGGTTTAAAAAATTTTTCTTAATTTGTTTCCAAAACCTTTAAGACGTTTCATTTTAATTTTTCAAAAATTTTTTAAAATTTAAAATTTTAAATTTTACTAAAATAATTAATGAAAATTTAAAATAATTTAAAATAACCCAAAAAAAAAAAAATATTTTTTTTATTTTATATAATTTTTTAATAACACTAATCTATTTGGAATTGACGAACACTTAAATACTATTAATGAAAAATGCTATTCAAATCTAAAATACACGTGCCATTAAAAAAATGAAAAATAAAATTAGCAGAATACCCTGTTATACAAAAAACAATTTCAATCTGAATGAAGTTAAAACTAAGTAGATTGGAAAGCAAATTTTTTGATACTTTCAAGATGGCAACAGAAATAATTGACTAATTTTTACATGCATGTCAATAACTTAATACGGCCCAGTAATTTATACTGCTCAGCATTTAGAAATTTAATATATATATATATATATATATATATATATATATATATATTTATATATATACAATAATTTAAATATATATATATATATATATATATATATATATATATATATCTATAATATATACATTTTCAAAGTTAATCTGCACATTCTAACTTTTTAATGTACAAGTCGGTTAAATTCAAAGTATTGTATTTTACCATTACGATTAAAAAAAAACAATTGAAAATCCATTTAAAAATGACAAAACATTTTTTTAAACATTAAATACCTTATTGATAAAATTAAATTCTGCCTGCACAATTGTATTTTTCAAGAAAGTTAGCAATATGCAGACTTAAAAAAACCATGTATATATATATAACATTATATATATATATATATATATATATATATATATATATATATATATATATATATATATATATTCAATCAGAGCTGATTTTATGTCATTTAACATAAATTACCTTAATACAAAATACTTCCTAATAGAGCTTGAGCTCTTGGAAGATGGCGCCCTAACATCGGTTTAATTCAAACATCTTCAAAATGATTTTCCTTTAAATGGTAGCGTTCTGTACATTTATTTAGTGGAATATGCCCAATCGTATGGAGTGAATATTATTTATTAGTTGTATTCATAAGCGGCTCGTTTGGGCGGGACATTGGACATTGTTATTCATAAGTTTTTTGTTTTTCAAAATTTCGCAATTTTAACATAAAGTTTAAAAAATTTTTCATAAAAGAATGATACTCTTGTCTGAAGTCGCTAGCGACGCACCGTTTTCAAAATAAACCCATTTGAACTTTTTATGTGTTAATCATACTTTTATAAAATTAACTAACGAATTCATTTACAATTATGAAAGATGGCTATGGAAAATAAACAAAATAACAATTGTGTGAACGTCAAAATAACTAGTATTACAGATACTAGTTGAGGTTAAAGTGCCAAATAAGTTGCAAGTGAAAGATTTTTTATTGTTTAGTTACATTACCGTAAATACAAAAAGCTGAATATTGTTAGAATGGTTTCGTTTAGTAACGAAGAATATGCCGATATGCATTTAGTGTACGACAAAAGGCAATGGAACGCTCGGGCAGCAGCACCTACATAAACAAATCAATTTCCTGCTCCTAAATCATTTACGCTTCTTTCATCAGAGAATTAGGGAAACAGGATCGGTAATTCCTAAAAATAATGAAACGGGAAGACATTCTGATGTAATGGAAGAATATTAGGATGATATTTTAATAGAAATTGAGTACAATCCCGAAATAAGCGTAAGTAGGTTGGCTGAAATGTATCCCAATGTGTCAAAATCTTCTGTGTGGAACATTCTACATAAGGAAGGCTTGTATCCTTTTCATTTCAAAAAAGTCCAGGCCTTTCAAGCACGTGATTTTCCTGCTCGTGTTGATTTTTCCAATTAGATGTAAAATAAAGAGAATCAAGACCAAGAATTTTGTCCAAATATTTTGTTTTGTGATGAAGCCGCTTTTACAAAAGATGGAATTTTTAACATGCACAATGCATACTATTACTCCAATGTTGATGAAAGCCCTCATGTGATAAGGGAAAGTAAACATTATGTTAAAATTGCGAAATTTTGAAAAATAAAAAACTTATGAATAACAGTGACCAATGCCCCGCCCAAACAAACGAGCCGCTTATGAGTAGAACTAAAAAAATCATACTCATGCCATACGATTAGGCATATTCCACTAAATAAATACACAGAACGCTATCATTCAAAGGGAAATTATTTTGAAGATATTTGAATTAAACCGATGTTAAGGCGACATCTTCCAAGAGCTCCAGCTCTCAGAAAGTATTTTTGAATTAAGGTAATTTACTTTAAATCGACATAAAATCACTGTAGAATCTGCAGTTTTCTTTTCGTGAAAAGACTACACATATATATATATATATATATATATATATATATATATATATATATATATATATATATATATATATACTAGACGTTTTATCTCAAAAAGCATAAGCATTTATTTTGAAGCGTTATCTGGTATGGTAAAGAAATTGAGACGAATTTCGCTAATACATGAGAGGTCATTGCCATTTCTATACTGCAATAAAGAGCTGTGCTATAGAAGTCAACAGAAGAATCAATTTCATTTAATTTCGTTTATTAATAAAATCTTTGCGTTATTCTAACCAATAAAAGTACGCCTAGGGATACTAGACAGCAACGATTGGATGCTGTAAGTGTATAAACCACATGACCACTGTGCTAAAGCTCTGCCCGAAAAGAAAATATATTTGTTACCAACCATGTAAATATTTTACGAGCGGCTGACCCCTTACAGGTCACTATTTGTGCTTAGTACGCGCGTAAGCTGTTATTGTGGTTTCTGCCTAACAAATGGAAATAAAAAGGAAAACTAGGTTACCGTAGATTTTCCTCGCAGTGGGCACAAATGTTTTATTGTGACGTTGATAAAAAAGAAAATTCTCAAAGGAAGGAGTGCTGCTTGCACTTTTGTAGGATATTCAACCGCAACAGTAATTGTTCAGAGGGGCAAGTTACTCTCCCAGTATTATCCTAAATAGTCACGTAGTATTCTTGTATATGATCAATACCGTCGAAGACAGGGCAAAGAGGTCTCTTATCAAACTTAAAAAATAGTTGTAATTGTATAAAAGGAATAATCTTTAACTTATCTTCTTGACATATCTTTCAGCGAGACTCGTCCTTGTTTATCGGGCTTACGGCAATCCCCTGCTCTCTTGGTCGGCAAGACAGCGACAGCTCGTTTTCACACTTTGTTCAGTGCATCAATATTTCGTAAGACTCGTGCATCGTGGAGTGTACAAATAAAAATGTGTTGTGAGCAGCACATAACCTTCTTATATCTGTGCAATTTTCCAATAGCAGATTGTGAGAATACCTTGGAGTCCTAACCATATTACATACCATCACGTATAAATAACATAACTTTACGTTGTGTAAAAGACTAGTTAGACAAAGATACACAGCTACACAGAAATACACAGACACACAGATACACAGATACACAGATACACAGATACACAGATACACAGATAACAGAAACAAGATACACAGATCACAGATACACAGATACAGATACACAGATACACAGATACACAGATACACAGATACAGATACACAGATACACAGATACACAGATACACAGATACACAGATACACAGATACACAGATAACAGATACACAGATACACAGATACACAGATAACAGATACACAGATACACAGATACACAGATACACAGATACACAGATACACAGATACACAGATACACAGATACAGATACACAGATACACAGATACACAGATACACAGATACACAGATACACAGATACAATACAGATACACAGATACACAGATACACAGATACACAGATACAAGATACAGATACACAGATACACAGATACACAGATACACAGATACACAGATACACAGATACACAGATACACAGATACACAGATACACAGATACACAGATACACAGATACAGATACACAGATACACAGATACACAGATACACAGATACAGATACAGATACACAGATACACAGATACAGATACAGATACACAGATACACAGATACACACAGATACACAGATACAGATACACAGATACACAGATACAATACAAGATACAGATACACAGATACACAGATACACAGATACACAGATACACAGATACACAGATACACAGATCACAGATACACAGATACACAGATACACAGATACAGATACACAGATACACAGATACACAGATACACAGATACACAGATACACAGATAACAGATACACAGATACACAGATACACAGATACACAGATACACAGATACACAGATACACAGATACACAGATACACAGATACACAGATACAAGATACACAGATACACAGATACACAGATAACCAAACAGATACACAGTACACAGATACACAGATACACAGATACACAGATACAGATACAAGATACACAGATACACAGATACACAAATACACAGATACACAGATACACAGATACAGATACACAGATACACAATACAAATACAGATACAAGATACACAGATACAGATACACAGATACAGATACAGATAACAGATACACAGATACACAGTACACAGATACACAGATACACAGATACACAGATACACAGTACACAGATACAAACAGATACACGATACACAAACACAGATACACAGATACACAGATACACAGATACACAGATAACAGATACAAGATACACAGATACACAGATACAAGATACACGATACACAGATACCAGATACACAGATAACCAGATCACAGATACACAGATACACAGATCAAGATACACAGATACACAGATACACAGATACAAGATACACAGATACACAGATACAAATACACAGATACACAGATACACAGATACACAGATACACAGATACAGATACACAGATACACAGATACACAGATACACAGATACACAGATACACAGATACACAGATACACAGATACACAGATACACAGATACACAGATACAAGATACACAGATACACAGATACACAGATACACGATACAGATACACAGATACACAATACACAATACAATAACCAATACACAGATACACAGATACACAGATACGATACACAGGTACAAGTACACAGATACACAGGTACACAGACACACAACACAGAACACAGACACAGACACACAGACTACACAGACACACAAACACAGACACACAGACACACAGAACAAAACACAACACACAACACACAGAACACAGAACAAACACAGACACACAGACACAGACACACAGACACACAGACACACACACAGACACACAGACACACAGAACACAGACACAAGACACACAGACACAGACACAGACACACAGACACACAGACAAGACAAGACACAGACACGACACAACACACAGACACACAGACACAAGACACACAGACACACAGACACACAGACACAACACAGACACACAGAACACAGACACACAGACACACAGACACAGACACACACAGACACACAGACACAAGACACACAGACACACAGACACACAGAACACAGACACAAACACAGACACACAGACACACAGACACACAGACACACAGACACACAGACAACACAGACACAGACACACAGACACACAGACACACAGACACAAGACACACAGACACACAGACACAAGACACAGACACACAGACACAGACACACACACACAGACACACAAGACACAAGACACACAGACACACAGAACACAGACACACACACAGACACAACACAAGACACACAGCACACAGACACACAGACACAACAAGACACACAGACACAGACACACAGACACACAGACACACAGACACACAGACACACAGACACAAGACACAAGACACACAGACACACAGACACACAGACACACACAGACACAAGACACAATACAAGACACACAGACACACAGACACAAGACACAGACACACAGACACACAGACACAACAGAACACACAACACACAGACACACAGACACAGACACAAACACAGACACACAGACATACAGACACACAACACACAGACACACAGACACACAGACACACAGATAAGACACACAGACACACAGAACACACAGACACACAGACACACAGACACACAGACACACAACACAGAACAAGACACACAAACACAGACACAGACACACAGACACACAGACACACAAGACACACAGACACACAGACACACAGACACACAGACACACAGACACACAGACACACAGACACACAGACACACAGACACACAAACGCACAGACACACACACCTGAAGGCCGCATCATTCACATACTCATTAGGATCAATGATTTCCCCGTTATGGTAACGTTTGTAATAAAGCACATTATAGCCTATGTTTGTACATATAAAGCAGGAAACACAAAACACATATCAAAATTTCATCTACATAACAAGTATTAAAAGCTTAACATGGATCACCCCGTATAAAGAATTAATTTTTCAGAAGCAAAGTTGTAGTACAGGTAAACATCAAACTTCAGAGCTATATGTGTAAGATGCAACAACTGTTCGTAATACAGTTAATGTTATTGGAAATAGTTAACACACAGTTAAATAATGTACAAGCGAAGCCAATAAGAAAATTACAAAACGGGCACGTGCGTAAGAGGTATATTTATTAATATTTCTAATTCTAATATGTATAATTTTAGGTGCATAACCTTTTTCAGTGAATCGACAAATCAGGCCTTTCATTTAAGTTTATATCCAACACCTGCAAGTACTGAAACAGTTCTACACTTCTATTTATAAATGGTCGGGCTCGAATTGAGTAACACTGAAAGTAATTAGGATGGTCGTAGGTCGATGGTGTAGGTGTGGCGCGAAGAGTTTTGATTAAAAGTATTGTTGCATAGTTTCCTTCGACAGATAGATGTTCTACTGCTTTAACAATGTCAGTGAAGCTTTCTGAAAATTTTTTTATGCTTTTATATTTTTCCGACCATCTGGTCTCACAGAGCCCTGAAAGATTTGGAACCGATTTCCTACGGGCTGGCGATTCACGAAAGAAGGTGATTGTGTCTTTAACCGTTGTAATTGTGTTTCTTATTTCTGGTAGCTTGCTAGTATCATTGACCTCAAGATTTAGTCTGTGGCTGGAGCAATGGAAAAATAAAGATTTAGCGTACTTTTTTTTAAGAATGGCCTGTACACCACCTTCTTTGCCGGCCATCGTGGAACACTCGTCAAATCCGAATCCCACACAATTATCGGCGGAAAAATTATTATCTTCTAAAAATTTGAATTGCGCTAGCGATTGTAGAAGCATCTTGACATTTTAACTCAATGTAGCCTACAAATTCCTCCCTGATTATTTTTCGGCTTTCATTATAGAACCTTAATCCAATAGAAAGCTGCTCTTTTCCAGCGATATCTGCTGTTTCATCAGCCATTACAGCATAAGCTTTTGCCCGTTTACAGTCTTCGATTATTTTTTCTTTGATAACTTCACCGCATAATTGTATGATCTCATTTTGAATTGTTGGTGAGGTATAGACTGCGTTTTTTTGACATTTATCCAAGTGGCTCTTTAGCTTCTCATCACCAGAGTCAATCCTCAAATTTAAAAGGTCAAAGAAAACTCCCGTATTTCCTTGTTTTCCTCTAAGCGGCAAATCATGAATTCCACAAAATATTATGCATGAAATAATTGCTGACAATATTTGTTTGTTTTCTTCAATCGTCTTATGGTGCCCTATTTGCAACTGGACATCAACAGGAGCAGTTTCAAGAAATTCTTTTGCAGCAGCTGTTGAAGATTTGTGGTAATGGCTGCCAACGTGCTTTGTACAATCTTCATGTATATCCTTAAACTTCATGTAAGGCCTTACCATAAATGACCCCAAAACTCCTTTAACTGTAGCAATTCTTGGCGGAAATAAAACACAATACAAACATACAGCACCTTTCAAACGACTTGAGTACACCAGCCATGGAGTATATTGATCTAACCAGCGATGGTTAAATTTTCTTTTCAAGCGAATGGCATCAGAAGCAAAATCGTAATTGGATGATGGAACCCAAGGGTTTGCCAACAATTCCTTCTTTTTTTCAGAAGGCAAGTTATTGGCACAACTAACATAACGACCAATGTCATTTTCATGGTAGCCATCGCGTTCTTCAGTTTGTTTAGAGGTCCCAGTTTCAGAGACAGCTTCATGTAGATTTGAAGAACTACTTGAGCCTCCTTCAAAAATAAATTCCGATTTTGATGTTCCGACCATTTTATTTTCATCTTCATCACAATCATTGCTTCCACTTCCACTACTGTCATCATTAACTTTTTTCCGTTTTAGAGATTTTTGACCTAAAAATAATAACCTAATATCATTCTTGTGCTTAGTCCCTAGTAAAAAATTAGTATAAAACAAAACTACCATGTAATGATAGCTTATAATGTGGATATACTATATCCGATGTTAATATTTTTCTCTAGATTAAAACACAAAATGAAATTAATAGCACGTATAAAGTGCTGTTTGATCTTTAATATGTGAAAATTTCAAGTTTTTTATTTAGTCCCATTTGAGATATCAGCTGTCAAAATCGGTGCATTATTGTAATTTTTGTTATAATTAGAAGGCAAAAAGTCGGCATCATAATAATGAAAAATATATAAAATTATATTAATAATGCACAGAATCTTGTGCCAAAGCTAATAAAAATTGTTTCACAAAGATACAAGCAAAGAGTAAAGAGCAACTGGCAATTTTGTAAAGGGCTGCAATTGAATTTTTTTCCAAACGTTGCGATACAAATAATTTTGAACAAAAATTAACATCGGATATAACGTATCTACATTATAAGCTATCATTACATGGTAGTTTTGTTTTATTTAGTGCTGGTCGAGCAACCAATTTTCAAATTTTTGGACCATTTCTAATGGAATGACTCTAAAGTTTTAATTAAAAATTTAATTTTCTACTGAAATTATTTAACTTACCTTTTTGTAACCAATTTCTTACATACACATTGTCTTTTCTGTGATTTCTGTCTATTTATTCTGTGGTAAAACTATTGTTACGGATTTTCCCTCTTGTTTCTCAGGCAATAATTTAACACTGATAACTATTCACACCAACTTTATTTAAAACCAATAAAGTTAACAAAACAACACAAATATTCACTTTTTAACTATTCCGCTTTTAAATTTCGCGCCTCGCTTTCTATTCGCCGTATGCAACTTCGTATCCTGCACTATGTACTGTACTGCACTGTCTGTCTTCGCGCCGGATAGGCAATTTTATATACCCTTTTTGAGCCTAGAAATTGCCAGAACATTCGCATCGCCGGTTCCCGTATATTCCTCACTTGTATCCCGATTTTTCTCGAAGAAAACCAGTGGCGTTTCGTTACACTATTAAATAGGACACTGTCGCTAGACAAGAGCACTTACACACCAACTCAATAGTTGTTGCAAAAAATATTGTCCTATGTTAGGATTTGGAGCAAGTTGTGCTTTAACCACTTGATAGTTTTGCACGAACTGCACTCGGGCGTGACATTTTTCCGTACACTGACGATCCCGAGTCTCGTTCAGGCAACTTTTGTTTTAACTTGTTGGTGCAGGTCTAACGTACGTTATAAGAGTATTTATTTCGGATTCTGATGTAGGATTGTGTATTGAACGTTTCAAAATATTTCACACTAAAACTACTTATTGAGTAAATTTATTTTAATTAATTAATAGGATTAAAAAATGTAGTTAAATGAAAACAAAAAAAAAGTGACAGTTTTTTTACCATTTTTCTCAAAAATGTCCGACTGTTAAGTGGTTGAATCGAACAGCACCAATGCATTAAATGCATAGATCGAAAACGCTATTAATATATATTTAGCACTATGTCAGTTTTTCAAACAGCTTTGTTTTTTGCTGATGAAATATATTTTAGTGACAAAGGACACGCGAATAATTTTATTTATTAGAGCTTATTAATTAATTTTAAAATGTTCGTAAAAGCAACCAAACGACCACAACAACAAACAAATATATAAAACAGATAACAAAAAAAATATGCAGAACAGAAAAATATGTATATTTTAGATTTAATTTTTTGTTTATTAAAATTTAAAAATTATTTAATTTATTTTTGCTCTTCCAGGGGGGGGGGCAGTTGCCCCTCCCTGCCCTTCGCTGGCTACGCCCATGGGGCCGATGTTGTGAATTTAATATTGGGCGAACAATTTATCAGCAACATTGCACCTATGCTGTGAAACAATCTTGTTTCCCATGGATGCTTCTATATTGTGCCAGTCTTGAACGAACAAATATTGGCCAAAACATGACGGTCCCTCATTGGTCTAATATTGGTTAGTGTATGCTGGCACTATCTAGTACTGCCAATATAGTCCCAACATTGGAAATACATTATCAATATTTACCCAACGTTCAAATATTGGGATAAAGTAGCGCCAAGTGAAAGCCAACTACGTGTGCTATTTGGGATTATTTCCACAGGTAATGTATCGCCCAACGCATTTCATATTTATGAAGTATTGTTCGCAAATCCAGTAACGACGTCGTTCGCTTGGGTCTTCGTTCATATATATATATATATATATATATATATATATATATATATATATATATATATATATATATATATAATATATATATATATTATACTTCCTTTTGTTGTAATAGCGCAGTGTTGTATGTAACAATTTATGTCACACTTCAATGGTTGCTTCAATCTGAAGTTCATATATTCCTTACATCTAATACCAAAGATGCGTTTTATGGTTCCAATGTACACTTTTCCATAAAAACAACACACCCTTCAAACACTGGAAAAGTTAATAGTGGATTTGAAGCACTTTTAGGTGATCTTAAATGTTCCTTGACATTGCTGGTAGGTTCAAATACCATGGTTAATTAATATTTTTTCGATGCTATCCGTGACCCTAGTTATCAAAGGAAGGAACGCAGTAACAACATTCAGAGGTAATTGTTCTTTACGGGGACGTCCAGGTTTAATTATATTAATTTGTTTAAGGAATAACCATTAAATTGTATGTTTATAAATGATCAAATTCATCTTCTGAAAATTCTGGATCACAAATTCGTCTAGCTCAATGATTTGATAGTTTATAAAGGCATCAGAGATGAATTAGTTGTTTTAGAAAAAAATGGTAAACTTAAACTTTCTTTAACTTTTTTGACATGGTAAACTGAATGCTTGGATGAATACCATTTATAAAATCTAAAAACTCATTAACGCTTCTTTATTCAATAAAATGTATTCATTCATTTTACCATGGAAAAAGAAATTACTCTCTAAAGTAAATATTTCATCTCTGCCTTTTAGGATTTACCGGAAACTTACACACTCATAAATTATTAAATCATGATTTACGTTAAAAATTAGTATAATCGAAAAGGATCGAGCTACACCAATTTGTGATTTTTAGAAAAATTTGATAATTTAAAAAAACGTTACTACAAGCTATTCTTTTTAACAAATTAATATCCGTAAATAACAATATTATCGCTTAATGTTAATATAACGTTTCTTTCTCCATAACTACCGTTATGAGCAAAATTGAAAAAATATTATTTAACCACGGTATTAGAACTGTTTTCAGACCTACATGAATCATCACCTAAATGTGTTTCAAATTCATAGTCGGCTTCAGGAGCATATTCTGTCTTGCTTGTATGGAAAAATATTCATTGGAACCTCAAAACATAGGTTTGATTCTAAACGTAAAGTAGCGGATCATAACAAATAATTTAAATCAGGAATTGAAAATGTTCAGGCAAACTCATTAATAATAATAATAATATTTATTCACCCATTAAGTTACATCGGTAGATGAGGTACATCAGTTACAATAATGTGGTGTTCTTAGGTTTTAAGATAGTTCATAAATTCTAAAATCGCAAGTAGAAGAGGGGCACCTTGACAGCCATCTTGGATTTTGACGTCACAAGGATGCCCCACGTGGGAGACCATATTTTCCATCCTTATTTTTTATGGTTTCTTTTCGAAGGCCTTTTTCAACACCTAATTATTTTTGTTTTTACTCGTTCACGTGTAGGACGCGTTTTTTCACCCTTATTTTTTATGGTTTCTTTTCGAGGGTCAACTCTTGATGGAATTTTCAACCCTAATTAGTCTTTTTGACACAATTTTTTGCACTTGCTCACGTGAGGGGCATATGCAGATTTTGGGGTTGGTCTTGGTCTTGGGGCTGGGACTAGGTCTTGGACCTGGAGTTGGTCTTAGGGTTATTTTTGATGGTCAGCTTTAACCCTAATAAAGGTCCTTTTGGTTGTTTTAAGAGCAGTACCCGTGGAGGTTGGGCAAACGCACACGCATACAATGTTGGAAATTGCATAATTACCCTAATAAGATATTATTATTAAAATTATCGATCCTATTGTTTTAAAATGGTCATATGATATTGGGTACGTTCGGATGATCTTTTACCTATACAAGAAATTTATTTATACATTGTATTTCTAATAAGGAGGTTCTTGTAAGACCGCACTTGTGTTAGGGATTGATCATGCGTGGGGGAATTTGAATGACAGTAAAATTTATTTATAGAACACTTATTGTTATTGTAAATCTCATAATTAAAAAAGCACAGTAAGTTATAAAAAAAATTACTAACATTCAGGTTATTCTCTAATGAAACAAAAATTTTTATTAAGTTAATTAATTAAATATTGTTTTCTATAACGAATATTAAAGCATAGTTTTACCTGCATTGATTGAATTGAAATATGTTTCATACCCATGCGTTCGTTAAATTGTAGATCTTAATATTTTTAAAGAAACTTGTTGTTACGTATAGATTAGATGCGTTTTATAGCTGTAATTAAAAATCTGTACAAGTAAATAAATAAAAGCACACTTACTAGCTCTGTATTGAAAGAGCATTTTTTGAGGGACTGATTCACGAGTGGTATCCGTTTTCTGTTACTCGTCTAATCAAACAACTTTCTATGTTTTTACGTTTTATGAATAGTTGATGTAAAAACTAGCTATTGATTTCCCATAATTAATTTTTAGAGTGTAAATATACAAACAATCTCATTATCTTTATCACACTACTGCAACTCGTATTTACCTTTCTCTTAAAATAATTAATAACAAAGCGGTTTGAACAAAATGCTGCAGACACACAGGCAAAATTGTTTTTTATAAAAAACCTCATTAAATGCTACGTACAATATAATTGCTAAATACGAGTAGCAGTAATCAGGTTTTGTGTATTACTTTCTAAATTAGTTAATGATCGGAATGAAATAGCCGGTTTATATCCAGCCATTCTATTCTGATAAATAAAGAGATTTTTTTAGTACCTTACTTTTTTAATTATGGGTTGCATAATACCTACTATTTTTTCTTTCATTTTAATTCAGCATGTATGTTTTTAAAAATCGTGTTATAAAATTTATGATTTAGTGTTTTTTAAAAGAAATTATGTTAACCATTCGATATTGGTAATCAATTTTTTAGACTATTAAATTTTAACAGCATTATATAATTAGACAGTAATTAGCTAAAAGTAAACATGAACAGTGGTTTCTTACTACATAGTGTTGTGGAATTTAAACATGTAATTATTACTTTCCAAGCATTTAATGAGGTTTTTTATAAAAAAACAATTTTTCGTGTGTATCTGCAGCATTTTGTTCTAACCGCTTTGTTATTAATCATTTTAAGAGAAAGGTAAATACGAGTTGCAGTAAGTGTGATAAAGATAATGAGGTTGTTTGTATGTTTACACTCTAAAAATTAATTATGGGAAATCAATAGCTAGTTTTTAAATCAACTATTCATAAAACGTAAAAACATAGAAAGTTGTTTTTAGTTTGATTAGATGAGTAACAGAAAACGGATACCACTCGTGAATCAGTCCCTCAAAAAATGCCTTTTCAATACAGGGTTGGTAAGTGTGCTGTTAACCTCTTATTTATTTACTTGTACAGATTTTTAATTACAGCTATAAAACGCATCTAATCTATACGTAATATCAAATTTCTTTAAAAATATTAAGATCTACAATTTAACGAACGCATGGATATGAAACATATTTCAATTCAATCAATGCAAGTAAAACTATGTTTTAATATTCGTTTTAGAAAACAATATTGTAATAACTGTTATGTAATTAATTAACTTAATAAAATGTTTTGTTTCATTAGAGAATCACCTGAATGTCAGTAATTTTTTTTATAACTCACTGAGGCTTTTTTAAATTATGATTTTTACAATAAAAATAAGTGTTCTATAATTAAATTTTACTGTCATTCAAATTCCTCAAGCAAGATCAATCCCTAACACAAGTTCATACACGTGTCTTACAAGAACCTCCTTATTAGAAATACAATGTATAAATAAATTTCTCGTATAGGTAAAAGATCATACGAACGTACCCAATAGCATATGACCATTTTAAAACAATAGGATCGATAATTTTAATAATAATATCTTATTAGGGTTAAAGCTGACCATCAAAAATATCCCTAAGACCAACTCCAGGTCCAAGACCTAATCCCAGCCCCAAGACCAACCCCAAGACCTGCATATGCCCCTCACGTGAGCAAGTACAAAAAATTGCTGTCAAAAAGACTCTAATTAGGGTTGAAAATTCCATCAAGGGTTGACCCTCGAAAAGAAACCATAAAAATAAGGGTGAAAAAACGCGTCCTACACGTGAGCGAGTAAAAACAAAAATAATTAGGGGTTAAAAAAGGCATCCGAAAAGAAACCATAAAAAATAAGGATGGAAAATATGGTCTCCCACGTGGGGCATCCTTGTGACGTCAATATCCAAGATGGCGGCCAAGGTGCCCATCTTCTACTATCGCATATGGAGAACCTACAATTAAGTTTTGTTTAAGTTTATTTTTAAAAATAATTAGGTTTTTAGAGTTTTTTATTTCATTTGATAAAGAGTAAATATAATTTGAGTAAATAGGCGATTTTTTATAAAATTCGTAGTTATGTTTTTTTGTGTGTAAAACTGTTTTTATTTCTTGTATGATATAAATGGTAGTCGTTATGCGTTTTGTACTTATCTTTATGTGTATCTATGAATGTTAATAATTTTAACAAATAAATCCCATGCACTGTCAATAGTTTATATCTTCTAAAATAATCCCGGCTGACATTTGGTAGCTCAGATTAAACATACATCGGATAATTCGTTTTTGGCTTAAAAGAACTCTATTAACATCTGAGCTGCTGCCTCAGACAATAATGTGGTAAGATATTAACGACTGTATTTCGGCGTGATACACATTTAAAAGAGCGTTGAGGTCTACTTTATTTTTAAGCACGCGTGTTAAATAAAATTCTGAATTTATTGTGGAACATACGTTATCAATGTTAGTGTTCCATTTGAGGTTGTAATCCAAAGTAACACCCATATAGCACACATTTTTGGAGTTAATAAGTTGGTTATTGTTTATATTGATTACAAATTCTTGCGTCGGTTTGTAGTCACCTAAAAATTCAACCATGATAGTCTTACTCGTATTCAATTTTAAGCTGCTTTCCATGCAATATGCTTGAAACTGATTATAAGCTATTTTTATCTTTTAAGTCCGTCTCGGTTTGAATGAGACAACAGTATTCTGGTGTCGTCAGCGTAGATTCCGATGGACCCTTCAGTGACACAACTAGGTAAGTCGTTGATAAATAACAGAAAAATGAGAGGACCTAACGCACTCCCTTGTGGAGTTCCCGCAATTATTGGATACGCATTAGATAGTGTATTTTGATATTTAACTATTATGGTTCTGTTTTCTAAATATGATATTAACCAGTTCAGCATATTGCCCCGAAAGCTATTTAGTTTTTTGGATAATATTGAGTGATCGACAGAGTCAAATGCTTTGGCTAAATCGCAAAATATTACCACGGCATACTCATTATTATCTAGTCTATCATATCATTAAGAACGAATTCATTTGTTTGTACACAATTTTTTCAAAGACTTTAGATAAATTTCTTATCAAAGTTATCGGTCTGAAATTCTCTTTTAGTCGTAAATTGCCTTTCTTAGGGATTGGTGTCACAAGTGGGTTTTTCAGTGCTTTAGAAAATTGTCCATGTAAAATTCATTTATTTATAATTTCTGAAAATAATTGAGATATTATATGTTTACTTTCTTTAATCAATTTTATAGAAACTTCATCCAAGCCTGAACTACATTTATTAGGCAGACTTTCTATTGTCACTAAAACATCTTCAGCTACAGTAGCATTAAAGAAAAATGATTGTTTCTGAGTATGGTACCTATGAGAACTGACAGAGTCGTAATTTGATTCTGAATTATCCAAAGTGCTTGGCAAATACTTCTGCAATAGTGAAATGATCTAAGATTACGTTACCATTGTCTACCAGACAGATATCTTTAGATATCTGATGTGTGTTTTATTAATATTAGTAGAACTGAAAATCAGGTTGTGATAATATTGCCTTTTTTTCTTGGTCTACGTCATCGTTCAGTTTCTTTTTCTCAATTTTGCATATGATCTTTAAATTGCTTTCTAATCCAATTTAATTCTGTTTTAGAATTTTTGCTTTTAATTGATACGAAAAATGTATCTTAGATGTACTACTTGGTAATTTACTGCGTTCAAATGGGAAACAGATATCAATGCACCATTTAAATGATTCATTTAACTCGTCAAATATTTCGTCAACTCCTTGAGTTGAATTTAGAATACTTTTTTGAACACGGTTACTTAATCTTACTTTAAATTCGGTAATATTGTCTTGGGTTATTTTTCTAGAAGTATGGAATAACTTATTACTACAGTTTTTTTATTTTGGGGGTTGTAAAGTACATTAATTGAGCAAAATGATCCGACAGACCAGGATCAAAATTAAGACATTTAGTGTATTCAATTGAATTGGTTGAAAAATAATCAATTGAAGAATACATTAAAATGTTACCTAAACGAGGTATCCTTGTATAATCAGCAATTAGAGATTCGAGATTTACTGATAACAGAATATCGGTTAAAATTTTATGACACAAAATTTTTTTTTATCAATGTTAAAGTCCCCACATACTACAACTTCTTTATACTCCATTATCGCGATTTGAAGAAGTTCCGATAATTTATTGAAAAATATTTCAAGTTCTCCAAATGGCGATCGATAAATTGAAATTATACATGTATGTTTCTTATAAATTATTGCACTACGTTCAAAATGAGTTTCTATCGAGTACTTAACAAACATTTTTTGTTCTAGATAATATGAAATTAAATTATTTTTAACAAAAATGGTAGATCCACCGTGTTTAGATTCATTTCGTCAAAATATACTGCTTAAAGTAAAACCAGTTATCAAATTAGGAATAATATTAGTGGAAGAACTTATCCAATGTTCGCTTATACATAAAATCGATACATTTTTATATAAATCTAAAAGAAGTTGTACGAGGGATACTATTAATGTATTGAGAATTGGCAACACTGGTATGGCCAGGTGAAATTTGTCACTGTCATCTTAAAGTTTGACATTTTTGAGGTTATACGTACCCAGAACGTTTTGACGTGCTCGCACTATTTGTGTTGTTTACAGTAAGTTGAAAATTTCATCTCAGCCAAAATATCGAATTAAATCGTGAAAATTTTCGAGCTATGATTTATTATGACTTTCGACGTGGTCTAACTCAAGAACAATGCATCAATCAACTGAATTCAACTTTTGGCGATGAAGCGCCATCCACTGCCACTGTATATCGCTGGTAAACTGAATTCAAACGTGGACGTAGTTCGCTCACGGATGAAGTTAAAGAAGGTCGTCCAAAATCAGTCGTTGTGCCGGAAAGTATCGATGCTGTGCGACAACTAATTGAAGAAGATCGTCATGTGACATATCACGAAATCGAGAGATGTTTAAGCATTAGTATGACCAGCATGCATAAGATTTTGCACCAACATTTGTGTGTTCGGAAGCTGTGTGCACGTTGGATTTCACATTTGTTGACTGATGCTCAAAAAAATGCTCGTGTCGTTTGGTGCCGTAAAATGATTTCAAAATACAACCGTGGTGCATCCAAAGCGGTATACAACATCGTCACAGGTCGTGGATTTATGCGTATGAGCCAGAAAGAAAAGGCCAGTCCACAGTTTGGGTGTTTCAATGTGAAGCAAAGCCAACAAAAGTTGTTCGTTAATTTAGCGTGGTATACGACCATTTGTTTGCCTGAAGTTTTCGGTAAATTGAGAGAAACCGACCCAAAACGACGAATCATTTTGCATCACGACAATGCCAGCTCACACACATCATATGCAACAAACGAGTATTTGAACACACAAAAGATCGAATTGATGGGTCATCCGCTTTACAGTCCCGACTTGGCACCCAATGACTTCTTCTTGTTCCCACTAATTAAAGATAAACTGCGTGGACAACGATTTTCAGAAGCTGTTGAGGCCTTCAAAACTGGACAAAGTGCTTTGAAGGGTGGTTCAATCGCATGCAAAAGTGTATAGATCTTAAAGGTGATTATTTTGAAAAGCAATAAAAATATGTTTCATCAAATTCATTTGTTTATTCTTTCTATTCTCAATACATAAATAGCAACCCTCGTATATTGTTAATTTTATTAATAATTGATGGTATATTTACATGAAGCACACTCCAACTATAATTTAAAGATTCGGTTTTATATTGATAAGGTGGCGAATCCATGTAAACGGTAAGTTCTACTATTCCCGATTTTTGTTCGTGGCGCTTTCGCGAAAATTGGTGTTCGATACGGTCGAATAATTGCATATTTAGGCCACATTTCGGGTTTGAATATGTTATCCATTTCATTTGATGGAATCGTTAATTTAAAAGCTGCAATTTCTGTTAATACTATATTCAATTTTTTTGCGTCCATGATTTGAATATTTAATTTGGTTACGTCATTTTGTATATGTTCAACAGTTGTCGAGGGGTGTAATCTTGAGATGAACACCATTCTACGACTAGCAATCGCTTTAATTTCACCAACATCCGTGTTAGAGCCTAAAGTAGTGTCGTTTCGTTTACGATTTTTCTTTTTATATGAAACCTTTTTAAATATATTTGTGCCTTGTTCTTGGAGTTTTTCACCGAGGTTTGACTTAGACTCTGTAGCTGTTTGTCGTATGGAGGGATTATTTAAATTAATAATGTTAGTCATTATCTCCTGCTGTTGAATTGCAATAGTTTTTGTAGAATTATTCTTACTTCCAGCTTCAACTTCAGCATTGCTCGAATTACTATTTGACTTCTGTTTTATAGATAATTTTTTGTTGAATTGTAAGGCTTTGCTGTAACTACTTTTTTCGGGTAAAGCAGTACTGTTTTGTGCTTGCTTGTGAGGCTTTGAATCATTTTTTGTAACGCTTAAATTGGTCGATTCATACTTTTGTTTTAATAATTGAATTTGATCTTTTACTGAGTCAATTAGATCTCGTTGATTATTAATTATTACGTTTTTGTGATTTAAAACCGTTTGTAAATATTTAATTTCAATTTGGCATACCTGTGTATTGTGAGTTAGACTATAATCATTCTCAGTGTCATGGTCACTTGAACTATTTCCGGAAATATCATCACTTTCACAACAGATTAATTTACTTCCATCAATAATTTTTAAGTTTTTTAAATATTTTACACAACCATAATGTATTAAACTTTCACATTTTATACATTTTAAGCCACTTTTGGGTATATTCTTGCAGTATTTACAAGGTTTGTTAGACATTGATTCTAATAGCACCTTACGGTGCGGCATTATGTTTGTTTAAATCGAGAAGATATTAAAATATATAAACTTCCAAATTACGTTAACAGGCAAGAAGAGAATCTCCAATAAATAGCTTTTGCGCAATGCCGTAACTAGGAATTTAGCGCTCGCGGCCAGGCTTATAAAGTATAAAGTCACTGTAGGGTTAGCTTGGCGCCCCTATATAAATTTTATAAACAGGTAAAAATAACTTATTTAAAATAATATATTTTTTTAATTTTTGGACTATATTGCACAAGGAGTAAAGTATGCATTAAAATATAATATAGTAACATAAACTACAAAAAAAAAGAACAACTTTGATATTACATATAACAGCAAAAAGGCAAAATAAACGAATACCCAGGTACTAGGTAAAATAACAAAAAACAAAATTTATGGCAAAACTCTCGTAGGTATTTAAACAAAACTAAATTTGCACTCTTCTCGCTTTTAAACTAGCAAAGTGAACAATTACTTTGTTAAAAACTATAGATAAGGATAATTTCTTTTTCTACTTAGGGTAAAGTGGTGTAATACCCCAGCTCTTCATACGCCTCACCGCATTATTTCTGCTTTCAGCCTGTTTCTGATTCAGTCTTATGTAGCACACCGATCGTGTTACACGTGTGTCACTTTGTATGCAGTAGTTAAACTCATGCGCTGGTATTTTTCCGAAAAAAATAATATTTTTTGGTAATTACAGCCAAACATTTGTTTCATAGTTTAAGTAAATGCCCTTTGTTATGTTCCAAAACATTTTTCTGTTTGACCTTCATCTAGACAAACAAGTGGACGTCCTTGAATATCCGTTGTAGTTAAAACAAATTTTGTTTGTGAAATATTTATGTGGGGCGTATTGTACACCCGATTTCGAATATGCCCCACATGTTTGGTGTTAAAACGCCCCAGTCAAATATGATGTTCTGCTGCTTCTAATTATTTGCTTGTTTTCAGATAATGGGCAGAGTATATGTAAGAAAAACAACAAGAGCATCTTGGACTGAAGCTACAATGTCAACAGCCATGGAAAAGGTGAAAAGTAGCCAGGTGGGGGTAAACGAAGCCAGTAGGGAGTACCCTCAAGAACTATAAGAAGCCATTTAGCCTCCAACAGCAATGCAAAATACTTAGGTCGAAATCCAGTACTAAGCAGAGAACACGAAAGAGGGTTGGTCCTGCATATACAAGCACAGGGAAAAGTGGAGTTCGCACCGAACAGAAGTGACGTAAAAAAATGGCTTTTGCTTTCGCCAAAAAGTTAGACATCAAGAATTACTTCTCGGTCAACGATGAGTCAGCAGGAAAAGTTTGGAAAATGGTTTTTTAAGAAGGAACATCAGTCTGTCTAAGGTCTCTCACTAGCACGGGCGCAAGGAATGAATCGAAAGGAAGTTGGTGATTACTTTGATCTCTTGCTTAAATTATTGACTGAAAACGATTTATTAGATAAGCCGTCCAAAATATTTAATATGGACGAAACAGGCATTCATAAAGCAGAACGTGTTGTTGCCACTCTTACGAGTGCAGAAAAGGGAGAAAACATTTCATTAATAGTATGCTGCAATCCTGAAGGGACATTTTTCCCACCAGTCCTAATAATGAAGGGCAAGTACAAAAAACAAGGTTTTTTAGATGGACTTCCTCCTGGGTGCGATGTTTATATGAACCAGAATGCCTCGTACATTAACAGCGATTTATTTATGAAGTGGTTCCGTGAATACTTCATTCCAAGAAAAGGTACAGGTAACGAGTTATTGATATTGGATGGTCATGCCTCTCACTACAATGCGGTGGAATTGTTGGACTTGGTTTCTGCAAACAATGTTGAACTTTTATGTTTGCCCAGCCATACGACTCAAGCATTGCAGCCTCTCGACAAATTTTTTTTTAAACCGCTGAAAAACCATTTCACTCAAGAGACAAGATCCTGGATGATTGACCACAAAGACAGAAAGTTGAATAGACACAACGTTTCTGCATTGATAGGAAAGGCTTGGGTTAAATCAGCTTCCATTAGTAATCCAGTATCTGGGTTCAAGGCAACAGGTACCAAAACAAGAAGTTCGTCCTGAAGAAACTGCTACTGCTGAAATCTTAAATAATTGTGTAACACAGCCTCAGCCCAAATTGAAAAAAAGTCCATCTGAAGAAGTTATTCCCGAAGAAGCTGCCGGTACTGTAATCCTAAATTATCCTGCAACAAATATTCAGCCCGAAGAAAAAGAAACTCCGTCTAAACTTTTGAGAGAGATTGCTCCTGTGCCAACTATTCCTGTTAATAATTCCAAAAGGAAGCAGTCCGCTATCATTCTAACATCTCCAGAGAATATAGTCAAACGTCAGGTTCTATCTGATAAAAAGTCGGCTAAAACAGTGCCGAAATGTTCTAGTACGCCTAGTACATCTAAAACCCTCTGCTTGAAAAAAGATAAAAGGAGAAAGAAACTATCCACTTCGTCTTCAGAAGGTTCATCCGTAGTTTATGCATCTTCAGATGAGACTTCAGACATTGACGATACCGACTGCATTGAGTGTGGAGAACATTATTATTCAACCAAATCCAGAGATGATTGGATTCAGTGTACAGTTTGTGGAAAGTGGTTGCATGAAAGCTGTACGATATGTACCTCAATATGTGCAACAGATGTGGACGTCAAAAGAAACGCATGGAGAATAGAGAATAGCTTATTACATCTATTAGGATAAAATTTCCCCCCTGGGCGTATTACAATCACATTCCTGCAGAAGTATACAGTGGACCCCCGATAATCCGGCCCCTGGCTTATCCGGCACCCCCTGTAATCCGACATGGTCGGATGCTAATGCATGTTTGAACAAGTTATAACTTGTACGCACCACCACGATTGTGCTCGACGCGTAGAGTATTGTTTTGATTCTGATTGCTTAGTTTGAATTTGACTACATGTGATGAAGATAGCGGTGCGGTCTAGCGTGTGTTCATTGTTTAGTGTTTATTCATTGTGTATTACGTATTCGTACCTAGTAATGTCGTCACAAGCTCAGAAGCGAAAGCACAAAACACTGACAATTAAAGAAAAATGTGATATTTTAGACCGCCTAAATCGTAACGAATCTTTTAATAGTTTAGCAAGTGAATACGGCGTAGGCCGATCTACAATTTATGACATTAAAAAAAAACACGAGAAGATTAAACAGTTCGTGTCAACTACGGACTGTGGGCCAGGCAAGAGACAGACACTCAAGAAATCTGAACAACCAGTAGTGGAAGAAGCCTTATACATGTGGTTTCTTCAGGAAAGAAATAGGCATACGCCCATTTCGGTACCCATGTTGGCCATGAAAGCTAAATATTTTTATAAGGAAATAATGAAAAAAGATGATTTTGTGGCTAGCAAGGGATGGCTAGAACGTTTCAAAAGTCGTCATGGCATACGTTTAATGACTATTACAGGAGAGAAACTTTCTAATGATGCCACCTGCATAGAGCCATTTAAATTAAGATTTTTGCAAAGGGTGAAAGATTTAAATCTTAACCCGTCACAGGTGTATAATGCAGACGAATCAGGGCTTTTTTGGCGTGTGTTGCCTAACAAAACTTTTGTTTCCTATAACGAAAAATCCGTACCTGGACGAAAAGTAAGTAAAGAACGTGTAACCATACTACCATGTGCTAACGCTGCGGGTACACACACGCTAAAGATGGTGGTCGTTGGAAAATCTAATAAACCACGTGCATTCAAAACATTGATTTACCTGTACACTATTATGGACAAAAAAGTGCGTGGATGACAAGAGATCTTTTCAAAAAGTGGTTTGATGAATGCTTCGTACCAGAAGTTAGAAAATGGCTAAAAGAACATAATTTTCCTCAAAAAGCGTTATTGCTTCTTGATAACGCTCCTGGTCATCCGTCTGAAGAAGAACTGACAACTGAGGATAAATGCATCACTGCGATGTTTCTTCCGCCAAACTGCACTGCACTGATTCAACCCATGGATCAGCATATCATTCAGTTTGTAAAGCAAGATTATAAGAGAAACCTACTTCTGAAAGCCGTATCAAAAGACCAGCCAATAGAAAAAACATTAAAAGAATTTAATATGAAGGACTTGGTTTTTGCTCTTTGTCAATCGTGGAATGCATTACCTTCATCAACTATTACATCGTCTTGGAAAAAGTTATGGCCAGATATAGTCACCACTCCTACCAACGATCCACAAATCAGTGTACCTTCGGAAGTAATAGAGCAAATTGCTGCTGGAACACAGATAAGTCCAAATGATTTGGAAACCTGGTGCCGTGGAATGGATAAAGAGGAAAATATTTTTCATGAAATGTCTGACGAAGAGATTATAAAAGAGATTTCTAGTTATAAAACAATAAATGAGGAAGATGACGACGAAGTAATTGCAACTACTCCACAAGTGACAGCAGAAGACGCGATTAACGCCTTTGAGCTGGGTTTGCAATGGGCTGAAGCAAATGGTGCATCCTACAACGAACTTCTACTTGTAGAATCTTATCATTGGATCTGTCGGATTACAAGGTACTCTTTCGTAAAAAAATCCGGACTATAGGGGGTCTAAGGCAGTACTCTATAATCCGACAAATTCGCTAATCCGACACTGCCCTGCAAACTGTTTGTCGGATTACCGGGGGTCCACTGTATTAACTTTATTAATTTTAGATAAAACAACATTCCAGAAAACAAGAAGACGTACAAACTTATAGTTCAAAAGTAGCTTTAGAAATGATCTTGAATCAGCAGTATCGGAATCTGAACTCGAATTATCGTCCCCAACCTGTATTTTATTAAGTAAATCAATTACTTCTTTAATGTTTAATGCAAGGGATTTTATAGCTTCCCCTCGGGGGCACCAGCGGGTATCACTGTGACCTTTAAGCCTAGTGTTTAGAGCGGAAACTAAAATTTCCCAACGAGTTGTTGATCTCACAAAAAAATTAAACAAATTTTTAACTGTCCCAAAGAGGTTATTATTTCAGGGAAACACCTAGCTGCACGATAAGCTACTCAATTTAAAATAGGGTAGATCATGGGACAAACCAGGCAAACCTGTTTAAATTTAATATTTTACTTGAATGCCGTTATATTTTCCGCGATGTTGGCGCCGTTGTCGTAAGCTTGACCTCTAATGTTGTCAATATTAAGTTCGTCATCAACCAGTTTTGAAGCAATTTGATTTGCCATTGCATTTCAAGTTTTGCCTGTAATCTTTATAAAACCAATAAAACTTTCCTCTATGGAACATTCCGATTGGCTACATCGAGCATATCTAACGATCTGCGACATTTGCTCCTGGTGGAATATGACTGGTGTGCAATTCAACATTAAACAATAATGTTAAGAATAGGGCGCCATTTTTGTTTTTCTATCAGAATTAATATTCCAGTTTTATCGTCGATTAATGTGCCTATCTTAATGCCTCTTTCAAATTCCTTCCATTTCAGGTAGTTCTCTTTGTGAGATAGCGAGTTTCAATGTCGAGGAATAGCAGGGTTTAAATGTTTCCAGTCGGAGAAACCAAAATGTTTTGTTCGAAAGGTTTACAAAGAAAGCAGTATACAGAATCAGTTCTTCTGCAATACATCAGCCAGGATCTTCGTGTTGTTTCGCCATTCGCCAGAACTTTATAAAACCATTTTTTGTCAAACTCTCTGTTACTTACTATCGGATACACATTGATGTCATATCCCGGATCTGGTCCGTGTTCTACATAAATTCCTAAGTCTTCTTTTGTTCAAGTGTGGGGATCATTAAAATCAGGAGGTAATTTTGCACTACCTAAGCGTTCTACTGAATTTAATTACTACTACGACTAATAGGGCCATCCTTTTCTTCGGTATGTACGTGCAGGACATTGACATTGCTCTCACGAGAAGGAGGTGTAGTTCTGTTATTGAACGATCATTAACAGTATTGGGTCTGTTGGGTCACGATCTCTTTAACTTCATTTGTTTTCATCTGCCGCAGTTTTTTGTATTCAGCTCCAGATGGTTTTTTCGGATATCGTACGGCCAGCGAACAGTTGGATTACCGACAAGAGGATAGCAGAAATAAAAACGTTCCGTGTCGCGTGGATGTAGGTATGGTATAGTGAGATTGTTTACTTACCATGGTTACTTTTTAATATATGCGTAAACACGTAAAGACTTAAATTAATTTGAAGACAACAATAAAAATAAAATCAGCAACACCCAACAAAACACAAGTAGTCACGTACACATCTGAGCTCAGGCTGAACTGTTTATACACAGAAGAAACGCAGACCGCGCCACGCGATTCGCGGTATTAGACTGACGATATCGATATGCAACGTTGCGACATTTACATTCTTTCGTAATTCGTAAAAACTAAAATGGGCTGCTTATAGTGCTACTTTATTAAAATAGAACTAATACACTTGTTTTTTTTCTGTTTACTAAAATTGCAATTATTGCCTAAATAAATATGGTTTTATTTTTTTTTTTTAATTTGAAAAAACTTTTTTAGCAAGGTATTTGGCGCCCTCAAAAAGTTGCACCCGCGGTAAGTGCCCCCTTTGTCACGCCCTAGTTACGGTGTTGCCTTTGGTACCTGGTAATTTAAAAAAAAAGTGGAATGGTATGTCTGAATATTTATTTTAACTTTTGATATGTCTAGGTTTTTGTAATATTTTGTTTAGACCTCGAAGTAAATACTTTACCAAATAAGTGTGTTATCACAGTATTGCATTGATTATCATTATAATTAAAATTAAGATAAAATTAAACATATACATTTTTTTTATTATTCTTTTATTTATTAAACACAAACAACATAATAATAGATAACGAAAAAAAAAACAATAATGTAATGTGAATCATATTCAAAAATTATTATTAATTCGACAAATTATTATTACTCCCACCTTACTCTTAGCTATTACATTTCAGAGTCATTATTTTTTTGCACCTTCCAAATATTTAGTTGAAAAAAGCCTATTCATTATAATTCTTATTATATTTAACTGTAATTAATCCTTCCTCTTTTTGAATTATATTTCAGCCTGTATATAGTTTGTATGTAAAATGTCAATGTAAATGATAAAGAAAAACTAGAAAGTGAAATTTGTAGTAACGTTATCACTTCAGAAAATTGGTATACGGTCATTAACTCAATTCTATTTTATCAACCTTTAACCACGCTCTACAGGAGTGGGGATTAAATTAGATTTACATGCGATGCCGTCAATTTATAAGTGCTGCGAGCAGGATGAGTTAGATCGTAGCTTGCGCGGAGACTCGAATATAATAGTTGTCAATGCTGCCGTCAATTAAAAACACGTGGCCAGTTGCGTTTATATATTAATTTTTTTAATTATTTTGAATAATGGATGACGTGGAAAATACACTTGTAGACATCAATACCAAAAATATAGCTACATTACAAAATGGCATTAAACCCAAAAAAATAGAAGATTCCGATTATTTAGAATTAGTTCCGCCCGACGGGGGATACAAAGCATGGATGGTTATGATCTGTTCATTTTTTTGTAATGGTATATTATTTGGCGTTATAAACTCTAGCGGTGTTTTTCATCAGGAATTTTCGAAACATTTAGAAAGCGTTAATGATACTGCTGCATCTCGTAAAGCAGGCAAGTATTTTTATTTAAATATTTCTGAATTATAGTAGTATTAGTGTGAGCAATTGAATCCTATCTTACGTCTATGTAAGAATGCGTTTTTATTTCATCATTCTTTTCAATTACCTACTTAATTCGCATACATTTTATTTCATTGTGTTTTGTTTATTATTAATTATTTCAGATTTTTTAAATACCAGTAAATCATGTTAATTACCAAATTGGATAATATTGTTTACAATAAACCAAGATATATTTTATCATCAGGCTTGTTTTTTTTAAAATTATGTAATTTTTTATGTTTAGATGAAGTGCTATCATTATTTTCACACACTTATGTAGTCCAAAAGTTAAAGGTCGTATTAGTTTTTGTTAGAAATAAGAAAAGTGGAGGTTAATGTATTTAGTATAAATACAGTAATCGTTTTACTGCAATATAATAATTTAAAAAATTAGCTGCTCTCAAGGCATAACATAACGCTTTATTAATAGTTGACTGATGTGAATGAACATGAAACTGTGCTTTTGTCTTCATTTGAACGGTAATTTCAATCACAAAACTTTTTTTATTGGCACTTTTGTATATGAGGATTCCACAGAATCCTCAAAAAAGCAAGTTTGGGGGATTATGCCAAATAATGGCTTCTCTATTTAAAGAAGAAAAACACCGCTGAAATGATCGATAAATAAATGAATTCATTCTTTCCTTATTTCTAATATAATATGATAGTATAATTTACCAAATTTATTAGAAAGGTAATGGACGCACAGAGTAGTGTGCCTATGTATGCAGTAAAAATCCACTATAAAACGTGTTATAGAATAAACATATAGATATGCCCGCTGGTTCATATTTTGAATTTGAATTTTTACCTACAAAACGCATATTTATCAGTTAATTTGACTATATCAAGTAATAATACCACAGTAGTAGTGGGGCATTTGCCGCCATCTCGGATTTTTGTGACTTGGGGCACCTTGGCTGCCATTTTTTATATGCCCACGTGGGGATTGTATTTTTCACCCCTTTTTTATGGCTTCTTTTCGGAGACCATTTTTAACCCTTGCTGGAATTTTCACCCTAATTAGAGCCGTTTTGATTGTGTTAAGAATCTTTTTGCCAGTTCACTCCTTTTGTTTATGGCTTCTTTTCTGAGGCCAGCTTCAACCCTTGATGGAATTTTCACCCCAATTAGACCCCTTTTGGTTGTGTTAAGAACCTTTTTGTCAGTTCACTCCTTTTTTATAGCTTCTTTTCGGGGACCATTTTCAGCCCCTTGATGGAATTTTCACCCTAATTAGGACCCTTTTGGTTGTATTAAGAGTCTTTTTGGCAGTTCAGCCCCTGGAAGGTAGGCAAATGCGTGCGCATACAGTGTTATGACTGGTTCTTAACCCCAGCCAGCTTCTGAGCTCTGATCGGAGGCTTAAGGCTCTGCAATAGTTACGGTGGGAAATTTGAAAATGTTCTAATAAGGGGCCCTATTGCTATCTCATAAGACAGCTATAAGATCTTGTGTTAGGTCTGCGCCCTCTTGTCGTGCCCCCCTTGACTGGAAATAGTATTATAATAAGGGGGCTTTAATGTTATCTCATAAGACAGCTATAAGAACTTGTGTCAGGTCTGCGCCCTCTTGTCGTACCCCCCCCCCCTGGCAGGGAATAGTATTATAATAAAATGCTCTAATGCTATCTCATAAGACAGCTATAAGAACTTGTGTTAGGTCTGCGCCCTCTCGTCGTGGCCCCCCTTGGCTGGAAATAGTATTATAATAAGGAGGCTCTAATACTATCTCATAAGACAGTTATAAGAACTTGTGTCAGGTCTGCGTCTCTTGTCGTGGCCCCCTTGTTGCGAAACTTGAAATTGCTTGTAGGGTCATCAGTGGTGTATGGGCTAATGAATATTTTTTTCTGGAATAAAGGTAGCGTTACTTAGGGGTAGGACTAACTAGGGATTGTTGTGGCGCCATCTATGAGGAGAGATTTGAACGGTTTAGGTTAAGTCAATACTCTCGCGCGAGTGTTGACCTAACCTAAAACGCGCGTTTATTAATCTAACCTAATATTGTACGGGTATTGACCTAACCGTACCTAAACCATGCATTTATTATTCTGACCTAATATTGTACGATTATTGACCTAACCTGAGACGAAAGGTGGGAGTTATGCATAGTGTACGCTTCTTGTTTTCGTAACCACGCTCTAATATCTTCGCTAGGGGCATGTTTGTAAATCTAAACTCCTTTTTTGGCAGAGGTATTTTCTCCTAAGACAGCTGCGAAGGCTGTTTCGGCGACCCCGCTCCAAACTTCTCCGAACACAACTGATTCTATCCGAACAACAACCCCTAATTAGTCCTACCGCCAAGTAACGCTACCTTTATTATAGAAAAAATATTCATTAGCCCTATACCAGTAGATGATCCTACAAGCAAATTCAAGTTTCGCAACAAGGGGGCCACGACAAGAGGGTGCAGACCTAACACAAATTCTTATAGCTGTCTTATGAGATAGCATTAGAGCCCCCTTATTATAATACTATTTCCAGCCAAGCGGGCCACACCAGGAGAGCGCAGGCCCTAA
Source organism: Vesta saturnalis (assembly GCA_036346205.1). Taxonomy (NCBI): domain Eukaryota; kingdom Metazoa; phylum Arthropoda; class Insecta; order Coleoptera; family Lampyridae; genus Vesta; species Vesta saturnalis. The sequence goes on along the minus strand of JARFJB010001935.1, from coordinate 880,534 downwards.
CACAGGTTCCTATGTCTGTCTCTCTTATAAGTGAGCACTAGGCCCATTATTAGAATACCAGTTTCTCGCAATAAGTAATCAGAATGTAAACACTTAAATACAAATTCAAATTTCCCGCCAAGGGACCAGGGGCTAAGACCCGAAAGCAAGTTGACAAGCCCTATGTATGTCTTATAAGTTAGCATTAGGCCTCCTTATTATAATACAGGTTCAAATTTCCCCTCGTAGATGGCGTCACAAACAAATTCAAGTTTTCGGTCGAGGGCCTGAAAGTACGTTGCTACGCCCTACATCTGTCTTACAAGTTAGCATTATACTCCTTATTACAATACACATTCATATTTCCAGCCATAACCTGCAGAGACTTAAATACAAATTCAAATTTTCCGCCATTGGGGCCTGGGCAAGGGACAAAGCCCCGAGAGCAAATTGCGCAGCCCTACACCTGCCTTACAAATTAGCATTAGCCCCCCTTATTAGAACACAAATTCAAATTTTCTTCCATGGGCACCACGACAATACACGAAGGCCCACGAACAAGTTCCGATCACGACAAGGAGTGAAGACCCGAGAACAAGTTGTGACGCCCTATACCTGTTTTACAATCTCGGTTATGTTCGGGAGGGTTGGAGTTGGGGGTCACCGAAACAGCCTTCGCCGAAAGCCTCGCGTTGTAAAATTTTACCTATATGAGGCCCAGATGCATACGTCTTACCTTAAAAGCTGGTGTTAGACCCCTTATTTCAAATTTCCCACCATAACCATTATAGGGACTTGTATGCGCTTTTAAAATATACCGCTAAGTAGCGCCAGCTATATTGCAGAAAACATTCGTTAGTCTATACACAAGTAGATGGTGCTATTAACAAATTCAGATTTTACCCCTAGGGGTCAAGACAAGGTGTCGAAGCCTCGAGAGTAAGTTGCGAAGCCCTACACTTCTCTTACAAGTTAGCATTAGAGCCCTTCTTATTAGAATACAAATTCAAATTTCCCGTCAAGGGGACCAGGAGTCTAGACCCGAGAGCAAGTTGCGAAGCCTTATATCTGTCTTATAAGCTAGCATTAGGCTCACTTATTAGAATACAAGTTCAAATTTCTCGCAATAAGTAATCAGAATGTAAACACTTAAAAATACAAATTCAAATTTTCCACCAAGAGACTAAAGACTAAGACCCGAAAGCAAGTTGCGGGTCCCTATGTATGTCTTATAAGTTAGCAATAGGCCCCTTATTAAAATAAAAGCTCAAATTTCTCGCAATGAGTAATCAGAATGTAAACACTTAAATACATATTCAAATTCCAATTTCCCGCCCAGAGACCAGGGGTTAAGACCCGAAAGCAAGTTGCGAAGCCCTATGTTTGTCTTATAAGTTAGCATTGGTCCTTGTTCTGATCTAATAGCCTTTGCACCAGACTTGGTGTTATATCCCCAAATACACCTAACTAGCTTCCTATTCCATGTTCAGACTGATATGGAACTGATACCATTGCTAGCCTGATAAGATATTGTCGATAGTGACAAAACATTATTGCACTTTCTTAAAGTGTACTTTCATACACGACGTTCCAAACTCGAATGGCATCTCCGCACCCGTATCCGTCTTTATATTAATCTCAATGTCTTCAAATTCCGTGAAAAAAGGAAAAGGCCACGTATTTCAAAGTCATAGGGATGCAGTGTGTATGTGAAGAAGCTATTTCTTTGACTCCCGTAAGCATAGTGTTCCGAAGTAATGTTTATTATATGCATAAGTGGCGATAAAACACCCCCCGATTTTGCGATTGTAGAGGAATGGGTATAACAGTAAAACGTTATTGAACGAATTGTATCGTATCGTTCATATTAATTAAAAATATCTGGCGTCGAACACCACACGACCTTCCAACCTACAAAATGTAAATTAAAAGAATATAAGCAATATTGTAAAAACAAAAACAATAATCTATGTCAAACAGACGTTTAAAAATTTATGTCAGACAGAGATGCTAACTTAAAAGAAAACATATACATGTAGGTATAGGTTATGCAACCGATTTTTTCACTGGATATGTGCCTGGATGTGTGTGTGTGTGTGTGTGTGTGTGTGTGTGTGTGTGTGTGTGTGTGTGTGTGTGTGTGTGTGGTGCTGTGTGTGTGTGTGCGTGTGTGTGTGTGCGTGCGTGCGTGCGTGTGCGCGTGTGCGTGTGTGCGTGTGCGCGTGTGCGCGTGTGCGCGTGTGCGCGTGTGCGCGTGTGTGAGCACACGTGCGTGCGTGTCTGTAGGTCTGCGTGTCTGTGTGTGCGTAGGTGCGTGTGTGTGTGTGTGTGTGGGTGCGTGCGCGGGGTGAACGTGTGTCTGGGTGTGTGGGCGTGTGTGGGTGTGCGTGGGTATGTGTGTGGGTGCGTGCGTGTGTGTGTATGCTAGTATCCTCGAAAACATCTATGTACTTAAAGTTTGTATTTAAGAGATTTTGGGAGAAATCCAGTGTCGGAGAGGAGGGGTTAACTAGGGACCGTTTTTGGTTTTTATCAAATAAGTCTAAAACAGCTGCATATTTCCAAGATATAATAATACGTAGATATAGACCTATAACATATCGATTAAATTATGTTCCATGAAGTTGTTGATACGACGCTTAATTTAGTCACAAAAAGGTGAGTACCTATTTAAGTGTTGGTTAAAAATTTTTTTAATATCTTAACCATTAATTTTATAAGAAAAAGTGCAGACATATTTTTTAAACCAAATTTAATTTTACATAACTTTTCTTTGTAAAGTTTCTTAAATAAGTCTAAAATTAATTAAATATGTATGAAAATGGTTAAACTGTATTATTGATGTCTTGTAGAGGTGGTCGGCTTTGAATTTTTTTAAGTTAACATGTTAATCTCTATTTCACGTGAAGTTTTAAACGTCATTATGACATAAGTAGATTCTTGTTTTTGTTTTTACAATGTTGCCTGTTTTCGTTATGAACGTGTAAAAAAGAGGTTGCATAGTTATCTTAAAAAAAATATAGGTAATCAAAATTATTTAATTTCTTTTAATTTTTTTAATGTCCTTTAAACTCTGTCTGACATGAAGTTTTAAACGTCTGTTTGACATAGATAATTGTTTTTGTTTGAGCTTATTATGAAAGAGGTTGCATAATTATCAAAAAAAAAAAAGATATTTCATTTCTTTAAATTCCATTGTGTACGTTGGAAGGTCGTGTGATGTTCCACACCAGATATCTATTGTTTTATTTTTGATGCCTAAAAACGGATTATCTGGAGTGTCTTCAACAAATTGATAATTATTAGATTTTATCGACTTAAAGTCCTTAGTTTTTCTTTTAAGTATATTAAATTTACTGTCAACGTTGCGGTTCACAATTAACATCGCTTTCTACAGTGAGTACTCAAACCAAAGCGTAGACGCTAGAATGCTTTTAGATTTTTTGAGAAAGTATGGTAACAGAACGTGATATTCATACACGTAGTTTTTAAAATTTTGTTAATTTGTATAAAATTGACATAAATTCTTTAACTCGTAACATTGCGAGGGTCACTATTTCTGTTTTGAGCCTTACCATGAAAAAACAGTAATTAGTCATTGAAAATTGCTTTATTGTTTTTCGAAATATTCACGCAATTTATTCTTGACATTCGGGAACAAGAAGAAGTGATTGGGGGCCAAATCAGGTCTGTACGGTGGATGACGTATCAATTCGATTTTTTGAGTGTTCGAACAATCGGTTGTTAGACGAGATGCGTGAGAGCTCGCATTGTCGTGATGATCCGATGGCGCTTGTTTGTTTTCCGCATTTCACCGAAGACTTCCGGCAAACAAATGGTTGTGTACCATTCAAAATTGATTGTTCTACGTTCCTCTAAAGGCACAGTCGCCACATGACCAGTTTTTCCAAAAAAACAGGCAACCATTTGTTTCGACGTGCTTCGAGCGCAACAACTTTTGTTGGATTTGGTTCATCTTGAAACACCTACACCATCGACTACTGTTCACATTCCAGCTCGCATGAATATACCCATGATTCGTCATCTGTTACAATCTTACATACATGCTTTGGAGCACCGCCGTTGAATTTCTTGAGCATTTGTATGGACTAATCGACGCGAGCATCTTTTTGAGATGTGAGATCCAATGAGAACAAACCTTTTTCATGGCTAAATGATCATGTAATATTTTATATATGTTGATATCTAGGATTCCCTCAATTTCACAGTACGTCACATGGCGATCTTGGTTGGTTTTGGACGACGTTAGCGAATTTCGTCAGTGAGCGAAAGGCGGCCACGATTAAAATCATTATATCAGCATTTCACAGTGGCAAAGGATGGAGCTACATCGCCAAAGGTGGAAGTAAGTTGATAGACGAATTCTTGTCTTGATAATACACGTCGAAAATCGTAATAAATCATCGCACGAAAATTTTCACCACTTAATTCCATTTCTTTGCTGACACGTAATCTTCAAGTAACCGTAAACAACACAAATAACGCTAGTGACAAAAAGTTTGTATGCTATTGTCAACAATGTAAGACGTTTCTATGGAAAGGTAAAACGGCGCCTAACTGCAATCAGTGTTGCCAAGGCTCAAAATATAAATAGTCGCCCTCGTAACGTGATAAGGAGAGCACTCGGGTTCTTGCTGCTCTAAAATGGATTCTTTTTAAATCAAAAACCAACCAATTTTCACATTGAAGAGTAATGATATATTTTTCATTCTAGATTTTGATTAAACTGCGCTTCCAAACTGCCCAAATAAATTTATTATCGAAAGATTGAGGTCAAGAGCTATTTGTGGAAAAAAGTAGTTCAACTCCGATAATTATGCTACAGATCGAAAATATTAATTTTCTAAAAAAAAGCACTAACGATTGATGGACCCTAGCATTTTTTTCAAAATACTAATACAATTAAATGAATTTATTTTAATACTTGTACGTTGACGCTGTATGATTTTTAGCACAGTCTTCTTTTTTATTTTAATTATGATAAACTGTTTATTTAAGTTATTTATCAAAGTAGATTTTGCAAGCCATAATATTATAGTTTTCACAGTTGATATGAAAAGTTGTTGATATGCTGATATCTGAACAGATAAATAGGTGTATTAAATTTTTATGCATTTTGTACAGTGACATTGAAAGTGATAAATTGTTTTTTTCAGATTAATTCATTTTAAATTTTAATTTGAAAATTAACAAAAGGTTTAACAAGCGTCCAAGTATAGAGGTTTTTTACACCGTCCAGTTCGCGTCGTGTTATTGATACCTTATATGTAACTTCTGCTTCAAGCCTGTCACATGTATTTATTTTGAACTCATTTCGGGGTATATGGGTTCATCTGATTCGTTAAACTTTACAATTTCGTGCCCAATTATATGCGGTGTTGATATCTGAAGTTCCTTGCAATTAAAAATAAATTGATTGTGGAAATTTTTTAAAACTATTTCGGTTTCGGAGTAAATTAGATAATCTAAACTTTGTTTCAATTTCACGCCAATTGGAATATGAATAATGAAAACATGTTTATGTCCAAGTATTGATCATTGTAAATACTGTGCTTGGGCATTCATACATTTTCTTCAAATGTTACACAAACTTTAAAAAATGATAAAGGGATGTTGAGGGCAAAAACAAAATAAAATTTTTAGTAGTGGCTTGGTAACACACATTACGCTTAATTGCCTCCTGCAAGACTTTTTGTTACCTGAATAAGAACTATTGTAACAAAGGATTATAATCAATTAAGTTCATTTGGGCCATTAATAGCATCCCTTATTCTAATTACCTTCCAACCTACATATATACTGACTTCCATAAAAATTGCAACACCTAGAATTTGTTGAACGATTTTATTGAAATTTTCGTCAACGATGTTTTTCATTAGAACAAACAAACAATTAAAATTTGAATAAAATCTAGCTAGTAGTTTTTTTCTTGTTTTTTCCTTTGCACTTAGTAACAATAAATTTGAATAAATAAACCAATCATTGTGTAATTAACTGTCAATTTTGCAAATTGTTTGTTCACAATTTCGTTCTGAACTTGGGAACAATGTCAAGATCAACATCAACCTTTTTCCCAATTGACTGATTTTGAACGTGGCCGTATTATTGCCTGACTTTCGCTAAGAGAAATTCTTCCTGGTGTAAACCGAAATGTTATTGAGATGTTGGTCCAAATGGTCCGAGGAAGGGGTGGAATATCGTAGTCCTGGATCTGGACACCCCCGCAAGTCTACAGATCGCGAAGAACGTCGCCTAAGACTTTTGGCCACAAGAGACAGATTTTCAACAACTCGATCGATTGCAAATGATTGGATGAGAGGTGTAAGACCCAGAATGTCAATGTCATCTGTTTATCGCCGGATAAGGTCTTATGGACTGCGTTCATATCGTCCATTTTTATGTCTTCCTTTTACACCACTTTGGGCGCAAGAATGGCATCGAATTGTGTTTAGTGACGAGTCCCGATTTTGCTTGTGGGCCCGCGATGGTCGTAGGAGGGTCAGACGGATGCGTGGAGAACGTAAAAATTCAACATTTTTTGTGGAACACAACACAGCCCTCACACAAGGAGTGATGATATGGAGTGCAATATGTTACGGTAGCAGATTACCCTTGGTCTTCATTGATGGCAACTTAAACGCCACTGGTTATATTGCCAATGTGGTGGTGGTGGTGGTGGGTGGGTGGGTAGGCTGGTGGGTGGGTGCGTGGGTGGGTGGGTGGGTGGCTTGGGTGGGTGGGTGGGTGTGTATGTGTGTGCGTGCGTGCGTGCGTGCGTGCGTGCGTGCGTGCGTGCGTGCGTGCGTGCGTGCGTACGTGCGTGCGTGCGTGCGTGCGTGTGTGTGTACGTGTGCCTGTGCGTGCGCGTGAGCGTGTGGGAGTGTGAGAGTGTGAGAGTGTGTGTACGTGTACGTGTGCATGTGCGTCTGCGTGTGCTTGAGCGTGGGCGTGAGCGTGAGGGTGTGAGAGTGTGTGTGTGGGTGTGCGTGTCCCGTGCGCGTGCGAATGCGATTGTGAGTGCGAGTGCGAGTCCGAGTGCGAGTGCGTGCGTGTGCGTGTGTGTGTGCGTGTGTGTGTGTGTGTGTGTGTGTGGATGGGTGCGTGCGTGCGTGCGTGTGTTAGTTTCCACGATAACTCCAGAACGAAAATACCTATGTACTTAAAATTTTTGTACTTAAGCTTGTTTTCGTTTGTCTTAGAGCAGATTGGATTTTGGGAGAAATTCAGGGGCGTAGAGGGGTGTATTAGGATCAGTTTTTGGTTTTTATCAAATATTTCTAAAACAGCTGCATATTTCAAAGATATAAAAATACCTAGACATAGACCTTAAACATATCGATTAATTATGTTCTACGCAATGTTTTGATACGACGCATAATTTAGTGGTAAAAAAATTCCTAAGGTTCAATTTTTTCAATATCTGAATAACTATTCATTTTATTATAAAAAGTGTTGACATATTTTTTAAAGAGAATTTAATTTTACATAACTTTTTTTTATAAAGTTGAATGAATGAATGAAAATGGTTAAAATGTAACATTGATATTTTACAGAAGCGGGTGGCTTTGGAATTTTTTTAAGTTAACACGTATTATTTATGTCTATCTGGAATGAAGCTTTAAACGTCATTCTGACATTTAAAGATTATTTCTTGATTGTTTTTACAACGTTGCCAGATTTCGTATTGAACGTATGAAAGAGGTTGCATAGTTTTTATTTCATTTCTTTAATTTTTAAGTTAGCATCTAGATGTCTACTAATCTCTGTCTGTCCAGAAGTTTTAAACGTCTGTATGACATAGATTATTGTTTTTGTTTTTAAAATGTTGCATATGTACGTGATGAGCTTAATATAAAAGTATATAAAGATATAATTATTCTAAAAACATATTTATTTTAATTTCCAATTTGTAGGTTGGAAGGTCGTGTGGTGTTCCACACCAGAAATTTTTTAATAGGTATTTGCCCTAACCTAATTACACATCAGGCTTTATTATTTATTTCTTTAGTAATTTTATAGGAGATAGCCTAGTACATTGTTAATCGTTATCAACATTGTGAATTTTTTTCTTTACGCTGTTGGTACCTACTTTGTAATTCTTTTATTTTACACACTTTTTATGGAATTTTAGTAATATATAAATTAGGGCATGTTACTTAAGAATTATAAGTTTATACGCCCACCCTTAAAAAATTATACCTAGTAATAAATTATAATGCAGATTTTTGTTGCGACGTCTTCTTGGGTCAACTAACTCTAATAATAGGAAATTATAAAAAATGTGTGATTCTTTGGTTATTATTTCTTTTCTCAAAAAGAATCATTCCTCCAAAAAAATAATTAATTTTCTCAATTAACACGTTGAAGGACAGTAAAAATTTTTGTAAGATACCAATTTGTGCAGTACCGTTTTTTAAGAGATAATTGTTTTTTAAGTATGATTAACCATTACTATCATCATAAACTAAGTAAGAATACATTTTTTAGTAGTTTTTGAATACTTTTTTTATGACGCTGATAGACGTTCCTCACAATAACAAGTGTTTGACAATCGCAAATGTGTCACAACGCCGATATGCGTCCAACGCTGTATAGCGTTATGAACTATTAGAACTGCAAAAACACATAACACAAAAGGTATTCTTTATTTTCTCATGAATCAGCATTGTAAGGCAATGGCTGAGAAGGCCCTGGTGAGGGTGGCGGAGAAGCTTCTCGTGAGAGTGGCGAAGAAGCCTCTGGCAAAACGGCACCGTCAGGTCAAGGTTCAGGAGTAACTGAGGTTGTTTGTCGATGCGGTTCTTCTGGTATCAAATATTTTTTGTTTCTTTGGATAAATCTTGTTTTTCTTGATACTGTGGGCATACCTGGATCACTTGACATACTTTCATCAGATTCTGATGATGGTTTTTCAAAGGTCTTATTAGAGCCATACTCGCCACCACTGTATGAAAATGGATCGATGTGTTCATCTGTAGACTCTTCGTCCAACAACGTAAGCAACTTTTGCTGATCTCTTTCATACGGATCATGGGGATCCATCTGAAATTTATGAAAACAAACTATTACTAATAACAATATCATTCTAACACAGGAACAACATATTTTTTATATATTTACTTTGATTTGCAGAATGAATGTATTTATCATTTATTCAACGCATAAATACTATGAATTACATGCAAATGTTTATCCATATATTGTTTTACAACAAATAATAAAGTAATTTTAGTAAAAATACTAACCCTTCTTACACAAAACACTACGCGGCTATAGAAAACACAAGTCAGCTGATAATCCTCCAATAAACTTCACGGTAGTGGCAGTGCATGGGCGACTAAATGCAAACTGCATGCTACTTGAGACGTTGTACGGCGTTCTGTTAAAATTATCGAATATGTGTATACACTGTAGGGGGAAGATAGAAAGTGTAAAAATATTTGAAGTGCGTGACACTGCATCACTGATGTTTGCAGGTATTGTGACAGTACCGATTAGATTATCATAATATTGTATGGTAAACGAAAACGCTGCAAGACGTCGTGTCGTGTCTTTTTCTTTTCGCACCAAAATATATATATATATATATATATATATATATATATATATATAATATATATATATATATATATATATATATATATATATATATATATATATATATATAGTTAATTATGTTCTATGCAATTTTTGCGTAATTTAGCGGCAAGAAAATTCCTAAGATAGAATTTAAGTGTTAGTTCAATTTTTTCAATATCAATTATTCAATCAATTATTAATAAAATACTTATCTTTTGGGATTTTAATGGTGTACTTTAAATTATACAATCTAAACGTTTCGATAAACTGTTACTTCGTCAGTATATTGTTAGTTAATGTACATTTGTCAGAATTTAAGTCTATTAATTAACAGTTTAGATAATAAAATTAGTAATATGTCATTAAAATTAAATATTGTTAAACTGCCTCAAAGATGACAAACAATATTTAATTTTAATGACCTAGTTATTCTTTACTACAATTTTATAGTTGGCTTATACGTTTCTCAAACTGTTATATTAATAGCAGGCTTATGTTTATGTTTGAATTTTTCAAATTTGACAAAATTGTTTACTACATCTTTAACAATTTTAACAAACATTACTACTGACGAAGATAACTGTAAGTGTTATCGAAACGTTTAGATTGTATAATTTAAAGTACACCATTAAAAAATCCCAAAAAAGATAAGTATTTTATTATGAGTGTTAATGGTGAAAGTTTACATTTTCAAATCAATTATTAAGTTTATAAGAAAATGTATAGTTTCTTAATATAAAGAGAAATGAGTGTAAAAGTTAAACAAATATGATTGAAAATCTTTAAACTAAACTATCGATATTTTTATAGAAGCGGGCAGCTTTGGAATTTTTTTAAGTTAGTATCTAGATATCTATTAACCTCTATCTGACATGAAGTTTTAAACGTCTGTTTGACGTAGATTATTGTTTTTGTTTTTACAATGTTACTTATTTTCGTAATTAACTTATTATAAAAGAGGTTGCATAATTATCCTAAAAAAATTGTTATTAAAATTATTTCATTTCTTTTAATTTCCATTTCCATACATTGAGCAAAAAAAAAAACGTATAAACTGCCGAAAACCGCAGTTGCATATCTCATTTTAAACCGGAAATATCAGTTCACGATATTAAAAGAATATATCATTAACGTTTGTGTTCGCAGCAGTTTCAATTTTCGCTCTACTTATGCTAGCAATAGCGTCTGTTATGCGCTTAATCATGTTTTGTCTCATCTTAGGTCTCCTGGTATGAACAAGATCTTTTAGTCTGCTGCATAGGTAGAAATCCATACAGGTTAAATCAGCTAATATACAAGAAAACGTAGGTAAAAGTTAATTATACATATTAAAAATTGAATATTTCAAGTGAAATGCGACAGATAACCATTTCCAATAGCATAATTTGTAAAAGAACTGGTAAGACATTGTCTCAAAAATTTAAATATGTTTGTCCTCTAAGAGGTTCAATAAACACAAAAAGATTTAAGATTGTGTGACTAGAATGTCACTCCGAATATTCGCGCTCCACATTCCCTGAATACACCTCCTGGATTCAGTGGGGATTTTTTTGCGGACTAGTAATGTGTATTGTCATTCTTCGTGTCTTACACTTCATATTTATTAATGGCAGTAGTCCAACCTTCGATCGTAGTCTGCGGCGGCCAAAGCTTGCTGAAGTTCACTATGATACGGATGTAACATAATTTACTTCTTGAAAGATAAAAAAATTAAAGGTTAAGCTGATATAGCAGTAAGGATATCTATACGTTACCTGTATTCTTTCAATATTCAATGCACCGTAGCCCGAGAAACACCTAAGTCTCTTGCAATTACTCCAAACTTAGCTAAGGCTTGGACTCTACGCTAAAACATTTATCACCCAACCTTGCAGCGATAGGAGCATTTTTAGAAAGTCAAAATAAATATCAATACCAATGATATTAACTGCTTTTTGAAATGACCAAGGAATTGAAAAACAATTTTCCGCATTAACACTGCGAACGCGGCAAATTAATATTTTGACATTAAAATTATTAAATTTTTGACATTAGTAACAGTTGTGTTTCTAAAGCTTAGTCTATATTCAAAGAAAATCGATCACTGGATTGACACCAACATTGCTGAAGTATTCTTTTAATATCTTTAAAAGTAGTAAATTAAGATTACAATAATTTCTACTTTTATATAGATTTAATTATTTTCTAATTGCTTCATGTAATTAGCCAATTAGGCATTTCCAAGTAACGTCATAACGCGTGATCTTGCCTGATGTTGGACAACTTTAACACACGTTCTTATGTGATGTGATTGTTTTCTGCCAATTTTATCGAAAATCGTAGGCGGTGAGAATGTTTCTGTACTAATACTTGTAGATAAGGATTGTATTGATACAATTCACTAGAAATATGTGAATGAAGTGAACGATTATCTTACATAATATTGAAAAGTTCGTGCGATTTTTAGGTTAGTTATCATCAAACTCGTCAAATTAAAAAAATTACATTCAAGATAAGGTTCTTTTGGGTATGATATGTTAAAATGTAGATTCCTTACTGACCGGAATACCAATCTATAAGGCTGTCAATATAATATTTACAAAATTAATTGAACTTTATATCGAAATAGCACCACAAGCAGTTATTACAAATAAGTTCAATCATTTTTTGATTGTGTTAATAATACTCAGGTTAAATTTAGATTTTACTTTGTTTTCTTGTACATTTAATGTTAGTATCACAACTATTTCTAGAACTTTCTATTCGACACTAAATGTAATGTACTTTCGACTACTTATGTAAATTTATTCTATGGCCTTAAAGAGACAAATTAAAAGCAATGCCACCTTGTTTTGCATTTGGCAATAGACTCACCATAATTATAGATTGCTTAGAAATTAAATTGCAAAAGAAAAAAAAATGGAAATACAGTGCACAACTTGGTCCATCTATAAACATCATAACACTATCAAAGTTCTCATAGGGATAACACCAGCAGGCTCGATATCGTATATTCACAAGCAGTTGGTGGAATCACTTAAAGCCATTTGTTCTGGAATTTACCAAACTTCACATGGACTTTACTTTATTAAAGCAAGCAACAAAATACTTACAAATTTCTATTGCAATGTCGTAAAGGCACGAATAGGTGTTTATAAAATCTAACCCAGCTATCATATACACTAATAATCTTCACTAATTAATTATGAAATATCTTAACATTATATACTAACACTACAATAAGTTAATTATCACCATTTTTTCTGGAGAAAACACTAAAAAATTGCAGCAAAACACGTAGGTTCCTATGAAACGCTACCTCAAGTTGTCCAACATCAGCAGTTAGAGGCGGAGCTTGTGACGTACTTGAAAGCGCCTAATAGTAGAACATAATTGGTAACTTGAGATGAAGATAGAGTATCTTTTTTACATGTTATTAGTTTTAGATCAAATTCTTAAATAATGCAATCGTTCATTAGACTGAACTTGTAATACAGACGTTGCTATTTCAGTAATAAATATTTAAAAAAATTAAATATTTTTCTTGGAACTAGTTTTAATTAGGTAACTAAAATTAGCAGTTTATAATATATATTTGATAACGATTAATATGGGAATAACTTTATTATGATGATTAGAAAGTAGACGAATAATTAAATAGTTGTATAATTCACTACATTTGCCCAAACCTAAGTACATATTTAGTTAAATTTAATTAATTAATCAATTGAAATGGCAGTGGTCGTTCAGTCATAAAGCATTAATATGCCTTGGGGCACAGCGTACTCTATACCAGGCGAGTATATAGCCCCCACTTTCAGCTCCGACGATGACGTCAGTAGGTCGATTTCCCACGGAGAGTATTGAGAAACGGACAAATTTCCATGTTGTTAATCAAATTTTAACGAGTAAAAACCAAAACTCTGGTCTTAAATGATCGAAAATTATATTTTTCAATAATAACAATCCAAAAAAATCATAGTAATACTAATTATTAAATGCAATATTTTGTAACATTAAATAAAGTAGTACTATGACAGGTGTTTCGAGAATCCGGTACATGGCATATGCGAATCATATTCCGACAGATATTATTATAATTTGTTAGTCAAGCCTCAAACTCTACGAGTTCTGTATGCTACTGTATGCATTTCTTTAAAATTCTAGACCTACTGACGTCACGTTTCCCACTGTTATATTCCCGCCTGGTATAGAGTACGCCGTGCTTGGGGGCTTGCGTCGCGCATTTTACTAAGAGTAGGGATTATTGATAGCGATGTATCAGGTAAAAATTTGCTCCACAACAACATTGCAGTTAGTAACATGTACATGTGGCTATTTGTGAAATTGTTTGTTTTCAACCACTCATAGGAGTCTTAAAGATTGGGTGTGATTAGAATAGAACTTATCAATGTTATACATATCGGTACATACAGACAACATATTAAAAAAATATTTACTAAAGTACGTCCCAAAATATCAGAGAGTAATAAATCAGGTTATTAATGAAATAGTGTCGTTTTTTGCATTGACGCGGCAAACAAAAATCAGTAGCAAACCGGGCTAGTTTGAATGAAGGTACTGTAAATGTTTTGCCTGCAAAACATTGTGTTAAATAAAGGCGGTTTACGTAAACGGCAAACAAAAGACGACGCTTTAAAATTCGACTTAAACCTGATGATCAGACAGCTCAAAGACGTACGTTGAGATTTCAGTGTATTAAAAATTGTAGATTAATTATGAAACAATCGAAAGGCGTGAAAGTATTAAACTTTTACTTATTTTAGATGTGGTTATTTCAAAATGCTCATGTTTTGATTAATATAAAATAATTATAAATGCAGTTTACATTAATTTTTTTACAATTCTTGATTATTTAACCTCAGTTCCATTTGAGTAGTTAGTTTTCTTAATAACCCAATTTCCATTCCCTCGTGTGTAGTTTCTGGACCGATGTTGTTGTATTTAATGTTGAGGTGACTTGATAATGTATCACCTTCTAGGTCGATTACATTAACCTCGTCGGTTTTGGAATTTAAGTTATTAAAAAATACATCCAGACGATTTTGTCACAATCATTTCCACCAAATGGGTTTTCGTTAATTTATTTAGTTATTTAATTACGAGCTGTTTATCTATCCCTTCCGAGAACAGTAACTGTGTGCACAGTAAAAAAATTTGATTTAAATAAATTCTCGGATTACATACGCGTCATGGACTGGTCGTACATATGTTCTTGTAAATCGTTGCTTCAAAATTTGTCCAAATTCTGAGTGAGTCAGTCGAACTATCGTCAACCATGAAAACCATACAGATAAACGAAACGAAACGATGGATGACTAAGGGTTTGATGGTCTCACTCAGGAAAAAGGACAAAGCATATAAAAAATTCAGTAAAGTGCCATTTAATATTAAATTAAAATCTTATTGTAAGTACTATAAATATATATTTAGAAGTCTAATTCGTAAAACAAAAGATGAATATGTGGCCTGTGAAAATGCTTTCAACCAGCATTTTGGCACAGTTGGTGCAAAGATGGCTATGAGATTGCCAGACGTGGATTGGGGTCCAAATGTTGAAGCAGGGGGGCAACTTCCGTTTTTGTTTTTGTGAAAGCTGATGAGGCAAGTGTCTTTAAAGCGATAGACAAGCTTAGGGGGGGGGGGGCGCACGGCCCTAGATGGGACGATATTACAGTAAAAATGATCAAAGCAATTAAACAATTTATCCTTATACCTTTAGTTCATATAATAAATTTAAGTTTTGTGACCTGTGTGTTTCCTAAATGTTTTAAAACGTCAATAATTACATCTATCTTCGAAAGTAAAGACCAAACTATCCTAGAGAACGATAGACCAATATCTATGCTTTCCAATATAGCTAAAATAGTCGAAAAATAGTGAACAAAGAATTCACAAAATTTCTAGAAATCAATAATCTGATTACAAGGAGACAGTACGGGTTCCGGATGGACCTGGGTACCCACGACGCTATAGATGCTCTCGTCTAGGAGATATACGCCTCATTGGATTCACACAATCAACCCCTATCTATATTATTAGACTTAGCCAAGGCCTTTGATACCCTGTTTCATGCTGGTGAGAAACTAACAAAATTAGGAGTACTAGACTGGTTTATGAGCTATCTGTACGAAAGAGAACAACTTGTAAAATTCGGGGAGTTTAACATACTTCGCCTAACTGAACTTATCAGTTCACTGTTATGCGACGTGTGTGGAAGTCCCTAGGCCTATTGAGTGTGGTTGACCACGGCCAAGGAATCAGGAGGCAGGTGAGAGGGGCCCTAACAGTCCCTAGGAGGCAGATCATGCATGGCATAAGGCACTGGTCCTGTCGTGGTCCTAAAATGCATAATGATCTTCCCCGTGAGATCCTTGTTACCAATACTTTGGGCGGTTTGTCTAAACCGTCAAGAACCTACCTAGCCTTGCTTACTGATGATACACGGCAGGCAACGCACGCTCCGGCGAATAAATTTTATTCTAATTCCCAATGATGCAATAGAAACCATATCTTCAATAATTTCAAAATTAAAAATACTTCTCTCTAATTTTGACTTTAAAATAACAAGAAGCACATTTTATTTTTTTCCTTTCTTTTTATTTCTTATCAGAAGCAATTAATTAATGTTAATTCATTTATTATTATTTATTTACTTTTATTCTCAAAAATGCTATTACATATGCTTAAACATAACTATTAGAAATTATTACTAAACTATTACCTATAAGTCTGAACTCTTTGCCACGCTCTGGCTTCTCTGCGCAACCACGAAAAAGTTTATATATATATATATATATATATATATATATATATATATATATATATATATATATATATGTGTGTGTGTGTGTGTGTGTGTGTGTGTGTTCTAAAAAAACATATATTGGATTACTCAGTGGCTCAGCGGTAAAGATGTCAGACTAGTAAGTGAAAGGTACCAAGTTCGAATCTGAGAGTAGGCAAGTTCTTGGAAAAAAATTATATATAACATATGAATTAGACTCAAGTGCGAAAACAGTCCTTAGGACTAAGCCTAATGACGGAAGCAGAGTCCGCTAAGAATTTGTTTTCCGCCTTATAATTATAGCATTTTGAAGCTATGAACAAGAAGGTAGTACCTTCTTACACCACACTGTTGACGGTGAATAGTCTTGGTGCTATCACTACGAACCAGAATCTAACGTTAAAGTATGTAGTGAAAGCATTTACAATTTCCGAAGCTAAAAAAATGTCGGTCGCCACCTTCGGCACGAAAGGCAGTGGTGACCGAATTTTTTAATTGGGTGGTGCGCAAATTTTAAGGAATATAGTATTAACCTCAACACAGGGATATTTACATACCTGAAAACGTTTACGTGTCAGCATCAGGAATAAACGCCCTGAAAAACTCGCAAGTGGTATCATTCTTCTGTATGGCATGCTCGACCTCATGTCGCTCAAACAGTACAAGATCTGCTTACTGCTTTTGCCTATGAAATGGGAAGTCTTTGAATATCTGCCTTACAGTCCTGTTTGTCTCATTGAAACGGTCTGTAAAAAAGCGTCGGTTCCATGTGGAGGTAGAGGTAGAAATTGGTGTTATAGAATAGTTCCGTCAACAGTCGACATTTTTCAGTACGATATTTATAAATTTGTAACAAATATTTCTCAAGTTTTAAATTTTTCATTTAATTTGGTTTCAATTTTTCATTTTTATTAACCTTAAATGTTATACATTAAATATACACTAAAGTAAAGTAAATAAAACGCTATTCCAAAAAAGCGCAATATATCTAGGACCAAAACTGTATAATGCTCTAGCTAGTTCTCTCAAAAAAGTAAAACTAACAAAAAACCGATGGAAAACCTTGCAAAAATGGATATTACATAACATACCCCTCTTAAACAAAATATTGCTAATTACAAAATAAATATATCTGAAACATATCTAGTTCTCGCTTACTACTACATTGCACCAAGTTCCAATTATAGAACAATAAATAATATAAACAGTGATTTAAATAGATTGGATAGCTATACTGCAACTCAGGGCTGTATGCGTAGTGCATACAGAACCATTTCCCATATAAGCCTACAATATTATTTTAAGGTATTATTACTTTAAGGTATTAATTAGGGTGATAATACATATGTATATTATTATGGGAATAAAAATGTATTATTATTATTAGTACTTTTAGTTGCCTATACTGTTATACGAAACATCTTTTATTAATACAATGGGTGTTTCAACAATTTATTATCTTTTACATTTTAACTTGACATTTGGCTATTCAAAATTTCTAATCTCTTTTCATTTTTAATGTACATTTGGCTAGTTTATAGCTAACACTATGCCTTTTTACATAACAGCGTTGATGTTTTGGTTGCTGAATCATTCCTAAATAAGTTTCTGAATGAATTCTCAATCTTCGCTAGAAGGATCTTTAAAAAGGAATTATTTTACAAAGAAAATAAAGTTTCTACTCGAGAGTGCTGAGTATTCATTGTTTTCTTCGCATATTGCGGCTTTAAGGTATACCATTGATACAAGTTATCGCGAACAGCTCGCCTACATCTTAGAGGTCCTAAATAAGTTTTTGCATGAATTCTCAATCTTCGCTAGAAGGATCTTTAAAAAGGAATTATTTCACAAAGAAAATAAAGTTTCTACTCGAGAGTACTGAGTATTCATTGTTTTCTTAGCATATTGCGGCTTTAAGGTATACCACTGATACAAGTTACCGCGAACAGCTCGCCTACATCTTAGAGGTATGTGAATCTATCATTCTGTGGTATTTTCTAATGACATGACAATTTTCAACTTTGAACCTTCCGTTCAACCTTCATTTGAACTTTACTTGTAACTTTACTTTGATATTTCCGTTGACCTCGCAGTGGCACTTGCAGATTTTTTTGTTCTGGTTATCGTTGTTACTGTCCCATACTTTTTATACAACTAAAAGAAGTTTAAAAGTATACCATCTGTACTTGTATATGTTGTAACTTACCTAGAAATTCCATCTTCATACATCTTTAGTTCATCTCGTAGAAAAATAACTTAAGTAGAATTTCAAGGTAGAAATCAACAAAAAAAAGGTCAGACGTTTTTAATCATAGTTTTCACACCTACAACGACAGTTGTTTTCTGATCCTTTCGTTAATACTGAAATAAAAAAAAACTACCAGAATAACCCCTTGCTTTCACTAAAATATTTATTTACCTCTAACTTTATCTGAAATCCTTTTTCGACTTACTTTCTTGTTTTTTTTTTGTTTGAAATCTATAGTTATAATTGTTAAAAAGAGTGTATTACTTTATCAGTAAATTACTTACTTTTTCATTTCGACCTTTAATTTAATTTTTGTGTAAATTGTTCTTTTAACGACGGTCGCTTTGTAAACAGCTGTCAGCCATGTTCTTATCTTTTAATGTTTGTGACGTATCAAACCAACCTGCACACATTAGTTTAGCTTTATATATTTTCCATATGTTTTAAATTTTTAATTTGATATTGGTCATAGATCAAATTTTATTATTTTTCTTAACGTTTTCTTTAAAATTTCTTTAATAAAATTTTTGTTAGAACATAACAAGTATTCTAAATTCCAATCATCATTTAGTATATTAACTTTTTACGATTAGAAACAAAACACTGCTTTACGTTAGGAAGGCCTTTCGAAATTAAACAGGTTCTTATTTATGTAAAATTATTATTTACTATAAAAGTATCCTTTCGCACTTTTAATGTTTTACGAAATAATTTTGTCTAAACATTGTGCTGTCGATATTTTTCTTTTCTTTTGTTTTATTTAAACTTTTAAATTAACCAACGTGTCTACGTTACACATTTATACATTGACTTTTTGTTTAATTGCGTACTTACCTCGTTTTGATGTTAATTGCCAATTTATTTGTCTTTTGTGTATTTAGTTATTTTTGAAACACGTTTTATATTTATATGTGCTTTGATAATTATAGGTTTTGTTTTGTCCCATAATACTCTTTTCTTTTCCCTATTAGTTTCTCCTGTCTATTTTGCTACGGTTACCCATTCGCCTCTTTCTTTTCTATCCAGGAGTTGGAATAACGGTTATTTCTTCTTTTGGGGAGCGGCGCTGTGTCCTTATGTTTACCGGAATTTTATTGACTCCGCGTAAACCGACTGACTCCGTTTTTGCACGTAACAGATTAATTAAACAGTTGGACTCACGTTTTAAGGATAATGGCGATTTCTTATAGATTTGTTGAATAAAACATGTTTTACAGCTTCTAAATGTGTTTCTTGTCAACCATTTACAAATAGAACTACTTTATTTGTTCTTATACATTATAATGCCCTCGTGTGTGAAATATCTTTGTTCTTTAACGAACTAAGAAGAAAGCTGTACATTAGATGCTTTTTAAATTGACAACATACTAATTGTATATAAAATATAAAAAACTAACATTAAATAAAATTAATATTTATGGAACCAAAGGGCAAAAGTATATCCGTCACTAAATCAAAATTTAATTCCTCTAGCATTTATTCGAAATTAGATATCCCTATTAATTATAATCTACTTATATTATTGATGAATCCTGAACTTTTAGCATAATTAAGGAATTACCGATGTGCACACAGAGATAGAATCACTATTATTCTTTCCAAAATATAGGTTCGCGATAAGAATCTAATTTCATAATTACTCTAATTACTTTCACTAGCAGTCCTTGGAAATTTCATATATGTACTCGTATATAAAATAGAAAACCAATTACGATAGAAAACGTCCTCTCTTTATTAATTACTATTACTTATGCGTTTGTATAAATTAACGTTTGGTTTTTATTGATGCAAGTAGAGGAGAGCGTGCACAATTGTAATAACTTTTATTTAATCGAGTACCACTATTTATATATTAATTGAAAACCTTTGAAATCTTGGTTTCGTTCACGTGCCCGCGAAGCAAAAACTATATTTTATAACTCTCTTTGCGACAAAAAATCGTCTATGCATTGGTCACATGTTACATTTCTACCACCATCGGAGACAATTGTAACAACTTTGGCATAAAGCATATTTTTATATAAAATACAAACACATTTCTATTACTAAACAAAAAATAACCATATCTATCCAATAATAATAAAAATAATGAAGATTAATCTCGCCAGTTGAAACACTGTCTTCCTTGTCTTAGCGCTCAGGATAGTACCACTCCTTACAAGATTGGCATTGAATCCACTGCTCACCGTGTTTGTTGTTGGAGTAGGGCTTTAGGCAAAAGAGACATATTGCGTCGTCCTGATCGGATGAATCGGAAGCTTCATTTTCTCTCGAAATCGTTTTCTTGGTCTTTTTCTTCGTTTTTGCAGCTTCATTCTCAAGGGCTCGTTTCTCAAGCGTGTCCGTTAATATTGCTGTTGTTCTTTCCTTCCTATGTTCAGCCCTTTTCTTGAGATACTGCGGGACCTTTAATTGTATTAATTCAAAAATTTATGTTTGAGAAACTATCATATGCATATAATGCCAAAATTAGTTTCGTATGTTGCTTAAACTTATTATACGGTAAGGGCCTAAGGTAAAGTGGAATATAAACAATTCTACTGATAGAATGTTAGCGCTAGTTTGAGTTTTAGTTAAACGACAATGAGGGATGATTATGTTATTCTTATTGCGGGTGTCATATTGGTGAGTTTCAGACAGTAACGTATGGGTATATGTAGCTCGTTTAAATAAACACAGGCACTCAAGAATATATATATATATATATATATATATATATATATATATATATATATATATATATATATGGGAGAGTTAAACTTAAACTAATAAAAGCTTGGCGACAGTCTGTTTCGGAAGAAAGATTACATATGATCCTCTCAGCTTTACGTTGAAGACTAAATATTCGCTTCCAACAAGCTGAATTACGCCAAGATGTTACAGAGTATGGCTATGACAGAGAGCATAATAGGATTCACAAACATTACTGGACAATTTCCGTAGTACAAACTGATTTTCTGAAATTTTACTCGCAATGAATTCACCGTGAGCATTAAAGGTTAACTTTAGATCTATAAGCACTCCTAAGAATTTGGCATGAGAGATGTTTACTAAAGAATGGGCTTCAAAGGTAATATCATTTTTTCGGTTTTGGAGACCTTCACATCTAATTGATTGGCATGATACCACGCGTTAGCCTTGCTAAATAGACTTTCCGTAAATAATATTGTTTCTTCTACATTGCATGCTCCGTCCGGTAATGTGGCATCATCTGCATGCAATAAACAGTTTTCATTAGATACGTAAGTTGGATTATCATTAATATAAATAAAAAATAACAGTGGTCCAAGAATGCTACCTTGAGGCGCACGTTTCGATACAGGTCATAATTTTCCCACATCTAGTCGTCATATCGTCAAAATACGAAGGTAATAATTTACTTACTGGTAAAAAATACAAGCACTCTCACGTGTAAATGATTGTAGCGCAACTATCACATTCAAACTGCAGCAACCAATGGTGTTCATTGTATCTTTGTTACGGCAGCAGGCGCACGAATTTCAGATTATTGTAGACAAATTTATGGCACTTGTTACAATTGTATGTACCACATTACAATTGTCCCCGGTCTCCCCTAGTGTGCAGTTCTGTATGCACGTAAAAATGAGTAAATCATTTGGAGTGCTTTCCGCTTAAGTGGATGTTTTTCTTAGGTCTTAGGTTATTGTTATCTTTTTTTGGGGCAGGTACCACAGTTCAAAAGGCCTATAACTTAGAGCGCGAAAACAATTGAATACATCCTTCTAACCCAAACGCCATATGTTTAGAACGGCAAAAATGTATAACCTCACGAGCAGTATTAATATAAGCGTTTTTGGAGCTTGTTCATTTTACCAACTACAGTTTGCAAATTTGAAACAGTAGATTACATTTATACAAATTCATGCATTTCTTTTTAGTTTACTTTACTTGAATATATCTGAAATACCAAATTTGAAACGTTTTTCTTATGGATACATTTTTTTCGTACTTCCGCCTACCCGGAACCGTATTCAGCCATCGCCAGTGTGAGACCCGCTTAGATATACTAAGCTATTTCATTGGATTATTGATCACACGCTTAATAAAATTTGCCTTTTGGGGGATGGCACACGTTAAATTAATTAATGAAATTTTCCAAAATAATTACTTTGTCAACGGTGAAATCAGTTACAGCTATTGAGTTCGTTATAGATGGGGAGATGATATATCAAAAAATGAAAGGATATTACTTCCGCCATTTGGCTATGACATTACGGTTAAAACGTGTTAGTAAACGTTAGCCGTTCATTAAAGTTACTTTTGTATTACACTATGTTGTATTTTAAAAAATTAATGTATAAGTTCTAAAAGCATATTTCAAAGGTTAATTCGTTGGATTGACATGTTATTCACAGACATTCATGTAATAATACATTACATTCTTAATAATGTTAAATTAATTTCTGTGCAAGTATTTTAGAACATTTTATTTCTAAAATGGAACACAGTTTTATTTATATAAAATTAAAAATATGAGGCCACTAAGGTGTACTTCCGCATTTAATAAAGAAAGTGATCAAAAGATATACGCAATCCGTATCTTGAAAAAAATGTCTATATGGCGCGCGCATTTACAGACAATTACTTGCTTCAAAATTGCTAAAAAAACTATATGGTCCAGTTGGCTGCTAATAATAATCATACGAAGGTGTAACCCATTGCACCGTTGAAGAAGTACTTATTTTGTAAAATTTCATTAAATAACTTAATATGTCATTATGTACCATCTCCTAAAGGCAATTTTAAACGCAACCTTCTTACATTCGATTATAATACTTTAAAGAAAACAGTATATACCATCATAAATACCAATTAAAAACAGAAAGAGTGGGTGGTTATAAAATATTTACATCATTCTACCGACACCCAAAAGATAAAAAAAAAGAATTGCTAACTAAGCGACACACAGTCCGTAACATAATGAATGTACAACACAGAGCTACAAAAGAAATCTCTACTTCATAGACCAGGAGCATGCAGAAAACAACAAAGAAATTTACATCAAAACATGATTGTACACATTGGACCCCCTAGAGTAATAAAAAACAACATCATCCAATGCATGAGATGTCACCAATATGGACACTCTAAAACTTATGGCAACAAACCATACGTTTGTGTGAAATGTGACGGAGCACTTAATACTATAGATTGTAAGAACAGCAGGGCCATACATGCTAAATGGGCGCTATGCGGAGGAAGTCACCCGGCAAGTTACAGAGGTTGTGATCATTATAATAACTTAATAAAAGGGCATAGAACAATGAACAATACACAAAGAACAGGAACAGCAGCAATCAACACAAACGCTTACCAAGTCACCATGCTAACTACAGTAATAAACAAACTCAACTAAAAATGGCTAGGTTTATAAGAATAGGACAGTGGAATGCAAACGGACTGCAAAAACACAAAGAAGAAATAAAACTGTTCACCATTTTATAGACGTACTACTTATTAGAGAAACACATTTTACGAACCTTAGCTTGTTTTAAAATACCGAGTTATAAATTATATTTTACAAATCACCCAGATGGCACTAGCCACGGGGGAACAGCTATCCTTATGAAAGAAACCATAGAACATTATGAGCTGCTACCATACAACGAAAGCCACATCCAAGCTACATCAATTAAAGTAAAATTATTTCCATATGAAACAATTATAGCTGCTATCTATTGTCCACCTAGGCATCAAATTAAACAGAAACAATTTGCTGAATTCTTTCATACACTGGCATCAACTTTTATAGCAGGTGGAGATAACAACAGCAAAAAAACATGTTGGGGTTCCTGACTAATAACAACAAAAGGGAGAGAGCTCACACATGCCATTCAAGAAAAGGACCTGTCGTTCCTGTCGACTGGTAGCCCAACATACTTGCCGATTAACACTAATAAAATTCCAGACTTATTGGACTTCTTTGTTACCAAGGGCAACTCCTCAATATATACACAAAATTCCACCAAGTTACGACATAACATCGGACCACTTACCAATTATATCTACAATGAGCACATCTGTTACAACGAAACAACTTACACCTCATTTGCATAATTCAAAAACAGTCAGAGACAAATTATTCAAAGTCAAGTAAATCTATCAATCAGACTACAGAACCAATCAGACATAGAAAAAGAATTAGATAACTACAACAAACTATTGCAGGTGGCTGCCAAAAAAGCTACTCTGGTCAGTACACTTCCAACATCAAATTATACATTCATAAATAAGGAAATTAGTTGTTGTAAAAAGAAGAACAAGGGAGCTTGGCAAATAACTCATACAATGGGCGACAGAAGAAGACACACGCAAACATGCAATAAACTAAAACTCAAACTCAATGAAATACAAAACGAATCCTTTGAAAACTATGTAGCTCACTTAACCAGACAAGATCATTCAATTTGGAAACCAATAAAAAACTCGAAAAAGCCTAAAACTACATCACCACCTACGCAAATATTCTACCCCTCCTGGACCCTGGGCAAAAAGCTGATCTATTTGCAAAATACTTATCGCCCCTAATAATAACGATCGCGAGCAAGAAAAATAGCAAGAACTAAAATCAAAAGAGCAAGTTGAAATCAAAAGACTTAATTAAAAAAATCACCAAGACTCGACCCCTTGAGCCCAAATGCTTAAAGAACTACCAGACACAGACCTAAGGATACTAACGTATTTATTCAACGCCATGTTAAGAATAGGCTACTTATCCAAATCGCGGAAGATTTAATAAAGATTACGATTCCTAAACCAGTTAAGAAGCAACGAATGAATAGACCTAATCAACAAAGCTATGGAAACCCACAGTACTGCACTGCCATATTCTTGGATGTAAGTAAGGCTTTTGATAAGGTCTGGCATCAAGGATTATTAACCAAGATTAAAAGAGAACTCCTCAGCAAGTACTTTCGCCTACTGAAATCATACTTAACCGTCAGAAAATGTATAACAATAGTTAATGGAGAAACTTCCATCCTTTTCCCTATCCACTCTGGAGTGCCCCAGGATCCTTTATTATATGTAGTGTACAGGTCCGACTTAAGTAATCATCGGAACCTGTGTTGATGATACAGCCAAACAAATCCTATTATTGCATCTTAGAACCTTCAGGATCATCTTAGAATACTAGAAATTTGACTGAAAAGGTAAAGGTAAAGGATAAAGGTAAACAGCTCCAAATCATCACATATCATCTTCACTCTCAAAAAAGAAAGTTGTCCTACTGTAAATCTCAATCACGAGGTGATCCCACAAGTAATATCTTGGACTCCACCTTGACAAGAAATTAAACTGGAAGGAGCACATATGAAAAGAAGACACAAATAAATTTAAAAGTTAATGAAATAGATTTGCTAATAGCACGTAAATACAAGTTATCAATTGAAAACAAACTACTCATTTATAAAACAATAATCAAACCTGTTTGGACTTATGGAGTAGAATTCTGGGGTTGTGCATTATGCAAAGAGTCCAATCAAAAATTCTCCGAGCTATAACTAATGTACCTTAGTATGCATCCCATGATACACTACACACAGACTTGAATATACCGTACATTACAGGATAGATTCCGCAAGCACCATGAAAAACTCGAAGTACACCCAAATCCACTAGTGGAACCGCTGCTACAACCAATCCGAAACCGAAGACTCAAACAATGTTGGCCATCCGATTTAAATAGAAACTGAGGTAATTTCGCTGGATCTTCACCTCTCCAAGGTCTACGTTAGCACATCAGCGTAAAGCTTGTAAGATTAATGTATCTGATTGCCAATAAAAGAAAATAAAAAAATCGATGTTATAATGATCATATTGTACAATCATTTTTAACAAACGCAGTGTTGCATTGAAAGGATTTTGTTAGCACCGAAAATGACAACTTATGATCCCCTACAGTTGGCAACATCGGCTACCAGTTTATTAGTAAACTTACAAATTCCAACCCACTAATGTTAAGTACAAAAAAATGAAATGCTAGGAAACATAATAGAAAAATAATATAAAAAACGCGTATTGGATAATCCTAGCTCCTTCCCTTGTGCCACAATATACTCCAATTTTTTAATGTAGTATTTCACTTTTGAGTTATGAATAGTATCTAAATAATTGTTTTTAGCAATGGCCATCTATGGTGCTACTCACTTTCAGTACAGTCTGAACAAAACTTTTCACTTAGGTCATCTTGCGTAAACGGCAGTGTATTTGTTTACACAAACAGTTTTACTTTAAGATTGTAGGTACTTAAATTATGTACATCTCTTGTTTTTATTTTCATTGTGTATTTTCACTTTTACTACACAGTATACAGTGTGGACGTTTAGGTTGGAATAAATTCAATATCTCGTAAAGCACAATTTTTTTCAAAAATCGCTCGGACCCGTCGATTTTATATTTTTTCGGGGCATATTTTGCAAGAAAAAAAATTCTATACAGGGTGTCTCAAAAAAGATTTGCTAAACAAAATTTTTTTTTTCAAATTGCAACCCAATTTTTTTATTGCATTTTTGGATTGCCCTTACAATTCTAAACATTTGTCATGTAGCATTTGCTATACCTAAGTCCAAGCGTTTTTCAGTTATTCGCATTCAAAATTTAAAAATTGAAAAAAGATCATGAAGAAAACGAAAAATAAAATAATTTTTATAACGTTCTATTATATCGAAAACAAAGATTCGTAAACTTAAAAATAATTGTATTTCAGCAAATGTTCGAAATGTCCTCCGTTAGTCAACTAACGCCCGAAATGGTTCGAAATGTGCAGCAGGAATTTGTAGATCGATTAGACTATTCTGTCTACAGCTATTGTAACAAAACGCTTGCACAGATCGATTTTTATTTTCAATTACGCATCGTACGCTATTATTGGATGTACGAATGACGTCATCACTTTCGCGTACATGACGTCACTATTATTTTTTTAAATAGAACAACATGTTTTTCTCTACATTTTTAAATTCTACAACAATAGACGATTACAAAAATGTATAATACTTATTAATCCAAATCATTGGTTTGTGAATTAGAGACGAATGTTGTATCAGAAATTTTTAGTTATAAAACTTTATTGAAATGACTGGACTAACAACGATGATAGGTTTTCATTATAATGGTTTTGTCTTTTGTTTTTTTTTGACATGTTTAGTTTTTGTTTACAATGCTAATGTCAAACAATAAGTACTGAATTGTCAATTACCTATTTGTTAAAGTTCTCAACAATGGTACGTTTAAGCGAACAAGAAAGAATTGAAATTTTAATAATGTGTGGGTATGGTGACAAGTCAAAAATCGCTCGGACCCGTCGATTTTATATTTTTTCGGGGCATATTTTGCAAGAAAAAAAATTCTATACAGGGTGTCTCAAAAAAGATTTGCTAAACAAAATTTTTTTTCAAATTGCAACCCAATTTTTTTATTGCATTTTTGGATTGCCCTTACAATTCTAAACATTTGTCATGTAGCATTTGCTATACCTAAGTCCAAGCGTTTTTCAGTTATTCGCATTCAAAATTTAAAAATTGAAAAAAGATCATGAAGAAAACGAAAAATAAAATAATTTTTATAACGTTCTATTATATCGAAAACAAAGATTCGTAAACTTAAAAATAATTGTATTTCAGCAAATGTTCGAAATGTCCTCCGTCAGTCAACTAACGCCCGAAATGGTTCGAAATGTGCAGCAGGAATTTGTAGATCGATTAGACTATTCTGTCTACAGCTATTGTAACAAAACGCTTGCACAGGTCGATTTTTATTTTCAATTACGCATCGTACGCTATTATTCGATGTACGAATGACGTCATCACTTTCGCGTACATGACGTCACTATTATTTTTTTAAATAGAACAACATGTTTTTCTCTACATTTTTAAATTCTACAACAATAGACGATTACAAAAATGTATAATGCTTATTAGTCCAAATCATTGGTTTGTGAATTAGAGACGAATGTTGTATCAGAAATTTTTAGTTATAAAACTTTATTGAAATGACTGGACTAATAAATTTTAGTTTTATTATTCTAAATAATTAACAAAATACTTAGATAACTAAATTAAATGTTCAAATTTCATACCGTTGACTAACTGGCAATAACCAAGACGGTTTTTAAATTCCTCCAACACTTCATTTAATGTTTCCCGGCGAATGAGTCTTACCTCATTAAGGATTCTCTCTTTTAAGTCTTCGATGTTGGCAGGTCTATTGGAGTATACTTTAGATTTAAGATAACCCCAAAAGTAAAAATCAAGGGGGGCTGCATCAGGAGATCTTGCTGGCCACTCTATAAACCCTCTCCTACCTTTCCACCTGTTGGGAAAAGTAGCGTTTAAATAATTACGCACTCTCTGCGCATAGTATGGTGGTGCACCATCCTGTTGAAACCATATCAAATTACTAGGCATGTGTGGATTGTTATTATCTGGATATAACGCAGCAATTGCTGGAATAATATCAGTTTGTAACATTTCTAAATATTTTTCAGCAGTCAACATGCCTTCCATAAAAAATGGTCCCAAAATGTTGTTGCCAACAATTCCTGCCCAAATATTAATTTTTTTCAGGATACTGAGTGTGGGCCTCCATCATTCAATAACGATTAGTGTCTGACCAGTATCTACAGTTTTGCCTATTAACAGTACCATTTAAATAAAATGTTGCTTCATCTGTAAATACTACATGTTTTAGAAATTGTGGGTCATTATTACATCGCTCCATTATAACTTCGCAAAATTCCATCCTTCGATCAAAATCATCTCCGTTGAGTTCATGAACTAAATTAACTTTGTACGGGTGAAATTTATTTTTTTTCAAATATTTTACAATTGTAGATTTACTCAATGAATTTTCCGCATGAGTTGTCTACTGGATATGTGTGGATTTTCTTTAACATTTAGGAGCAAATCCAACTGCTCATCATCACTAATTGCAGAACGACCTTTATAATTATCTCTGACATGACCAAATTCTCTAAATTTTTTTTTCTGTTTTCGATACAGTGGATTGACAAATAGAACGATCTGGATACTTATCATTCCATAATTCACAAACTTCTTGCTGGGTACGGGACTTGTCACCATACCCACACATTATTAAAATTTCAATTCTTTCTTGTTCGCTTAAACGTACCATTGTTGAGAACTTTAACAAATAGGTAATTGACAATTCAGTACTTATTGTTTGACATTAGCATTGTAAACAAAAACTAAACATGTCAAAAAAAAAAACAAAAGACAAAACCATTATAATGAAAACCTATCATCGTTGTTAGTCCAGTCATTTCAATAAAGTTTTATAACTAAAAATTTCTGATACAACATTCGTCTCTAATTCACAAACCAATGATTTGGATTAATAAGTATTATACATTTTTGTAATCGTCTATTGTTGTAGAATTTAAAAATGTAGAGAAAAACATGTTGTTCTATTTAAAAATAATAGTGACGTCATGTACGCGAAAGTGATGACGTCATTCGTACATCCAATAATAGCGTACGATGCGTAATTGAAAATAAAAATCGATCTGTGCAAGCGTTTTGTTACAATAGCTGTAGACAGAATAGTCTAATCGATCTACAAATTCCTGCTGCACATTTCGAACCATTTCGGGCGTTAGTTGACTAACGGAGGACATTTCGAACATTTGCTGAAATAAAATTATTTTTAAGTTTACGAATCTTTGTTTTCGATATAATAAAACGTTATAAAAATTATTTTATTTTTCGTTTTCTTCGTGATCTTTTTTCAATTTTTAAATTTTGAATGCGAATAACTGCAAAACGCTCGGACTTAGGTATCGCACATGCTATATGACAAATGTTTAGAATTGTAAGGGTAATCCAAAAATGCAATAAAAAAATTGGGTTGCAATTTGAAACAAAAAAATTTTGTTTAGCAAATATTTTTTGAGACACCCTGTATAAAATTTTTTTTCTCGCAAATTATGCCCCGAAAAAATATAAAATCGACGGGTCCGAGCGATTTTTGAAAAAAATTGTGCTTTACGAGATATTGAATTTATTCCAACCTAAACTTCCTCACTGTATATATATATATATATATATATATATATATATATATATATATATATATATACTATATATATATATATACATATATATACATATATAATATATATATATATATATATATATATATATATATATATATATATATATATATATATATATATAATGTCCCAATTGAATTTACAAGAGGGCAAAATAACAAAAATATCTTTATTTTAAAAACAGTATATGGGGTTTTGGTCTGCTTGTATAGAAATTAGTTTCTACCGAATTAAAAATGTATTCATGTTTAGGGCATACATGTGGTAACTAGATATGTAAAATATTGTTAGGTAAACTGCCCTCTATGTAAGAGGTATCAAAAAATTTTATTAAGAAAAAATGCATGGAATTCAAAATAATGCAGATGTCAGATTTGACACAGATTTCAGTAAGTTGGTTTCACCCGCAATCTTACGTACATTACGTTAAAACGAAAACGTAATTCCAACATTTTATATACTTTTAAGCTGACTACTCATTACGCGCAAGTAGGAGTATATGGCTGAAAAATGTCAAATAATGATTTAATGACAGATAAAATTGAAAAGGGTGAAATTTGTTGTCAAAAAGTTTCCTGTTGTTACAGTTTCCCGTATGCGTATAAAGAAGTTGGTAAGTTGGTAAATTTTTAGAAACTGGTTCCGTAATCAATTTAAAGAAAAATAAGATAGTTCATGATGGATTCAGTAGAAGATCAGCCAGCACGTTCCTTGAGGAGGCGGTCACTTCAACTCGGTATTAGCAAATCCCACATTCAAAGGATATTAAAGGAACACAAAATGCATGCTTATAAACCCATCTTTAATCATACTTTGGAACCAGGAGATGATGCAAAACATCTCTATTTTTCTTTATGGATGGGAAATGAGATTATGAGAAACATAAATTTTCATCGTAATGTTGAGTTTTCCGATGAAGGAACCTTTTCTACCAACGAGACGGTTTCGTCGCAACATGTTCGATATTGGAGTGCTACTAATCCTGATTTTAGAATTGCGAATAAGCGTTAGTATTTGGTTAAAGTAAACGTGCGTTGTGCTGTTTCTTACCATGGAAAGATAGGCCCATATCTTTTTAATGATAACGTTAATCAGCACACATATCTGGATGTGTTGAGGAATTCTCTCCGCGATTTTTTAAGTGATTTACCTCTTGATTATCGTCGCTCAATTTATTTCCAACATGATGGGTGCCCGGCCCATTATTCTCTTATTGTTGTTGACTGGCTAAACCGTGATTTTGGATACAACTGGATTGGCAACAATGGTCCAGTTTTATGGACCCAAGGAGCCCTAACTTGACAGTTTTAGATTTTTATTTGTGGGGGCGTTTAAAACAAATTGTTTACAAAGAACACTTACCTAATAATATGGAAATGTTAAAAATTCGCATAAGAGATGCTATTGCACCCTTAACAATTCAAGAAATCCGCAACAGTTATAAAGATCCACGACTTAGAATTGAATTGTGTACTGAGAGGGGTGGTGGGTTAATAACATAGTTCAAAATGTTGCGGATTTGTTTTTTTTCGGTATAAGGAGACGCTGTATTAATATTGAAAATTTGATTACAATTATGTTCGTTATACATCAACCACAAATTTTTATTCCTTTGTAATTTTTTCGTAAAATTAATAAATATTTTTTCCTTTGTTTACATTTTATGCAGATTTGTTCGTTATAAATCATTTCATTCCTTTGGAATTTTTTCGTAAAACTAGAAACAAAATTTTAACGTTTTCGTTTAAACATAATGTACGTCAAATTGCGGGCGAATCCAACTTAATCAAATCTGGGTGAAATTTGGCACGTGCCCATATCTATTTCAAAATTTTAATATTTTACAAATGTAATTACCACAGGTGCGTCTTAAACATGAATATATTTTGAAAACGGTAAAAACTAATTTCTATACAAGCAGACCAAAACCCTATACACTGTTTTTGAAATTAAAATATATTATATATATATATATATATATATATACATATATATATATATATATATATATATATATATATATATATATATATATATATATATATGAACGGACGCAACACAAAATGTTACAAAGAAAAGTTATGTTATATTATGTAAAATTGAATTATCTTCAAAATATATGTTTACAAATCTTATTATAAAGTTGATAACATTTCAGATATTGAAAAGAGTTGAAACAATACTTAAATTCTACCTTAGACATTTTTGCGACCAACTTACTTGTCGTATCAAAAAATGACAGAATGCATTTAATTTACAGCTTTAAATCCACATGCTGGTATCTTCATTTATTTGAAATATGTTTCAGAAACATTTAATAAAAATCAAAAACTCACCTAACAAACCCACCCTCAGCAGTCCAGAATATTAATCAGCCGCAGGAGAAATGAAAGAAAGCTTAAATACGAAATTTTAAGTACCTACGTGTTGTAGTTCCGGACACACGGACACAGGCATTGGACAATAAGGACCAGGACACACGGACACATCGGACACAGACACACGGACTACACGGACAACACGACACGTACAAGACGGACAGTACACATGTACACACGGACACACGGACACTACGGACACGACGGACACGGACATCACGGACACACGAACACACGGACACACGGACACACGGACACATAACACGACACACGACACACGACTACACATGAACACGGACACAACACACAGATACACAGACACATAGACAGCAGACACACAGAACACAGATACACAGACAAACAAGACACATGACACACAGACACACAGACACACGACAAAACACACAGACACATGACACACAGATACACAGATACACAGACACATAGACACACAGAACACAGAACACAGACACACAGAACACACAGACACACAGACACACAGACACAATACACAGACACACAGACACACAGACACACAGACACACAGACAACACAGAACACAGACACACAGAACACAGACACATTACACAGACACACAGACACAGACACATCAGACACACAGACATACAACACACAGACACACATTGACACAGATACACAGATACACAGACACATAGACACACAGACACAGACACACAGACACACAGACACACAGACACACAGACACACAGACACACAGACACACAGAGACACAGACACACAGATACACAGACACACAGATATACAGACATACAGACACCCGAATCCACAGACACACAGGCACACGGATACACAGACACACAGACGCAGACACACGGACACACGGACACACGGACACACGGACACACGGACACACGTACACACGGACACACTTACACACGGACACACTGACATATGGACAATAATCAATGTTATACCATTTTGTTTCCTTGGTACATCATTATAATTATGCCTGGCTCTTAGGTTAATAATTGTTATATAGCCATAGGTTTATAGATAGCATGTATACGTTAGTTTGGACAAGTGTAAATCTAAAAGTGAATACTTCCATACTATAATCTTTTGATGTTCAATACACTTCTGATCCTCCATTTTCTTGATTTATTTATTTGGTCTACCCGTGGTGAGAGGTAACTTTCTGTATCTATTTGTCACTGTTCCTTGAAGCGGGAACAGGTATTTTCAGATTCGACAAGATGTTACTTTAACTTTAATTACCTAGCTATTTCTATTTTCGTGTGGTAACAACGCACATTTCATTTTTTGACTATTTTTAGGGCTGAATCCCCTTAAAGCCGTTGGCGAACCAAAAGCGAACTCCGACCATTTATTAAACGAAAAAATTACTTGCTTTGCAGTTTTTTTTTAGGAAATGACTCATTACACGCAAAAGTAATCAGCGTTATAGATAAACTAAATTAAACTTAATGCAATTTTAATTTTCCAACGATACAAAAATACAATGAAAAGTAGCTTCGCTTAGTCAGGGTTTAAAAACCTAATTCACATTGCCGATAAATACGCTATTCCGTCATCGAGCCAATTGCAAATGTCTAATTTGGTTTAGACTACATGATAATCAGTTTAGCAGATAAAAATTCTCACAATCAGTATTTGTTCAATCATTATAGAAAATTTCATAGGCAGATATACTTAGTAGGTAAATCTATTAATATCCAAAGGCAGTTATCTTACACATTCATTGAATGATCATTAAAGCTATTATCGTTATCATTTTCATCTTGAGTACATCGCATAGTACAAAGTGGTTTCCGGTAGCGTTACTAATAATTAGAAGTTATACACAGAAACTAATTTTTATACGTACAAAAGTTTGAACAAATTTAAACAACTTATTCTTTAATAAAATTGGTTAAAACATAATTTGTTTTGGTGTGTGTTGGTGTGTGTTGGTGTGTGTTGGTGTGTGTTG